>VWZD01012759.1:26007-58420 GCA_013396695.1 Sakesphorus luctuosus
AGCGGAAAACTAAAATGAACAGTCCTGATGGTTTTCATGAAAAGCTTGAGCAAAACATCTGTAAGATAAGGAGGAAGATGAAAAGAGCTCTTTGACATTTTTGACCAGGGAGGTAAAGGCAAAGATACAGCTACAGGTGCAGATGAGAGACAGAGTGGATGCTGTGTATGACAAAGTAATCAGACCTTGAGCCTGTATCTAATGGGTTGTATCAGTTCTTGGCCATTTTTTACAGGTGAGAAAGGAACAGGAGGTAAATAAAGTTTTTATTGTGCCAGTCTTGGATCAGTGACTTGCAACAAAAAATGAATTGTGAGGGGTTTGGTTTTGATCTTCATACAATATTGTATGAAAATGAAAGCAGACAAAAGTCAGCTTTTTTGTAGAGGGCACAAAAGCTTTCCCTCCCCATTTAATATTAAAAAGGAGTGGTGGTGATAGAAAAGTAGAACATAAGCTAACAGGCATAAGTTGGAGGAAAGTAGAGGTGTCTAGATACTACTGAAGAATTCAAAAGGTGGTGCAATCAACTGTTTGAAAAGTTATGATAATATAAAAATTGACACAGGTGAAAAAATACAAATAAATTTCTATTAGATAAAAAAAGAACTTGTTACTATCCAAGAGGGAAGAGATTATGTGAAGAACTCAAGTAATGAGAGTGAAGTGTGAAGATAATGGATAGCTAACTCAGATTTAGGAATTTTTTTTGCAAATCATCGAAATACCTAGGTGAGTTCATTATATTGATGGGAAATAAAGTGTGTGAATTTGTCTCTTTAATGACTTGAAAAGTGCTCTGCACTACAGGTAGGCAAGCAAGAGAACACTGGCAAAAATAGAAGTTATATTGGATTACTAGTGCTAGAAGAATAGAGTTGGTAAAGGAAGTTGCTTTGGCAAAGAAACCAAGATGTAATTAATATCAAACATATGGCACTCTTGAACAAGGCCAGAACTCTGAAGGGAAATGGCATGCATGGCCCCCAGCTGATTATCTTCTCTTGATGGATAATAGGCACGTATCTTCACTGCACTCACTTCCCTGGACCATTTAATATTGCCAACAAATAAATAGTACTTCTCTAGTTGAGATGGATGCTAAGAATGTAGGGGAAAGTGCCATAGTAGTTTGTCATCTGTAGTGGGAAGGCAACCGAAGAATTTGGGAAGGGTGTTTGGAGGTTCTTTCTTTCTAAATAGTACAACAATGGTGCTTGTTCAGCATCAGTGTGCAGCTTCTAGTTTGGTCAAATCATACAGAAATGAGGACTAAGCCACTGGCTTTTCTTTATTTTCACTGATCTCTGCACCAGAGCCCTGTTTGCATGAGATCACCAAGACTGTTAGGTTTAAATGAAGCTATACTGTGAGCAGAAGAGATGTAGTCTTTTTTGAGGAAAGGTCACACAACTGGTTAAATTATCCTCTTGGTTAAGGAGAGGTCTTTGATTCCCTGAGGAAAGTTAAATCCTAATAGAAGACAATTCATTATTTCACCACCTGTGGTCAGGTAAGACATGTCCTTTCATGACTTAGTGATGTGGGGTTTGCCTGCTTTCCTGCAAAAGGAGTCATGAAGCTGCATGTGCTACACCGTATCTTCTCAGTTGTACTAATTGTTTGTATTTACTAAAAAGATCTGAATCTTTTTTTTTAAATAGCTTAATTTCTGAATGTACCAAATGTAAAGGAATATGCACTGGTCCAGCGTGAAGCATCACATCAGCCACTCTGTTTCTGTGCAGATTAGAAGCTTCTCATAGCAGCGAAGTGCATTCCATCCAGGAAAAGATAATCAGTAGCTTCCAGAATTGGGAATTTCTGTTTCTGTGAGACTTGTGGATATTTCATCTGGAACTGTGGATTCACCATTTCCTTTTTCCGGCAAAAGCATGTTTCTTCCACTTTAGTTTCTGTTATGGAAAGCAGCCTGCCCATTTAAAAGCAAATTTTTTTTCCCTGGCTTTGTTTTCTTAAAAAAGGCTTATGTCTTACACATGTAATAGTCCTGTTTGATTGATAAGAACATGGATATCACACAGTGCCACATTAAACATTATTAAATCCAATTCTAGACCTGAAGACTTCAATTTCTGTGATGAAAGTGGGTTGAAAATGAACTAGGTCAGGGATGTCACATTTTCAGCTTGTTGACTTTAATTTGGAAACTTTTATTTTAAGCTTTAATCTTTTGTTATGCTTAGCATCATGTGTTCTATATTACTTTCCTGTTACATTTTTTAATCTTTTTCAAAGCTGATGGGAGTTTAGAAATTCAGTTTACATTCCTGCTCTTATTATTTTACTCTTTTTGTAGCCATCTGACTCTACTCATATCACAAGTGATGATGAAAGATTTCTTCATAATCTAATATTAGAAGAAAGGGATAAAGAGAGTTTCACAGCAGTTATCATTACAGGTGTGCAACCAGATCACATGCAGTACTTGAAAAACTACTTTCACCTTTGGACAAGGCAGCTGGCGTAAGTTGGTGATTTAAAAGATTTGATTTAAAAGTGGGCTAACTAACAAAGTCAGCTTTAATTGCTTCCTTTTTATACTTAGGCATTGGACTTACTCCTCCTAAAACTCTGTATACATGCTTTGTTGATACTACAATTAGTCTTCCTACCTAACTGATTTTACAGATACTAGAAGAACCGAATGCCCCCCTCCAACCAAAATGTTTGCAAACATTAGTTTCAATGATGACTGATATGTAATTATCCAATGTAAATTTTAGTAACTTACTCGATTTAATGTATTATTAATGTAATAATCAGTTACCTAATGATTAATAATCAGTTATTTTGCTCACAGCTGTGTTCCTAACCTGATATAGAGCTTTGTATTTACAGATTTTTGGGATCTTTTGGTTGGTTGGCTGTTTTAAACAACAAAAACTGTATTGCTGCTTCACCCCAGTTCAAGAGGGAGAACAATGAATAGTACTGTCCACTCAGTACTACAGCAGTGTCATCAGTGGGCCTGCAGAGCCTGGAGACACTGAGATACCTGTGGTTTGTTTGGTCTTATCTGTTGAGGTGGTAGATCCATCTGTGTATGTAACCTGAAATTGGAAGTCATATTCCAAATTTGAAATCTGGCAAATTATAGAACTTTGTTTTCAAACTATAATTTTTTTTGTGTTATCTATAATCTCATAATAATAGGTAATTGTTTAAATACAGATTCACATAAGAATTAAATTATATCTTATTATTTGGAACATGATTCAGTGTTGCATGTAAGAACTTGTGACTGAAACCCTTTTTATCTTCATGAAAATGTAGGGATACATCTACATGGACAGAGTAACTTAGGTCCCTCATTAGCTTCTAGGTGTTCTTCAGGTGAACAGCCATATTTAGGTGTGCATTTGTTCTTTTCAGCGCTCTCTTGAAATTAAAGAGCTGCCTACATTTGAGATGGAACACAGTTGCAATTATTCAAGTATATGCTCTGTAGCTGTTAGAGTAGGACTGATCAGATTTAGCTTTCCAGTGCATGACTTTCAGCTGTAATGGCCTTTTTGCCCTCAAACATGTCCACATACTCTTCTACCATGCCTGTTGCCACACGTGCTTGATACCAGTTTCATTCTACTTTAATGGGCGACAGCACAGCTCTGATAGTTTTGGATGCTTTGAAGTGGAGATGAACTGCTACAATAACTATGTATTAAAGCCATGAGAGCACCTTTTGAAGTCTGGAAGGAATGCTGACAAAACACTAATCGTTTTGGACATACCATAAAGTCCTGAGCAATGTGACCATGAGGACTTTTTTTCTGGGAAGCAGGTTTTCTCCTTAGGGTACATTTAGTGCAGTAGATGTCAGAAGCAAAGCAATTACAAACACTTGCAGGTGCATTTAACTTCTACATTCAGGCCCATTGACTCATATAATAGCATTTTTCTGTGAACTACCACCCTGAGGTTTAAGGATTCAGTCTCTGAATCTGGAAGAACTAGCTAGCTTGCTAAAAAGTTGAAGTTAATGGAGTTGGTTTCCTCAGTTTTCTCAGACTTCAAATCTATTAAATTAATAATCTATCTGACCATGTGACTTTTTGAAGTTTCTTAAATGAGCAGAAGTGTTCATTAGAAAATGTTTACAAACAGAAAAATTATGTCCAATATGCAGAGCACATCCATGACTCCTGCCTATATTCAGATTTTTGTAAATAATTTAAGGTTAGTGATTGTTGGTTGAGTGTTTCTATTGCTATTAGATGGTTGAATACAAAACTCGTATCAGAAACAGAGTATGGAAAGCTTTGTTTCTGTAGTTCTTTCTAATCTCCGGAGTGCAGAACAATTTACAGTAGTTTTACTAGTTTGTGCTTTGATGTAAAGGATCTTGTAGCCATGTAACAATCATTTTTTTTCCCCAAATATTTTTCAACTGTTTTATCCAAAAATTGGTCCTATTATGATTCTGCATGTAAGAAATGAGAGAAATGAAAACAAAATACTCCCACTAGTAAATTTTCTGTACTAGGTATACCTGTTGTCAAGGAGTTGATTTATAACAATGCAGCAATGCAATAAACCAGTTATATTTTAATAAAAATATGAGCTTATTTAGATTTTTTTTTTAATTATAATGTGCAAGTTTTTAATTTCACTTTCTGGTTGTTTTTTTCTGAAATGTATTTCAGACATATCTATCACTATTATATTCATGGACCAAAAGGAAATGAAGCTAATGCTGCAACAAAAGACATAAGCCCTTTCAAGAACATCAACATTCAGGTAAGAGATTTTATGCATATTAGTCAAATACATTACTGTGTCTTTTGATCTGGGGAAAAATCAACTTGTTTTCTTTTTTTTACAGATTTCAATGTTTGAAAAAGGGAAAGTACCAAAGATTGTAAATCTGAGAGAGATCAAAGATGACATGCAGACCTTGTATATAAATACTGCAGCAGATAGTTTTGAGTTTAAGGCACATATAGAAGAAGAAGGTATAGTGGAAGGCATCATCCGATATCATCCCTTCCTGTATGATAAAGAAACATACCCTGATGATCCATGCTTTCCATCAAGTGAGTGAAATGTTTTGCTGCTTGTCAGTCCTATCACAGACAATCCTATTACTCTACATGTTTAAATGAAATAAAAACTAGAACAATTTAAGTTGAAGTGCAAGTTACTACCTGATTTCAGTTGTGTCAGAACAAAAAAGTTCACATTCTTCAGGACGAACAGATTCTGCAAATAAATTGGCCGTTGTGGTACTCGTGCATGTAAACCTGATCTTTGGCAGTTACACTATCTGATTTCAAACTATAAACTCTCATGGAATGTAGTAAGATTGAAACTTTCCTGACTGTTGGATCTTTGCTCCTAAAAAGCAGTACAATACCAGCAGTTGCACTGAAGAGATTCTAACAGAGGAATACTGCGAAGAACAACATGTAGTCTGAAGTCTTTAATGTTTGTTTTATTCAGACAGGATGAGTTTTCAAATGCTAAGGGTTTTTAAATATTTTGTGTTGGTATTTTTCTTTTTTTTGAGAAAATAAATCTTGAGTTTAATTGTGACATGATTTTATGATACTAGAAGAACATGAGTTGCAACTAAGAGGAAAAACTAATACTCAAATTTGAAACTTTCAAATTTGATAGATTTGGTAATATTTAACTTCTGTTTAAAATTTTTGCTTAGCTTTCTTAGTTTTTCTGCTTGATATATTTAGAACAGGAAAAAATTCCTAATATTGTATATACCTAGCTTGATATCATGTGCACTGCTACTGTGCTCAACTTAATGAGACTACATAATCCTTAATTTAAACTGCATTGGTTTTTTATATTATATTAGTTTTTTTAAGAAATTTATTCAAGGAGAGTATCCTTTTTTTTAAAACAAGGATTAAACGACGATGATGATGATGACTGCTTTATAGTAGAAAAAGGTGCAAGAGGAAAGAGACCTATTTTTGAATGTTTTTGGAATGGAAGATTAATACCATACACAACTGTGGAAGAGTAAGTGTTAATCTGTTTCCTACAGTGTAAACCAGTCTGTTTCTGTAATGTAAACCTCTCTTTATAAAAGAGGATTTTAATGTCCTTCTCCTTTTAAGTTTTGACTGGTGCGCTCCTCCAAAGAAGAGAGGATTGGCACCAATCGAATGCTACAACAGAATTTCTGGTGCATTGTTTACCAATGATAAGTTCCAGGTCAGCACAAACAAACTCACTTTCATGGATCTGGAGCTGAAGCTGAAAGATAAAAATACTCTGTTCACGAGAATCTTCAATGGACAGGTAATAATTGCATTCTATTTAAGTATTCATTCATGTAAGTATTTCTTCTTGACAAAGTTTTGACATTTAATGCTCACTGGTAATTTGTATTTTTTCCTTTTATTTTCTTAAACAATTACTTAGTTATTATATGACAGTTTTTGTAGAAAGACTCCCATCTTAGAGGAATATGGCTGCTGGCTTCTTTGGCTTGAAGTGTAGCTTTCCTAGAATGTTGTCATGTTTTCAAGCTAAAAAATCCTTCTTTTTATTTTTTATCTATTTTTTCCTTTTCTTGTTTTGTCTGTTCAAGTACAGTATCTTTGTACCCTTACAATTGTTCAGGCTTCTGAAGTGGTCAGATTTAAATTTTGTAATACATTGATTATATATATTTTGTAATCCCTTTTTAGGAACAACGAATGAAAATAGACAGAGAATTTGCTTTGTGGCTCAAAGACTGTCATGAAAAATATGACAAACAGATAAAATTCACAGTCTTTAAAGGAATAACTTCACGTCCTGACATACCATCCAAGAGACTGCAGAGCCCTTGGACAACGTATGCTGCAATAGAGTGGGATGGAAAAACATTCAAAACTGGACAGCTCGTAAGTTAGTTTCTCCCTGATGTTGGGTTTTTGCGTGTTCTGTAATAGGTGGTTTGAACCCTTTAGAAGGCAGATACGAGGCATTTGAAGCAGAAGGAATGTATTGACATTAAGTGTTGTCTTCTCTTTACAGGTGAAATCTACTAAGACGCATCCAATATTCTATGGAAGTATTGAGAAATTTTTTTTATATGGAGACCATGATGGGGATATATTTGCCACTGGAGGAGAGGTTCAAATTGCCGTGGTAAGACAAATACAGAATGGATTCACACACCTATTATGCCTATAAAATCTTTAAATGTATATCTGGGTCAGATTTATTTAAATTAATTTTAAATAACTGTTAAAAATTATGTGGTTTTTGAGATTCAGAAATCTAGAAATAATCAAACTACTTAGTTACTTTAATTTTAATATATAAATATATTAAAATTACTACCTGCTATCAATGATCTGATTCGTGTAAATTTGAACATCAAATAGAGTGTCACAGTTGATATCAATACTATGTTGTGCAAGCATTCTTAACTCTTGTGATTTCAGTGAATATTAGAACAGCATTTTGTGGTGTCACCAGGTAGTATTTATTAGCATATTGTGTTATGTCTATGTCAACTTGTCTAGTCCCTTAAAAGGGAGGTTTTTCTTCACTGGCATATTGTAATCTAGCCATTTGTAACTGTACTAAACTTTCATTTCAGGAACCACAGGCATTGTATGCTGAAATGAAAATTATTCCAATCTCAAAACTTGACAGAACAGTGTCTGAGAAAGTTGTTAAAAAATACATAGAGGATGAAATGGCAAGGTAAGCACTAAGTTGTAATTATATAATTGTGGAGTTTCTAATTACACTTTCAGTATTTCTTCAGGAACCAAAAAAGGTTCAGTTTTATTCCAAAATGGAAAAGCAGTCAGCTGTTTCAGTAGAAACAAAAAAAAAAAAGTTATATAACCCAAGAAAAAATAGTTCAGGGGTTGGGTTTCTTTCCTACCCCAAAAATAGCTTGTTGTATATTCAACTAAAGATAAAATACTCTTTTTTTAACTCACTGAAAAACTGTTGGTCCTTTCTTTTTTATTAGGCTTCCTGACAAATTATCAGTAACCTGGCCTGAAGGAGATGAGTTATTGCCAAATGACACAAGATGTGCTGGTACACCAATAGGTATATTTTTTTTCTTCCAAGTACTAAAACATTAAATGCCAATTTAAAAATATATTGCGCACTCTTATTAAAAAAAGAAGTTTACAGCAGTCTCTGATCACTTATAATCCACAGCATATTTTAAAAGTCCATCATCTTTCCTTTTAAATACAGGAGCATTGAGAATAGAAATTTTGAATAAAAAAGGAGAAGCAATGCAAAAACTTCCAGGTACAAGCCATGGAGGTTCAAAAAAGCTTCTTGTTGAACTCAAGGTTATTTTACATTGTAAGTATTTCATTATATTTGAGACTGTTTTATTTTAAAAATTCACAACGGATAATGTGTTTCTTGGTGTATATATATATATAATGAATATAAATCAAGTTTCTTGGATTTACTGTTTTGTGATTTCTATTTGTGGGTGCTTCACTTGATATTCTCATATTGCATTTTTGAAGAATTGGATTCTGTCCAAGGCCACTGAAATTACTCAGTTTTGTGTTGAACACAGAACACTAAATTCTCTGAAAGCTCCAATTCTGCACATCAAATGTATTTGAAATACATAGAAAATCCAATTCCTTTATCATTTAAGAGTTATACCTTTCTGGAGCATTGAGGTTATTGTGGTTATACATGTCAAAGGAAACCATATAGAAGTATCTTTGCTTCAGTTTAGTATACATCTCATAAGAATACACATCCTGTTTTAATGGCACATGTTATATGGGGACTGTCTGCTGTGCATATGCAGTGTAGTGTGCTGGGGCATAAGAGGTTGGAATTAAAAAAGAAAGGTGTTCATGTAATACAAGTTATCAAATAGTCTCTTATCAGCATGACAAACTAGTGTTTTGCAACCTTAACTGAGATACACCATCCTGAGTTTAGGATGTATGGACTTGAGAGAGACATGGTATTTCTCTTGTTCTGTTTTGTCAATGTTATTCCTAGGAGAAATAAAACTCTCTGCCTCTGATCACTGACAAGTCTACCTTCAAACCTTTTGTGTCCTGGCTGCTTGATTCGTTGATAGAAATTTGTACTTAAAATTGTTTCTCCTGCTTCCTATCTTAGCTTTTTTCTCTAGTCAGTTGAGGAATCTCTATTGTAATGCCCCTATTCTTCACCACAACAATGAATAAATCCTGTGAGGATTTGAGCATGGCATACCTGTCAAACTCAACCCCCTGATTGTACAAATGAGAGTAACGTGGTTGCAACCATATGAAGGCCAGCAGCAACCTCTTATAAAGTACAATAAGTTTCTCTTCTCTTTCCATAAGTGGAATACTCTACAGAATGTAGTGTTGGCTGAGTACACACAGAGAGCTGAGCTACAAGAAACTTATTACCTGGTCTGTTAGTGGGGAGACTTATTATACAAGGTTTGATTCAAAATTAGGGTTTGAATTAGGGTTGCAAGAATGATCAAGTCAGGGTGTCTGATGGGGGTCAAAACAGTTGCAAAAGGAAAGGGTGGGCTAGCAGGAGAACTAGACTGAGAGAGATTTCTTGTCTGAGCTGGGTAAGGAGCACAGGGTTTGGATAAGCCAAGCAAAGGCTGGAAAGGCATCTGGGATATGAGAAAATTTTTTTGTGGGAGCCATGATGAGGTGGGACTTCTAAGTTTTGGCCAAAAAATGAGGTTGGCATTATGGGTTTGAGCTAAGAGAAAAAGAAAGCTGGAGGAGCTATGTGAAGCAGGAACACAAAGTGTTAGCAAAGGAAAAGCCACTACTTTTCATGTCATGTGTCTGAGGCTAGCAATTTTAAAATGGGATTAGATAGGGAATTCATTTCTTTAGCTGTGATCAATGTGTTTAATTGAGAAGCTGAATTGATATTTATTAGATCTAGAAGTGGTAGTAATAATAAGTGATACCAATGTGATGTTTGAAACAAATGAAAAATTATGGTGTAAAATTTAAATACATGTAGCTAACTGTTTATTTTGCAGCATCTACTGAGAATAAAGAAATAATTTCCCATATCAGTCAGCATGGAGGCAAATGGCCGTACTGGTTTAAAAAAATGGGTAAGTTTGCATATTCAGTATCTTCAGGGTTTGGGGTTGGAGTGGTTTTGGGGGGTTATCTTTCTAATTGTATTTTTATTGTTGTTTAGAAAATCTTCAGAAACTTGGGAACTACTCCTTGAAACTGCAAGTAGTATTGAATGAAAGCAATGCAGACACTTATGCAGGAAGGCCTCTACCCTCTAAAATATTTAAATTCACTATTATAGGTAAGAATTCCAGTCCTATTTTCTTCTACTGTTAGTGTGTCTATTTGATTTGTTGTATATCAAAATTATTCATGTTTTAGTTGAGAGGTGATTTTCAGCACTGAAAAGTAGCATTTGCATGTCAAATACATAGCATTTTCAGGGAAAAAAGGTTTTTCTAGTAGGTTTTTATCTCACCTGTAATGTGTTGGCTCAGCTGTACAATCAGTTTTACAAAAACAAATAAGGTTTTGATGCAATTTAAAGCTTCTCCCTGATGTGAACTTTCTGAAATGTACTTTAAAAGTACCTTTCTACTTAATTAGAATCATTCTTTTTCCTCATTCCATTGTCATAAATATTCTCTCATAAAACTAGTATTCATTAGGCCAACTTTCATTCATAAACCACAGAAAGTCATTAAAAACCATGTTATACATTGAAAATGTGCAAAATATGCAGGTTGAGATTGAAGTCTCTCTTTTTCATATAATTAAAGGAGGAGTCCTATACAAAACTAAATTCTCATTTGGTTGCAATGGGTCTGTCTCTTTGGGTTAACCATCATAAAATACTTAATTAGAATGCTGGAATAGAAATAATACTGTTAAATATGTTTAATATTAATCTGTCTTGCCTTACACTCTGGTATGTGTTTATGTATGTGGCCTAAGGTAGTTATGGTTTGGGTTTTTTTAAAGTTTTTTTTAAAAGCCAGTTGGTCAAGACAGTTCAATTTCAAAAAGCATGACTCTGATTTACAAGCTCCCATTTCTTATGACTCTGCTTAGTCTCATTTATTAGTGCATAATTGGAGGCAGTATAATGGGTGTAATTTCACAGGAAAGATGCACTGACATTTCTTTTTCTAATACACATTATTACTGGTTTTTTCTCTTAAATTTGGGGTAGTTACAGAACAATAATGTTTGTTGCATGAATGATTTTATTTTACCAGAATTAAAATCAATTAAATCATAGAATCACAGAATCAGCCGGCTGAGAAAAGACCTCTGAGATCATCAAGTCCAACCCTTGATCCATTATCACCATGGTTACTAGACCGTGGAACTAATTGCCACATCCAGTCTTGTCTTAAAAACCTCCACAGATGGAGAATCCACCACTTCCCTGGGCAGCCCACTCCAATGCCTGATCACCCTCTCTGTAAAGAATTTCTTCCTAATATCCTTCCCCTGGCAGAGCTTAAGCCCATGCCCTCTTGTCCTACTGTTGGTTGCCTGGGAGAAGAGACCAATCCCCACCTGGCTACAACATCCTTTCAGGTAGTTGCAGACAGTGATAAGGTCTCCCCTGAGCCTCCTCTTCTCCAGTCTAAACAACCCCAGGTCCCTGAGCTTCTCCCCACAGGACTTGTGCTCCAGTCTCTTCACCAGCCTTGTTGCTCTTCTCTGGACCCGCTACAGCACCTCAATATCTTTCCTGAACTGAGGGGCCCAGAACTGAACACCATACTCGAGGTGTGGCCTCCCCAAGGCAGAGTCCAGGGGAAGGATCACTTCCCTGGTCCTGCTGGCCACACTATTTTTGATACAGGCCAGGATGCCATTGGCCTTCCTGGCCACCCGGGCACACTGTTGGCTCATGTTCAGCCTCCTGTCAATGCAAACCCCCAGTTCTCTTTCTACCTGTCTACTCTCCAGCCACTCTGTGCCCAGCCTGTAGCGCTGCATGGGGTTGTTGTGGCCAAAGTGCAGGACCCTGCACTTGGCCTTGTTAAACCTTATTCCATTGGAATCAGCCCAACTCTTCAGTCTGTCCAGGTCCCTCTGCAGAGCCCTCCTGCCTTCCAGCAGGTCGACACTCCCTCCCAACTTGGTGTCATCAGCAAATTTGCTGATGATGGACTCAATCCTCTCATCTAAATCATCGATAAAGGTGTTAAACAGGACTGGATCCAACACTGACCCCTGGGGAACACCACTGGTGACCGGCCGCCAGCTGGATTCAGCTCCATTCACCAGCACTCTCTGGGCCCGGCCATCCAGCCAGCTCCTAACCCAGCAGAGAGTACCCTGTCCAAGCCATGAGCTGCCAGCTTTTCCAGGAGTATGTTATGGGAGACAGTGTCAAAGGACTTGCTGAAGTCTAGATAGACCACATCCACAGCCTTACCCTCATTCACCAGGCAGGTCACCTGATCAATCATAAAAGAAGATCAGGTTGGTCAGACAGGACCTGCCCCTTCTAAACCTGTGCTGGCTCAGTCTGATCCCCTGTCCGTCCTGTAGTTGCTGTGTGATTGCACTCAGGATGATCTACTCCATAACCTTGTCAGGCACTAAGTTCAAGCTGACAGGCCTGTAGTTTCCCAGGTCATCCTTCCAGCCTTTTTTGTGGATTGGCATAACATTGGCCAACCTCCAATCATCTGGAACCTCCCCAGAGATGCAGGATTGTTGGTAGATGATGGAGAGCAGCTTGGCAAGGTCTTCCGCCATGTTTAATAAAAGCTGTCCACAAGGAACTTGTCCACTTTCAGGTGCTGTATTGATATTCTAAATACTTACAGAGTTTTGACTGTCCTGTTGTACTTCTTATGCTGTAGTCTTCTGCTGTTATAACTATTGCTTTTACGTTACTGCAGTTAAAAAAGGAGAATCAATCAATATACCATAACTTTGGTTACAGCAGTATTCTGAACAGCCTCTTCGCTTTGCAGTTGCAAACCACTTGACTTAATTCTGGCCTTAATCAAGAAAAATCCAATGAACACACATAATTCTTTCTAAAAATGTATTACTCTTTTCTCTTAGAGGGTAAACCAGAGAAATTTTTGGTCGGTCTTTTGGAGCTTCCTTTTCGAATTGGAGTACCTTTTAGTATTCCTTTGGAACTGCAGGATGAATTTGGTCATGCAACACACTTGACATCTCGCATTAGGCCAGTTCTTGAAGCTAGGTAATTCAGCCATCTCTCCTCTTTTGCTTTTAGTTCATGTTATAATAATATAGTAATACTTTGGGGTTTGTCTGAGTGGCATACGGGATATTTTTCACATAAATTAGATGGCATTTTTGCTTTTATTTCCATAAGAATATCTGCAAGTATCTCATATCTTAAAACACTGTGTTTGTATTTAAATGGCTTCTTTTGTGTTTTCTGTATATTTTTCTAGTGGATTAACATTGAAGCATGAAGACATCCCTGTGGGAACAAAGTGTGTCATTAAGGGTATCACTGCTAAAGGCTGTATAAACAGTTGCCAGGGCAAGGTAGGCTAATAAATTTAAATTGAAGTAAGAGATTACAAAAAAAATACAGAACAAATAATTTTTGTGTAAAATGGATTGTCACATAGTGTTAGCTAAGTTTGACCTACACTAATGACTACAGGTATTTATTTATTTTCAGGGATGTTTTCAAATTATCTCTTCTAGTTTTACCTGGAGCAATTTATCTTTCTCATAGCTGCACTCTGTGAGCTGATGGGATCTGGAACTGGAAGGGCTGAGCAACACAGGGGTGTGTGGTAGAGTGTGCCCAGCAGTCTTAAGTTTGAACTGGTGCTGAAATTGGTTTAAGCCAAATCATCTTGGTGACTTTTGCACTGAAATATCATAAGGAACACTAAAATCTTTCATTCTTGTACTTCAGATGATGAGTAATAATAGTTAATGTCTGGAGTGTCTGCTCATGCTTCTTTAAATGTTTCCAAAATGGTGATTGCACTTCTGTAGCAAATACATGTCATTCAAATCCAACCTGTTACTGACATATTCCCAGCACTTAGTCAAGCTGTTAATTTACTGTAAAAAGAGAAACATATGTTACATCCTAAAAATATTTCTTTCGTAAAACAGATCTAAATCTCCCTAATAAATATAGATTTGAATATTTTAAAAAGTAATAATTTCAAATCATGTGTATGGTATGGTTACACAGTATTCAAACCGGGTCCTAATCCTTTCATGTAGTCTTGTAATCTGGCATAGTAAAAAGAAAGGTAGGAGCTGAGATAGCTGAAGGTATTTCGTTGTACTGTTGATATTGTTGCTTAGAAAACAACTAGTGGAAAGATGTGTAAAGAGAAGAGGGAGTGTTCTTACTGAAAAGTGGAGGGGTTGGAACATAGTAAGTTTTGTAGGCAAAGCTGAGAATTTAAGGTGAAGTGCAAGAATAATGACGTAAAATAGAGATGGATTATGGGAAAAAAAAGTGTGTAGGAGCAAAGTGCCACGGTATGGAAATAGTATCAGACCGTAATCATTGAAAAGAAAGGGTGTTACTTTCTCAAGTTGCTTAATTGCATAAAATGTCAGAGGCACTGGACCTGGCACTGAAAGTAGTGGTTCAAATTTATATGAAAAAAGAACTGTTGAAGTTAGTAATGAAAACTAAATGACAAAAAGCAGGACTGTGGAAGAGTGGAATAAAAGCAACAGATAATTTGAGAACATGAATACAGTGTAATTTTCAGTGCTTAATTAAAAATGAGAAGCAGAGAAGAACATAGGAAAAATTTTCAGCACCTTAAACGTTGATTTGAAATGGTTGCAGAAAAGCTGAAACATTTCAGGAGAAACAATAATTTAGAAGGAGAAGGTGAATGAGAGAACAAAAAAAAGAAATGGAGACCATGGAAAAAAATACTTTTTTTCAGAGGTAGAAGTAAGGAAAAAAAATCAGTTGAAAGAATAATCATGCCAAATGGAGAAGAGAAACTCAACTGAGTTAGGAAATACAGTGTGTCACAGTTGTCGGTGAAGGAAGCACTGATAAAGATGGAAGATAAATCAAACTGCATTTACTTCTGTACTCATTGATTTAATTCCACCCAAACCAGTCAAGGAGTATGTTTTGATTATGAGTGGAATCAATGAGAAAATTTAAGACACGTGTAAGTAATATCAAGAAGATGACTCCTTTGTAATATTTTGTATACAGTCAGGAGAAGGTTGAAGAAGGAAGTTTAGAAAAGGAAGATATTTCTTCTTCTTTTAATTTTAAAGTACTGCACAATATGTAGAGGCCAACTTGGAAGCAAAAGGAAAATAGATACAGGGATCATGAAGGGTAAGGGAAAATACATTCCCTAGAAGACGCAGATGGCTAAAGATTAAAAGGAATGAAGTTCAATATATAAACTGGATAATGAGAAACTATAGATAGGGCAATACGAAGAAGACGGTATTAAGTAAAAACTGAGTATTGCAGAAAAGGGTTTGAAACTAAAAGAAAGAGGAGCATAGGACAAGTGTCAAGTAAATATATACAAAGCTACTGAAAATTTCAGCTGATTAACATTAAGCAGCTATTATCAGCTATACTGATTTCCTGTTTTTTTCTCTACCTAATTTTTTCCTTCTTTTCCCCTTTAATTTAGTGGGTCTTCAGCTGACAGTGCTGTTTGGCTTGCCAGCAGACCAGTGTGGTTGGGTGACTGGTTGGAGCTGGAGAATTTTTGTGCGCTTGTGTGTCTGGCCATCAACTCCTCATGTATTTGATGTAGCTGCAGTTGTGATGCACCTGCCCAGGCCTCACTGCTTCTCTCACCAAGCAAACCTAATGAATGGCCTGGTTGTTTTCATCCAATCTACAGGATGTTAATGTTGCATGTATCTTGTCAGGCGTGGGAAGGGCATATGCCAGGATTATGAAACGAAACCTTTCCAGAGGCAGCATTTCTGAACTTGTAAAGATGACAGTACATAAATTGCAACTAAATATTCTCAAAATATCATATATGTAACATATGAAATTCACACACCTGCAGTGCAACTATTTTAAGATGACGCTTTTAAGATTGTTTTGACCGCTTCATTCTCTCCCTTTAATGTGAAAATTGGTTTTAGTGATGCAGTCTACAGCAGTTGTTTTTCTTACTGCCTTATATGAAGATGAGATGGACAGTAGTTGTGCCTTGCTAAGGAATAACAAACACAGAATTTGCAGACCCTTTCTTTAAAACTGCTTTTTTTTAAACTGATATATTTTTCCACATTAAAACAGCCTCTAAGCAGAAAACTACTAGTTATATATGGCTCCTTTTAATGGTTTCAGAACCATGTCGTTTAACATGCAAATCCTGGATTGGACATCCCTGGGTATAATAACAAGGAAAAGACAGATTTCAGTACAGGAAAAAAAATATAGATTTTTTTTTTTTTGTAACAGTGCAAGGAAATTTGTAGAGGTAAATTACATATATGTGAATTGACATGATTGTGTGGCACAATTTATTTTATGATTTCGTTTAAGGTTAATATTTAAAATATTCTTTTCATTAGAACTTTAATCTGAAGATTACTCTTCCTGGTTTGAAAGAAGACACACAAATCGTTAAAATAAGATTGCAGCCTGGTGAGTATTCTTAAACTATTTAGTGAATTTCTGGTAAACTTTCTTCTGACGCTATTAATGAAATACTTCTCCCAAGAAAAACTATTTAGTGAGGCATAAAAAAGGATTCTATCTCATCCAACCAATGACTAGAAACTAAATAAACCTAAGGGCATGTCATTCTTGGCAGGAATGACTTCATACTTCACAGCCCAATCTTGTCTATTATTCTAGCAGATGGAATTTGCTTGGTTGAGACTAATTTTTCTTTTTTTTTTTAATTATTTTAGATTTTTTTTTTTACCTAGCACCATTGAATGAACGAATTTCTTCTAGTTTTATTTTGGCATTAAGACCTTTAACCTGTACTAATCTGCAGTGACCTGTTCTCCCTGCAGAAAACATATTGTGAATGAGTAGGTGCTCATTCAGTTTCTTACCCCGGTAAAATGGGGGATGCTTTGGTGAATGGATTGTGTCTGTGGTTTTAATGTTACATGTTGAATTTATCGTTAATGCAAGAGTGGAACACAGAAGTCTGTAAGGACACTGCCCTTACCAGAATTTTGTTTTGTGTATGTCTTGATACTGAGGATTCCCTTGTATGTGAGATCTGTTATCACTTGTTACTTGGATTTTTTTTTATTTGGGGTGTAAGGTATAGTCTGAAGGCTGCTTTTCTTTTTGCATTCCAGATTACCAAACTTCAGGCTTCCCCGTGTCATTTTGCATAGAAATTATGTACGTTAGCTTTCTTAGACCAACAATTCACAGTTTACTCCATCATTCTTTATTATTTGAGGAGTTAATGCTTCATGTAGAAAACAGTGAAATGACTGGACTTGAGACAAACTGTGTTGTGTATTTGTGCATTGCTGTTATTTACCTTGCACTGAAGGCAGTTTCATCCTTCATTAGAATCTTTTGCTTTTGGCAGTGTAGAGATGCTTCACTACATCTTTCTTCTCACTGGACTTAGCCTTGGCTTATAAAGCTGTTTTCTGAGGAAGCAGTGAATAAAAGCTGTTTAAGTCTCTCTTGTTCTTCAACCAATGAGTTTCAAATGGAAGTTTTAATGAATCATGAACAGAGAATGTTTCTGAAAAATTGCTTTCTTTGTTCCTTCAGAACTTGTCTTTTGCTAGTAATCTATTACTTCCTTCTCTTTTTTAAAACTGTCAAAAAAAAATTGTATGTTCTAGGGGATAGGCTTACTTGAATAACTTCACCTTACTATTCAAGTAATGGCAACAAAATTTTCTTTTGCATTTTTTTGAATGCGGATTTTAGCTGTGATAGCTTTGGCAATTAATTGGATATCTCAACATTAATACTTCTGGTCTTAATATGTCAGAAGAAAGCTCCAAGGTTCCTTTTGATGAATGTGAATCCGGTAGTATGTAAACAGAACTGTATCATGTGTTTATACCTTATATATCCTGAATTTCATCTTGTTTGTCTAACTATTCCTGAATTAATTCAGAAGATTGGTAGGTGTTACGTATTAAAGGACAGAAGGGGTCTAGAACTTCTCAGTGTAAACCACACAGTAATTTTTTTACATGGTTTGTTACCACACATATCTTGGTAGCTTGGCTTTAAAAATTCTTTGAGATAGCAAAATCTCAAATTCAGGGTCTTACAAGTTATCTAAAGTATAACGACTGTATGCAATTCTGCATTTTTACAGGCCCTCCTCGTCAATTGAAAGTAAAACCAGATTCAGAAATTCTAAAGATTGAAAATGGTACAGCTTTTCCCTTTCAGGTTGAAGTACTTGATGAATCAGGAAATATAACAGCACAGCCAGATTTGATTGTTCATTGTAAGGTAAAGTGCATTTCATTATGTGCCNCTAAAAAGAATATTAGGGAAGAGTATCATCATAAGCACTAATCTAAGCTCAGCAGAAAATGTGTATTGTGCTTTAGCTTTAAGAAGTTAAAAAACTTGCCCTTTTGGCCCTCTGTATTTTTTCAACTCAAGAAAGTGACTTTTCTAATTCTAGTGAAGTTCTGCAAGAACAACTAAAAAAGTTTTTCCCACTGCAAAATAGTCTGTGTTACATTTACATTTTATGTGCATACGTTGCCTTCCTGTAGGCTGGGTCTGCAGTGGTACGGTGACATGTTGAACTTGATGTTTAAATTCATTTAATGTATGATGTTTAGTAAATTAATGTAAATTATGTTAACAATTTAATTGAATTTATTGCATAATGGCAGAAGAGACACAAGGCAGTTGGATAGATAGTATATTTTATTTCTGTAACTTTCTCCTTTCTCCCACACATTTCTTGTCACCTGCAGGAAAATACAGGTGTTGGTCTTGGAGGCATTTACAAAACTGAAATATATAAAATTTTTCTGTATATAATCCTATGTATATATATTTGGATTTGTACAAATAATCATTTCTGGAATAGTCATGGTAGTTCTATAAAAGAAACTTGAGATTTATTCCTACATTTTAAATAGTTTTTAGGTGCTTCAGACCTTCCTGTGTATTCTGTGGACTGCAGTAATGGAGGAACAAACATTTTAACTGGTCCAGTTATACATGTACAGAATATCAAGAAAGACCAGATACTGAAAGCAAGAATTGAAATACTTGTAAGTATTGCTTGGAATGTTTGGATGAACAAACGATTGAAAACAGTTTATTGTACTGTCTTGCATCTTTTATGAATCAACTTAAGCCCCACAAGTTAGTGGTTTAGTTATGATAAACAGGTGATTGCACTTTTTAATCTCTAGGAAATTATAAAAAGGCACGGAATTTTTTCAGGTTTTTTTTCACCTCTCTTTATTTCTTAAATCCCTGAGGTGTTTCAGAAAATGCATATTCTCTGGTATTTTTCTTCCCTTTTTACTACCTGGATCATTTTGAGTTATTGCCATCAATGCATAAACGTTTACTGTCAGAAAAAGGCTTGGCAATCAGTAGGGTTTTTTGTCACATTTCAGTTTTAAAGCTCTTGAAATATGATTTTTTTTAAATGCTATTGAACATCCCAGTTCTCTGGTGGTCAAGAGACACACTGCTGGAGAAAATAACACTTGTGTGTGTTTTACCCTGGAAAAATGTCTAAACAAGTACTAATACTGGAGGATGACCTATGTGAAAGGATACTTGTGATTACTTTTTAAAAGTGTTTTGTAAATTGTATAGCAATATTTCTGGAACAGAAAATTTTTAAATAACTACCATGAATTCTAGTATCTGTTAAAAGTTGTAAATATACTGGCATATCCTTTAGTTAACTTTTGTCAAGTCAAGCTGATTTCATGTTTGGACACCTGGTCACACCTGGTAAGCTAGAGTAGTGACACAGGCTATTATGAAATTAAGTTTATGCATATCTGTATTTCATATCTTAATGATATGTCTTTTTTTCCCTCCTATGTATAGGATTGTAAAGATGTGCCACCAGTGGAAAAGATTATTAAACTTCTTCCTAGCAGTCATGTTGCAAGACTACAGATCTTAAGTATGAATGGACTAAAAGCTCTTCAAGTTAAGCATCAGGATGAAATTACTTGTGTTGCTGGCCGTATCATGAACAAACTTATATTCCAGATGTATGATGAAGCAGAAAGGGAGATACCTATAAATGCCGCTGCTGCAGAAAAAATCAAGGCAAGTACTTTGGAGTGAACAGTAGCATAATAGTGTGGGAGGGATAACAAAGCTGATTTCCTTAAAATCCGTAGGCATCAGACTGTGAAATAATATTCCTCAAGACTTTATTATTAAACATAGGAACTTATTTTATTATTTTTTTAAATACTTCTATTAATTGAATGTTAAATAATGCTTCAGGTTAGTATTATGAAAAGGAGGTTAGTATTCCCAGTGCTTCACCTAAACACATAAAATAATTCGGATATAGTTATATTCCTCCTTATGAAGGTTTGCTTGCTTATGTCCTTGTCTGTGTATGTATTTGGAGTCCAATATGAATACAGATTGACTTTTTTACATGAGATTTTTCAGAACTGATTCTTTCCTAACTCAAGGTTAGTGAGGGGAAACCTAGTGCATGCTATGATTTGTTTGGGGGTTTTTTTTGAGAAATTAACTGTATTTGGGAAGATAGTGTTGGTTATTGTTGGGATATGTACAGACTTTCCATTGAAAGTTTCTGTTGCCTTTATGTTAGAGTGGTTACAAGATGTATAATGTAGCTAATTAGCAATAATAGAGCTTTTCATCAACTTACAAAATTTTAATTTTAGGTTAACTGGACACCTAAAATTGACAAAGAACTGTTGATGCAGGGTTTATTACCTGATATAAAAGTACCGACCTCAGTCAAAGATGTACGTTACTGTCTAATTACTTACCTTGATGAACATGTGTCTTTGGAGAGTGCATTCACAGTCAGGTTTGTTCATTTGAAATAATTCATAAAGTAGTATGTTGTTGGCGTAGCATTGTAGATCTGTACTTTGGAGTAAAACAAAAGTATTTCTACAAAGCTGAAATAGTGAAATCAGTTGGCAAATTAGCAGGAGAATGTAAGTTGTGGGGGAGGAGTAGTTTGTGCAAATTATTTGCATGTTCTGCATCTGGTTCCTCAATAAAAAGTGACAGGCTGTAAATTGAACTTTAAAATTGTCTGTTTATCACTTTTAGTGAGTCTAGGCCATTAGTTCTTGTGGTATCTTTGTGAAGTTTGTTAAGATGAATATGATTCTGAATTACTTTTAAGTGTATTTCATGTGATGTTTATAGGTTAAAATAAACTAAGTAGTTCACAGCACACTAATGAGGGGGTAAATTTTCAGCTATTAATCATTTCACAGACCTGCATTTGTAAAAAAAATTACATAACCAAGCATTAAGATTTTTTAAGATATTCATCATACCTACTGTTATGTTATGTTTATCTTGATGAGAAAAATAAGTCAATTTTCATATGCTTACTCAGACCAGTTCCTGATGAACCAAAACACATCAAATGTAAACTAAAAGGATCAAACACGCTGCAGATAGATGAAGAACTACAAAGTGAAATTGGTGAGTATTTGCATATCTTCGATTTCTTTTAAGATACATTTCCTTTTTGGGGGAGTTTTTTAAGCCTGTTGTGTATATAGATGTCAGGAAGAGTAAATTATCGGCAACTATTTTAATATAACAAACCAGTTTACATTCTCCTTCATAGAAGGATGATCAGACTTTTCTAATTGCTGATTTACTATTCTGGAGTTACTCTTTGATAAAATTTGGCTCTTAGTTTGTACATTGGGACAGATTGCCCAGAAAGTTTTTGGAGTCCCACTCTTTGGAGAAGCTGCCTGGCTGCAGCTGGCTCTAGGTTGTTCTATTGGAGCAGGGGCTTTGGACCAGGTGCCATCCAGAAACCTCCTTCCAACCTCAGTCACTGTGATTCACTGATAGTCATGTAAATTTTCTCTGTATTGTGTCTATGTTGTGTGTGTTTATATTCCATATGTTCTACAATGTTTCATTATAGCAGCTGCTGAGGTAATCATCTTAATAATAATTTTAATCATCATCGTCTTTTTTAACAGATATAATGATTACAGATCAGTTTGGAAATCAGGTTCAGTCAGTGACATCTGCATGTGTAAATTCCCTAGGAGTTTCTGGACCTGGACTTGATAAATCCAATTTGAAAGTAACTTGGCAGGTATTTATAAGAATGTCATATAGTTTATTTCTTTGTGGCATTTGTGTGGTAATCATCTTAGTTCTGTCACATAGAACTGAACCAAAAATGCAGAAAGGTTGTCAAATTACACACTATTTGTTAAGAAGTGCAATTAGAGGCTTAAAGCATTAAAACTGTATGGTCCAGTTCTAAAGAACACAGCAGCATCTGTTACAAACCTTATCACTGCTGCAGCTATACAGTGTAGGAACCAGTTTTCTTTGTGCTTGAGTCAGGTTTGCTTTGTTTCTAGTCCATTGTTCTATATGGGTTTTCTTCTTCATCTTGTTTTTAGTCTTCTGTATTTATTTGTGTTGGTGCAGTTGATTTTAAGGTCTTTTGAAGAATTTTGAAGAGTGGACAATGTCTATACCTTTTAAAGCTGTGTATAACTTAAACACTGGGAAACAGGTTTCTTAGAAATGCTTGAGTTGATCAATGAAATTGACCCTTCTTTCTCTAGAAATTCATTTCAATATAACAGAAGGAGTAGAGCTTGTAGTTTGATTTTTAGTCCACTGTTTTCACAGTAAAAACAGAAAATAGTGTCTAGGTAGTATAAATATTAAATACTATATTGAAAAATACTAAGTATACTTCCCTTTATTTGTTCTTGAATAAATCTGTTTATTTCTTAATAGGAAAGTACTCAAACAATGAAAGTAAAAGGTATTCGATACAAACCCTGTTTACTTGGAAGCAAAGAATTGTGCTTCGCTTGGCATGAATTTTCTGACTTTATCAGAGTGAATTTAATAGCAGGACCACCTGCTAAATTGCAATTTGTCGATTGGCCAGAGTTAGAAAAGGTAAGTTCACTACTACTGGTTTGGAAAAAAGGCAATGTGGTCACTAGTCAGGTCTTTTACTTCCAGAGCTTTTTGGAGCATAGAGTGTGTTTTCTTAGTATTTACACTTGAAAAATTGTCAGAATGTGACTACTCTAGAGACAGTACAACATAACACAAGCAAAATTAAGTATATTGCAATCTAGTTATATAGATGTGTTTTAAATAGGACTATACATGTGAAACGTTTTTCATGCAATAGCTAAATACATTAGGTTTTTAAAAGTAAACTTGCTTTGGAGGGATCTAACTTGTGTATGTTTACAACACTATTCCTTCAGTATGTCTTAAACTGTTTGTTGTGCCCCATTTGCGTTTCTACAGATAGTATAATTTTTCTTTGGTGCAGTAATTTTACTGTGGGCTGGATCCTAACACCCATCTTTCACTGCTAATTTCCAAAGATGCACTCCTTAATGGTAGTAATAGCTGGCAGCTCATCTCTTCTTCATCTGTTATTAGGTTTTTTTGATGTTTAGTATGTCAGAAGGCAGTTTCAAATTTACTGAAGTTTACAAGTGTTTACAGTCAGAAAGTGCAAAATGAAGTACAGGACTTAAATTGAAAGACTGGAGATTTTTTTGTACCATACATTTATTTGACTTGGACTTTTTGAATTATTTTTCTATGTTTACTTTGGCTATTCCAATGATAGTGCTTAAATTGCAGCAGAAACCAGAATAGCAGAGTGAAAGCAGGAAAAATAAAATTGGATCTCTTAATAGAGGACAAAGAATGAAGATTGACATGTTGGGAAAATGGAGAAAGAAGTTACTGAATAAAATGAAACAAAAGGTTCAGGGGGTAGCATAACTATTTTTGCTCTCTACGTAGCTGTTAAAGTGTATTAAACAAAAGTTTTAAGCCATTAACTCTTCCTATAACAAGGACACTGATACTCCTCTTCAGAAGCATGTCTTTCCTTTTAATCACATCAACATGAGTAGCCTGTGCAATAAAGTGTGCATTTTATTATGACAAGAATGTAAATGGAGAAACTCTAGAAATACCATTTTGGATACAATTCTATCATGATCTAGCTGTTACAGGAGATAAATAGTATTGAAATGGTGGTTACCACTGCTTTGGGAATTCCTGATCTGCTATGAATGTCTGGGATACCTAGAACAGAACAGTACAATGCATTTGTATCTCTTCCAGCCTGTTGCAGTGATTAATGGTAGAGAATTGGAGAGGCCCCTTATTGTTCAATTGTGTGATCAGTGGGGAAATCCATCTCCTGAACCTAATGTCAAAATCAGCCTCACAAAGGGTAACAACTTAAAGGTAAGCATAGGCCTTATTATGTGAATGTTGTTTAACACAAGGTTTTGTTGTCATGTCTAAATTATCTTATTTTTCAGGACATTTTTAGAAAGTTAATAAATTGTTTTAAGAGCACAAAAAAAATTAATCTAGTATAATAGTACTGTCAACAAAAAATGTAAGTAGTTACCAGGACAGATTATTCAGCTCCAAATCTTGCATCATCCCATCACCCACGTTATCTGAGGTAATTGACTGAATGACAATTATGATGATGATACAGTCCCAACTAGAAACCAAGTAATTTTTATCTGGGGTTCTTTGACTTTGGGTCTTGAATTTATGCCTTATCATTTGTATGTAAAGCCTGTCAGCAGGTTTGGTCCCTACTTTATTATCCCTGTGAAAAGCATTGGCGGAATAAAGTAAATTAAAACAATGAGGATGCAAATCTAACCCAAATTTAAGTGGTCGCTGTTCTTTCCCTGAATGAGGTGTGTGTTAGATGGTCTCCACACTGGTCTGTACAAAGAAAGGAGTTTGTCAGAATGTTCCATCTATTAAAATTTTCATTCTTGTTATTATAAAAAAAGAAAAGTCAAGCAGTCAAACATTCCTAACTGTTGGGCGAGAGACCAGAGACTGTTACACTGAATGTATGCATTCTCAGTACAGGATATATTCATCCACCTCTGGACATAACATTTTTTATGCAGGGCTGGTCTTGTTCCCATTTTTTTCTTCCTTGCCATACATTTGCATCCCTCAGTTGTCTCAGAATACACAACAGCCAAGAACTGTCTTTTGCTCACCTCTCAAGAATTGTGCCACAGCGTCACCTTTTTCCCAATTTAACTATGCTATTACTTTTTTTTCTTGGATTTTTTAAGGAGATTTCTTGATACCTTGAATATTTTTCTTCCGGCTCTTGTGAATCTTTTGCCATAGAAGCCTGCCTTTCAGTTTGGGGATTTTTTGTTTGCCCCAACTATTGTCTTCATGATGGCAGTTGGAACTCACTGGGGTTTCTAGTTATATTGTTCTTGAGGGAGCATACAACCTTGACAGTAACACTATGTGGTTGTGCTGCCTCATTAAAGAGATGTTGTGGTAGCATGCTGTGGCTTTTCAGATTTTATGCTTGCTCCAGGGAGGACCAGCAGAATGTCTTAGAGAAAGAATCCACATGTTCTTTGTCTAAGTGAGATGTGCCCAGGAATGTGTTCTGAAAGCCAGTGCAGATCATTGTTATAACATTTATTACAGGATGCTCTTCTGGAGCTTAAAACCAGTGTAATTTCTAAAGATTTCATTTCACACATCAGCAGAGCAACTAACTGTGCATTTGCTGGTCAGTATTCTTGAGGATCTTGCAGAACCTCTTCAAAGAACTCTCTTGCCTTGGCATTTCCAATAGGTTGTATGCACAGTCTCACAAAAGAAATGAGAAGCTTTTAACTGAAATTCTTGAATAAGCTATCTTTTTATATTTCACATCCTACCCTCTAAGTCTCCAAAGCCCAATAGGCATTTCCTTTGCTCCATCCTGTATCTCACAGGTCCAAAGCTGAACATAAACACTCTGAACTCTTGAGCACTGGACAAGCACAAAGCACTGGTTTCTGTAAGAATTAAAACTTTACATTCTGTGATGTGCAATAATTTGAAATACGGACCTATGTTGAATTTACTATATTCTTCAAAAGAATTTATTAAATGTTTGGCAGTTTTCTTAGTCTATCTTTGCAATGCTGCCTTCCATTGAACCATTAGGCACATGTTTTTGTCATTGCTTTTCTCTAGTGACATGCTAGGAATAAACTCATGTTCCTATCCATTATGAATCAACTTTCGTTTTCCTGCCCCTCCCCACCCCCCCAAAGTGTTTTCATTCTTTTAGCTTACTGACATGCAATTTGGGAAGGAAAATAATGTTGGAAGAAGATTGCCCACTTCAAATATTCCAAAATCATTGTTTTTGTCTAAGTGGAGACAGGACACTTAGTCTCCTGAAATTTGTGGTGAAATAGCAAAGGGAAAGCAATTTAATGCCAAGCACTGTTCAGATCATGACAAACTTTTACACCACATTATTGCATTGTATCATCATTCAAAGAGTTGATTTCCCTCCTTAGTGAGGAATCCATTACAGAATAACTCAGAATGTATCCATGGCTTTTACTATCCACCAAACTATAAAGCTGCTGCCTGAGGCCCTTTTGATACAGTGGGAAACTATTTCTTAGGTAAGGCTAAAGCAGCATGCACACAAGTTTGGAGAAGAAATAGCTTCTGCTCACTTTAAAAATGTATTAGTACTCTTTAAGATTCAGACCTGTCTCAGTGAGGGAATAGGCATTCACCATCTGCTGCACTGGTATAGGGGGAGTCCCTTATACTGAGCTTGGGCGCTGGACTGACAGTCAGAAGAGCTCAGGCACAGCAGACATCAGAAGGCTTGATCAGAAAGCTCACAACTTAGAGAGTTTATTCAAGATATATTAACAGACAGATCTCATAGCTCATAGTAGCAGTAGATAGTTCCTAGAAGTTCCTATGACATCATCTCACATCCTAGTAGATCTAGATCTGACTCTCACACAGTAATATCCACACCTTTTATGCACTCACACATCCAACATGCTTCCACATAATTGGTTAACCAATTCACCTTGCATACACCACAGCCTCTCATTGGTCACAAGCCACCACACATACTCCAGGTAGCTCTGTCCTCTTTAAGGTAGAACTCCAAACAACTTTTCTTAAGGGATGCACTTACTGTCACCCCCACACACTGGAGTTCATAGTTTCAAAAAGTTGTGTCTGAAGAGGGAAGTGGATAGCTTCTCTGCCATGTAATGTGCAAAGGCAAGTATGACTTAAAGCTACTGCCAATCATAAGATTTGACTTTCAGTGTCAGGGAAGTAAGTATGGCAAAGACAGGGTGCACATAGGAAACACAGCTTGAGGAACACTAGTGAGTTAAAGGGAAGGTTTTTTCTAACAACGGAAATCAGCAAGAATTCCTTTAAGTCAGGTGTAAAATTTCCTTTGTCTTAAGGGACTTAGAGATAGGTAAACAGAAGATGTATAAGCCATTCGTGATGTTAGCCTAAAACAACACTGACAAGAAGTTACCATGATTAGCATTTGATTAAATGCCATTTTTTACAGTATAGAAGTATTGTTTATCATTATGTTTGATAAATAAGGTACTGTACTTCATCAGTTGTCCTAACACTTTCCCCTAAGTTGTCTAGCAGTCTCACATTTTTGGCAATGAGACTACAATGGGAAAGAGGAAGAGAAAGATGGATGTCTTAGTTGTTTTTACTGCAGTTGTATAATTCTATAATTTTTGCTACCTAGGAATCTCTGTGCAGACTAGAGAAACACTGTAAAAGGGAATAAATAGTTTGTAGAAGGTTTTTGGATCTGAAAATATTCTCAGATTAACATCTGCTATGGATGACATGATAACATCGGTAGCAATTTAAAAAATAATAAAATACTTGAACATATTGCTGAGGAAAAATACCCTGGTTCAGATAAAGTGTTTGTTTACAAAAGCTGGCAGAGAATTTTGAAACTTCTTAATTACTATTTTATTCATAACTGTATCTTTCCCTAATTTAGAGTGCAAGAATACAAAGAAGCTATGACTCATATTGACAGTATGCGGGCAAATGAGATACACTTTTTCTTCCAGGACTTGATACTATTTCCTTATCGTTGAAAGAATATTTTTTTTTTTACAGATTGTTCCTTCAAACCAGCAACATAAAACAGATGATGCTGGTAGGGCTAACCTGGGAATTTTTAGTATTCACGCACCTAGGTAAGTAGTGAAAACCAGATGGAAAAAAAATGAATTCTGAAGTGTCACTTGCTAGATGTATTTAAACTGTGCATTTTATAACATATCTACCAAGTATTAATCTAGAGATAAGATTAATATTTACTATTTATATGCCAGTGGATGGCCAGATAGTGAGTTTAAATACATTAAGTGCTTAACTAAATAAAAATCATTAGCTGCTTCTTTTGGTCTACTGAGAAGTTGCCGCTCTAATTTTCTGAATCCTGTTTTCTTCTGGTGATGGTAAAGCACAGCTTATAATTGTCAACCTGCAGCAAGTGGAAGTGGTGTCATAAACCACTTAAAAGATTTGAAATATACAGTCTTTAGGTGGGCAGTTCCAGACACCATGCTTTCAGAGTAGGAACACATTCTAAAAATGTTGAAACTCCATTTTCTCTGTGTGCTAGGCCTTGCTTTAAAGGATTAGGTAGAGTGTCCAAAAGAATTTTAAATAGTTTTAGGTATTTTTTCTTTTCTGCAATTGAACAAATGAAGTCTCATTTCCATTTACTGTCTTCTACTTGAAGATGTACTAGTTAATGTCTTACAGACAGGCAATGGAACTAATGAAATATTAATGCCAAATTAAATCTAGTGAGCTAGTATCTTAAGAATAACTTAAACTCACAATTTTACTTACCTAACGTTGCATTAACGCTTGTTTTTTTCTTCCCTTTACTACTGCTTTGCCACTACTAGATACTGTTTATCGTGCTTTCTTGTACATGATTCAAACTTTTGAAGCCTGTTGAGAATTGTCCTTTCAGAAGAGATGTATCAGTTTTTATGATTTCTGTATGTTGCAGGGGAGAGCACATTTTACAGCTTAGAGCCTCATACAACAAGACCACATTGGATTGTCCTGCAATCACGATAAATGTCCTACCTGATCCTGAGAAACCTGTCTGCTTGAATGTTAAATATGACAGAAGTCCATGTTTTCCAGCAGGAGGTACCTTCCCTGGTAAGTATAAGGATCTTTGGTGGATCACTCAAGAGCTTTGTAAACGTGTGAAAAACTGTTTTAGTGGTTCTCCTGGGATATTTTCTTGCTTTCTTGGTCTGTTCTGTATCAGGTCTTTGTTACATCTCTGTCTGAGTTGCCTCTGTAACACTTGGAGAGAAGAGGTATGTAGATCATCTTTGGAAAGCATTTCAAAAGACCTCTTACTTATTTGTTCCAAATTGTTGGTTTTATCAATCTGTAGATGGTGAAACTACAGAATCTCTTCTCTTATCTGTAGTGAAATACTATATTTCAGTTTTTGATCTTCCCAAAAGATGATCAGAGCTAGTTCATGCATGTTTCCCCTCATCTCTTGTTCTGTGAAATAGTAACAGAGAAGATAGCTATGAAATTGTCGGCCAACTGATGCCGTGAGAGACCCCATAAAACAGACTCCGAGCCAGTTAAGTGTGGGATAAGATAAAAAGGTAGATTCTTTAATGTCTAGGCTTAGGGCTTTTAGGAATATATTATGACATGTCCCCAAACACTGATTTCCATGGTCTTTATAATAATGTTCACACAATCCCCAGTTCACACATCTCTCGGTCCAGCCCCATGTTGCTTCTGGTCACACCTCCTTACGATTTGGGTCTCGGGTCAGTGGGACTCTCTGTTCTTCAGCACTCATCTTCCTCAGCAGACAAAGGGCTCTTGGAGGTTTTCCAGTGTTCTTAGACTCAAGGTTGTTGGTTTATGTTTGTGTTTCATTCTGCAGGCCTTCTGATAGTTTTCAGTATTCTACCTTGAAAACAAGACTAAATAACTAAAAGACTTTGAGCTACTGATATGTGCTGGGGGTTAGGATACATAAACATTGAACTTAAGCTGCCAGAAATATTAATACGCTACATTTACTTTTTTTACTATAGTTACAAGTACTTCTAAAATCTATAAAAATTAAAAAAATCAGAAGCCACATAGGCATCACAACCATGAGCCAAGAGGAACCAAAAAGCAATCAGAAGTGTGCCAGGGACAGTACAAAATACTTTTCTCCTGCTGTATTCTCCTACAAAACAGTGATCTTTTCTTTCCAGCTAAGACCACTGGGTCATTAAAGACAAAAACCCATCTCATGTTTTATATCCCAGTAGTATTCACAATAAGGAAAACAAATGAAGAATAGTAAGTTAGAACCATGAGCAAACATGTCTTGCTAAAATAGAATTTGAAACTTCTGCTTTTTCCTGTAAGGAAACTTTGGCATGAATAAGAGAAATATCCTAACTAATTCCATTAGTTCAGGAAATAACTCTTCTTTACAATACCCATGGGAGTTACAGTTCTTGAATTTGCCAATGAAGTATGCAAATTTGTTAGCCCTTCCTCCAGAAAATTTTCCTCTTTAATTTGCAGCAGCATGGTTTGCACTGTGAAACCATGATGCAAAGATACTCTTCAGAAAACTGAAGTCCTGTCTACATAAATCAAATGAAAAGCAAGAAGATTCTGTCACTTTAAATATAATGCCATATTAAGAAAAGCAAAAAAAGACTTCAGTAATAATTGAGTGAAATTAAAAAAAAAATTGAAACCTAGGAAGCCTGCTGTATTTTGTCAGTAGTACCTGTGAAGGAGAGTAAGGTAGTTTCCAAATTATTTTTTTCTCCCATTTGAATCCTACCTTAATTTTAAAAGAATAAAATTAAAAATTCACATTTGAGTCTTCAATTGATGACTTTGAGACCTATTTGATGAAGTAAATACTAAGAAATTTCCTATACTGAATGGTAGTCACTTAATTATAGATTAAAGTTATTAACTATTATATGGTAATCCTATTTCATTTGGTCTTCATTTGAAACTAATAAATTAAGGTGGCCAATCTGATGAAGTTTTCAAAAGGTTTCAAGAGAGGTCAAGGTAACTTTTGATCAATCAGCATATTTTCAGTACTGGACAGTTGTTGGAAGGAATATATTGAATATAATTAAGTGACTTGATGGCCAAATGTGGAAATGGGAACAAGTTGTGAACTGTGACTTTTGTAGAAGGAGTTGACAACTGTATGAATGTGAGTGATGCTGTTGATACAGAGTACTTGGTTTCTTAGATGGCTTTTGGCAAGTTTCGTAACCAAAGGCTCTGTAAGCAAGCTGTTACAGGACACTGTATTACAATCTGCTTAAATGTTGCAGAAAGAACTTTAGATTTGAATGTTCCCCTGAGCAAAATTAAAACTCACACAAGTTGCCTGTTGATACTAAAAACTGATTTTATTAATTCCTAAGAGATGCAAAGAGAAAAAATAAGTCTAGAAAAGGCTAAGATTATTTCTAGAAGCAGAGAAAAGATACCATCAAAACTACCTTTTTGCTGAGTTGATGTGGGGTGGCGGGACAAGTAGTTTCTGCCTTTTTTTTCTGTCTCTGCTGCTTTTCGATGTTATCTCTTTAGTGGGGAGGGGGGGCGGGTGTCTTAGGAGCTTTAGTTCTCTGGAATGCACTGGGGAGGTGTGGTTTCATCACTCACAAGGAGCCATGTTGCAGGCCATGCAGAGTCCCAGTTTAGCAGCACTTTTTGGCTCTCAAAAATATGTTAAGGATAGAAGGATAAGGTATAACTTACACATGTGGCATGGTGGGTCTGGGTTCTCTTCAGGCTGGCAGAGTTTCAGTCTCTGGTGGCAGGTAGGCAGCAGGCGGTGCTGGAGAAAAGGTGAGGGGGAGGAGGGGAGAGATTCTCAGCTGTGGTAACCAATCCTCTCTCTTTCCTCTCTCCTGATTTTCCAAAATTTTTCTTCAAGTTTTTATAGTGTTCAAAGGAGGTTGTACATGGTTTCTTGGCATGTAGCCCTATTCAGATGTTCGAACTATAAATAATGGCATGATCTGGCAGGAAAACTCTAGAAGGAAGCTCTGGTGAGAACTTCTGGCAGAAGGCTTGACAGAGAATTTTTGGTGGGAAGTTTTGACAGGAAGAAACACAATGGCAAAACATTATTTGTGGCATTTCCATATTATCTGTGTGTTACTCACTGTCCTTCCTATAATTCAGTTTTTCCCTTTAGGTGGACCTAAAAATTGTCTATCTTAGCAGTGTTTTCAGTTCAGTGAGATTTCATCACAAGAATCTGATTTTTCCCCACCTATTCCGTTATAAATGTTTCTAGATTCCCAGATCATAAAGATCACCCCAAGATGACAAAAAAAAAGTGTAAATCTGCTTCTTGCAAATCCATTTGTTG
>VWZD01012759.1:58441-77035 GCA_013396695.1 Sakesphorus luctuosus
TGTATTTCCAAGCCTTTATGAAATATCTGCAGTGTCTTTTCAAACTTTAGAACAAAAAGGATGTGTTTGTAGTATTTGGGAGTTGAAAGGCAGAATACTGCCACAAATATGAGGTGTATGGAGTTGGGGCTTGTTTCTTGACCCTCATAACTTGATCAGTCATCATTTTTATGGAGAGAGGTTTTTGTTTTTTAAAATACTCACAAGTGTTTTGCCTAGAGGAAGCATACTACCGAATCATAGAATGACAGAGTGATTTGGGTTGAAAGGGACCTGTCAATATCATTAGCTCTAACCTCCGGGGCAAATAGACCTTTTCAAACATAGTAGGTAATATAAATCAACCAGGTTTTGAGAGAGGAAGAGAATTAAACAGTTTCTTTGGCAGAGAATATATGTAGTATATATGACATGAAATTTTTTAATAAAATTAGGCAACAAATTCCTTATTAACAGCCTCATATTAATTAATTGCTACATAAATAAAATACTTTAACATCCTAGTTATTTGACTTACTGGTGAGCTCATATACACCTGAGGGTGGGCATTGTAATCTTGGAGAGAGTCATACCTGAATTTTCCATGCACATCAATGTATAGTCCTTCCTTAAGGTACAAAATTCAGTTCTACAAGAGCAGTGGAACTTGATTTACATGTGTGAAATCCACCTTTAACTATAGTGTCAAAGTGCTTTGTTGGTGTTTCAACTAGAAGAAGGGTGGCTTTACTTTAGTTTGGATTTCATTTCCTTCAGACTACTGTACTTTCTATGGAACTTATAAGGAAAAGGTATATTTCTCAGACTGACACATAAAATGGCAAGTATTTCGATTGCAGAACTAGTCAACAGCAAATGGAGTGAAATGTCTCCCTACATCCTGTATCTAACAGATTTAAGTATGTGATGCAAGTCTGTAAGAAGTAGCCAAACTCACTTCAGCTTCATAGCCTGAGCCCTTGGGAAAATGTTAGTGGTGTTGGTACAGTCTTTTTGCAGCTACTATGCCTTTCTGTCCAGTAATTCAATGGCTAAAGCACTTGTGAAAGAGAGAGGAAGATCTGAATTTCCTGTCCCTGAGGGAAGGAATCAGCAACTTACCTAGCTGATAATTTGAGAAAGGCTGACTTAAAATTTTGGATTCTTTTAAAGCTGTCACTGGATAAAGTAGCTGGGGTTGTTTTCCTAATGATTGTTACCTAATTTAATTACAGGGCTAAGAAGAGAAGGTTTTCCATATCTGGTTTGAAATTCTTTGTTGTTTTGGCTCTTTTTGGAATACCTGTTTTGAAAGGGGTTTTTTTTGTCTTAGGTAGGAAACATACAGAGAAATTCATGAAGTTTAAGCATCTCAATTCTGAATAAAAATCATGTTCAAAAAATGTTGTCTCTCATCCTACAGATTTTATGGTTAGTGTTCTTTCTGAAGGTGAAACAATTATTAAAAATATTAATCCAGCACGGATTTCTATGAAAATGTGGGAAGCACAGAGCAGCCGGGTTAGGACACCAATTGATGTAAGTCATCAAAATGCATTTTCAAAGCAGGTATCAAAATGTCAGCATAGGCCAAATGTATTTGTAGTAGAAACTTTCCTTCATTTGACTTAGATCTGTATCCTGTTCTAGATTTTAAGTTATAAGTATTACATATCAACCATATTTGTTTATCAGTATCTGTCCTGTTACAAGCTGGCAGACTGTTTTAATATCAATACTAAAGTAATAACAAAAACGCTATTGCTCTGCAGAAGCTAACTCATAGGGAGAGGATTAAAAATTGTCACCCTCGATTTTGCAAAGAAAAGGCTCCGAAAATTAAGAATATGAAACTGGTGCCTAAATTATAGGTGATATCATTGAATTACCATGTGCTATCAGTACTGTGAGTCATTAAGACTTGATAGCATGTTACAAGTAAGGTACTTTCAGTATACTGCATTAAATTTTTTACATCTTTCTTTACAGGTTACAACATTTAGCTGTTGTAAAGTGAAGGATGAAAAAGAAGATGGCTTCTTCTACTTCAGGTATAGCAGCGTTTATTTTATAATACTGATGCAACTTACTATACAAATGACATAGTTTGAAACTGAAACAGGAGTTTTGTGTTTTAGTAACAGTCTCTTATAGAATTAGTATGATACACTGCTAAGAAAAAGTGAAAGATACTAGCAGGATGCAAAGAGATGAGGATTGAATTCATCCTAGATACTGTAGACATTTGTTTAATCTGAGAGTAGAGAAGGGTCTAGGATAATATACTAGAATACATTATGAGAAATGCTAGCAATGAAGAGACTGTATCATCAGCTTATCATGTATATAGCAACATGCCTTAATTCTTTTCAATGTTACATTCAGTGGCTGTGGAATTGCAGGCTGTACAAAGCAGACTTAACTCTTTAATACCTTCTGTAGGTGCACGTTAATCTTGAACCATGACCTTGGCCCTGTCAGTTTAGTAGTCTTTTCTTGGGCTACGTATTCAGAGGTGGTGTCTTAGGAAACCATCAGCAGAACTAGAGCTCATCATAAGCTAGTGCCTGACTGCCACATTCTTTCTACATATATCTCTGGTAGGCAATCTATGGGATCACCTGAGTAGTTATGGTACTGACTGTTGATTTAAGGTCTTGCCTCCTAGGAGTGAGCTTTCCTTCTGCTTTCAGAAAGCAGACTTTAGGATCTCCTTATTCCAGCAGACATTACTGTTGTACAGCTGATCCTGCTTCCTTCATCAGAGAAACAGAAGTAGGTTGCTGCAGCTCAGCTGTGTCAAGATTTCTGGAAGATCTGAGTGGCAGCACTTCAGGAGGTGATATGAAATTTCCTAACTTGTCTCTGGTGTGACTTCCCTCTCTTTTGAGGCACATAATGGAGTTCCAGAAAACAGGCATCCAGTTTGTAGTCCTTAGGACTTAGTCCTTAGTGCTTTCAAGACCTTCATGTATCATTAAGTCTTCAAAGCTTTTTTTCTGGGCTGCTGGGACACAAATCCAGGGTTCTGACCCAGCATGATATGCAATGCACATGTACCTTCATCTGTAATTCCCTCTGTCATATCCAGCCAAGAAACTAACCCATCTGGGAGGGCAGTTGATACAGCCCTTTTTTGTTCAGTCTTTTTAGCTTCTCAGATAGTGTACATCAAGGTAATATATTTGCATATGGAAGCTTTTTGATTTAAGAGATTACAACTTGTGGTGTGTGAATGAGACTTGAGCCGCTGGCATGAAATCTGTTTATTGACCATTACAGGACAACATACAAACCCCAGGGAGGAAGTGGTAACATATTTGAATAAGCCTGCACCACCTTCCACCAATCAGCTTGCTCCTTCAGGGGGCATGTGCAGTCATCAACTCCTCCTTCGGCAGCCCTGCTTTCTTCTGGGAAATGTAGTGTCCTGTGGTTCCTCTTCTCTGGTTACCAGCACCCATGTGCTGTAAACCTTCACCTAAAACCGACTGCCACAACTAATTCGAAAAACCATATAGGCATGGCTTTTTGTATCATTTCCAAGATCTGTCCTTACTTTGAAGGCATTTTTGGTTCCAGAGTTGCCTAAGGCTGGGTTTGGCAGCTATAGTGCATGGAGAATCACAAATGAGAGTGCAGGTTTGCTTTTAAAAGAGCAGAGTCTTGTGTGGTGGTCCAAGGTTATGGAATGAACTTCTCCAGAAACCAAGGGTCGTTGCAGACTTGCACAAAGTATGAGGTACATTTCTGTGACCTTGATCCCTCTGAGAAATACTTAGTAGTAGATATAATTAAGACACAAGAACTTCCTAAAATGTTAGCAAAACAAGGCACTCTGTATCATGTATTTGTACCTCTATAAAAAGAAAACTAGAATGAATATGCCACTGTGCAGTCATACTAATAAATGTTCTCCTGTGAAAAGCACTACGGTGGTCAGTGTGGTATAAACTAACCTGTATAGGACTGAGTTACAGATTTATGAAAATCTTGACATTGGTACCTGTAGTTTAGTAATTGTACACAAATGTCCAGAATTAAAAGTCCCAACCGTAGTGAAAACTTTGAAAGGACAGTAGACACTGCCCATTAGTATCCCTTATAGAAAAATACGTTTTACTCCGTGCTGCCAATATCTGTGGCATCAGTGTCTGCTGTCTGGTTTGTCTCAGGTTTTCCTGTTCTTGGCACAGTCTCAGATGGTCTTCATCTGTCTGTCACCAGTCAGTGATTATTATGCAGTTTTAAAACTTGCATAGCAATTGTGGAGTTTCTTCTTCTCCAGAAACCTATGTCTGTCCAGCCATGAGATCCTTAGCAGATTATTTACAACTCAGTTTTTAATGCATCCTGACAAGGCAGAGGCTACTTTCAATCTTAAGATAGATAACATGCAGAAAAGAAGATAAATTGTTTCTTCTCTATATGAAATATAAACAAGGAAAAGTCATGGCCTATTCTAGACATATTAAAACTTTGGGATTTTGTTTTTATAAGTTAAGCATTCCAGGGAATCCTGCATATCACTGCTTCTCAAACAAAAGATGAAGAAACAAATTTCTTAATATTATTGACAAAACAGAGAAAATGCTGTATAGTGAAAACAAAAGTCTCATTAACCAATACAGGAGTGCCACAAGTCACCCTCAAAGAAATACTTTAATCTTGGCTGTTTGCATCTCCTCAGAAGTTTCTAAGCATTCGTAAGCCGCTCCTGTCCCTTGTTAAACACTGGGATGGTCTTCTGGATGCTGTGTGGCCTTCCTTGCTAGGTGAAGTTTTGTTTATAGCAGCAGAACATCAGGTGTCTGGTATTTCCTTCAAGTTTTGATAATAGGAGCTCTTTGCTCTACACTTGGAATGCTGTAAGGTGAAATGAAAACACTTTTTTCTCTCACTATGCTCAACCTGGGAATTTGGAGAGAATTTGTTGTTATTGCAGATCTAAATATGTCTATGCTTTTTTTCCACTAGATTTATGAAAATTCATTGAATGGGAAACAGAATGAGATAGACTTGCAGATTTCTGAACAACAGGGCCACAACAAACTTCCTGTCAGCTAGTAGAGGCAAACTCTTGGAGAGTTTACTCACTCAAGCTGCCAAAAGCTTTATTCGAATTCTTGAGAAACTTTGGTGGCTTTCTGGCTGAAGAAGGAGTATTATGCCTTAACAGGGGCTTTCTGACTATTTTGAAGGACTGCTCAGAATTTGAACTACTTGCTGCATACTTACACACTTGTCACTTCAATACTGACTCACGTTTTTTGGGGTTTTATTTTTTGTTTATTTAGGGATAAAATGATTCCAGAGAGAGTGGGCATTTACTGTATCCAGTTTACCTTTGCAATGGATAAGACAAATACACTCAGCAGTGAACAGGTATGAATCTATAATTCATGTAGCCAAAGTAATGCATGTAATACAGAATCATCTCAGAGAAGTGTTAGGATATTTTGTAAATTCTGAATGCAAATAGTTTCACTTGCAAGTTTTGCAAAAAGCTATATTTTTATTTTTGATAGTTACTGGTTTCAGACTGTTGATTGTCAAAATACGTTTTAATTAACTTTTATAACCAAAAATTTGATGGAATAACAGAGCTGCGTAATTTGCAACCTAGTAGAACTGCTTGATGGTTGTGCTAATTTATGTCAGACTTGTCCATAAATTTCACATGTATTTGTTTCAGTGTTTTATGAGCAACTCAAGTGCGCAGTGAATTACAGGTAAATATATCAGTCTTTATTTTATTTGGTTTTATTTTATTCTTTCTCCTTTTTCTTCTAGATCATCGTTGAAGTTGCACCTAATAACCCTGTGCGCTTGTTACCTGATTCTTTACCAGCTACTCCAGCAGTTTCCAATGTTCAAGCTCTTAGTAGCCGTACACTGGTCAAGGGTTTGTACCTCCATATAATGGTAACTATACTTTCATATAAAATCATAATTAGGAAAATACATAAGACTGCTAAAAATATGTTGAATTTTGCTGTAAGGCATTGCTGCTGTTTCTTTGCGGATTAACTTCATTTAAAAAAAAATGTGAATTGGTGATTTTTCAGCATATGAGAAATGCATCTTGTTCCATTTGCATACAGATTACCAAAACTAAAATATTTGGTCCTTGCTGTCAGACATCTAAATTGACATCTGTTTCTTGTTGCCACAGGAAATAATTGGTTCAAGAATAGATGCTAGTGGGAAAACACTTGTCTATACAGCAGATGTTCCTTTCCATGATTGTTCTTCCAGAAGAGAGTTTATCATAGAAACCTTGTATGATAAAAAATAAGGTTTCCTATACTTTGAATGTTCATAGGAGTACAACTTAGCAGTTAGCACCGTGAGCAAAGCAGAATCAGCGTGTGGAAAACTAATTTATCACCAATTAAAAAAAATTGAGTAGTGAGAAGCAAAGACCAAAAGAATAAAGCAGTAGCTTCCACCCCACCTTTTGCTAGGTGCAGCTTTGCTCCAGGCTCCCCTACCCTTCCCCAAGCAGCACAGCATGGCGGGGAATGGGGTTCAAATTAAGTCCATAACAACTCCTCACCTCTCCTCTGCCTGTTCTTTTGCCTCACAATTTCCATATTCTAGTATGGGTCCCTTTGTGGGCTCTAGTTCTTCATGAACTGCTCCAGTGTGAACCCTTGGCACAGACTTCAAATTTTCAGGAAATACACGCCTAGTTTAGCATGGTATCTGCTGCATTTGTGGTCCTTCATGGGCTGCAAGAAGTACCTGTTTGCCATAGTTTCCCTGTGAGCTGCAGAGGAATTTCTGCTGCTCCGGTAGTACCTTCTCCCTCTGCTGTCACTTCTCTCACCCTCTGCTGTTTTTTTTTTCCCTCTACCCCTTCTCCCCTGTCTGTGTATATTTTCCCATTCTTAAATATATTCTCCCAGAGGAAACACCATTTTGGCTGAGGGTCTCAGCTGTGCCCTGCAGTGGGTCAGTTGGAGCACAGGCCTTGTCCAGCATGGGCAGCGCCAGCCTCTCCTCCCAGAGGCCCCCCTGGAGCCCCTCATTGCCAGCACCTTGACATGCAAATCCAGTGCGGTATAGAAATGGATTACTTACTTCAGTTCATGTGCCACAGTAACTTTATTGTGTTTTTTACTTACAGGATGAATACAACAACCACACTGGTCTTGATCTAGCTGGCACTATAATAGCAAAAATTAAAAGCCCTAATGAAGAAGATATAGAAATCCCACAGTTTCAGGGGAAAGTCAGTACAGTGGAGTTTCCATTTGAACATGGATCAGCTGAAATTGTAAGTGTAACTGAAATACAGAGCTCCATGAGCAATGGATCTAATGAGGCTCATTTTCTCACAGTTTCAAAGTTGATCTTACACCTCATTGTGTTGTCTGGAGGGTCAGTATATGTTGTAGCTTTCCTTCAGAGATAAGTTGCTTCTCTTTTTGGTTGCTGATTTTCAGAAAACCTGAATGAAGGACAATCTTTAAACTGGTTATCCTTACCAAGTGAAGGAAATGTATAGGTACTTTGACTTAGGGACTGAGACATGCAGGGGGATCCAGGACAAATGTTTTCCTCATTTGAATTTCACATGTAAATAACACTTCACCAATCTGTAGTTGAAACATTATTATTAGCAGTATTTTACGGTTTTATTTATAATATTTAAATATGTAGTGCAGTATTTTTGAAAGCCATGAAGACTGTCTTTGAAGGTTATATATCTATCTCTTCTTTTAGGCTGCAACCACCTCTCTCTTGATTTGGCCAGTTGAGTAGCAATTTCTACATGTTAAAGGTGGAAACAGTATGAGTTTTATTCTAAGCATTATTCATTTTGTGCATGATACCTTTTCCAAAGTAACAGCACATTTAGATATTGCCTATACTAATTTTATTTCTGTTTACCATTTTTCGGGTTTTATAATATTTCCCATGTTTATAAAGAAAGGCAAAAGATTTAATTTGTCTTTTCAATAAGGAATTGATAAGAAATGGAATGTTCATGATAGTGTTTGGATATATATTGTTCATTCATTTGGGACTTGCTGTCTACTTCCATGGTAACAGCAGTAACTTTAACTAAGCACTGGGAATAGTTTGTTTTTCCTTCTCTACATTTATGCATCAGTTCTTTCTTTTTAATGTTCTGTTTGCATTTCACATACTGAATGAAGTACAGCTGAGGAAATCTTGCTTATGGAACAGTGCAGAGGATATTTTTTCTGAGCATATGTTTCTTGAAATAAAATATATGCTAAAAATAATAAGGCTTTTTAAACAGGTAAAATGGCAATCTTAATTCTTAAATAATAAAATACCTACTGCTATATCTTTGTATTTTACTTTTATTTAATAGTTATAAAAGGCCTTTCCAAGCCAATACTTAAACCTGTAGTAATACTGTATAGATATCATGTGTTAGAGAACTTACAAGATACAGTATTTGAAGAATGTTTGTGTGTTACCTCAAGTGTGGGCATAAACTTATGTTTGTTTGTTTGTTTGTTTGTTTCAATAGAATCTAGTGCTGGCTGAAGACAGTCCTGGAAGAGATAGCACTGAATATATTCTTGTCTTTGAGCCACATCTGCCAGCTTTGAAAAAACCCTTGGAACCGTATCATCTCTCATTTATGTTTTACAACGGTATGTTTCAATTCCTCTAAAATACTTGCTTTTCCCTAAAACCAGCTATTTTTAGGTCCATAATACTTTTTCAGAACTATGTAATAGCTTAATAGATTTTTGCTAATGTTTGAACCAACTGAGTATGTTCCTCTCTTTTCTTCTAAAAGTATGTATGCTTATTTCTGTAGATTCCAAGAAGCAGCAGCTGATGGCAACACTTACAAGGGAGAAAGACCAATTATCTAAGTCCATAGATCTTTACAGAAAGATGTTTGATACTACTAATCAGCTTGTAGCTGAAATGAAATGTAAGTTCAATCAAATTTATAAATAAATTTTCTTGAAATTTAACTTTTTTGCTTTAATAATTTTGAGAATATAGAGAAGAGGAGAAAAATCAATATTGAAATTATGAGAGAGAGAGGAGAGCAGAAGGGAGTATACTTTGCAGGGAACCATCTGGTTATTTGGATGTACTTTTCTATCTATAAAGGGTCTTGATTTGAGGTAGACTGTCTTATGTCAGAATTATCAAAAGGAGTAATAAAACATTGAAGTTGGGGATCTGATTCTTGTTTTCCATGACTGTCTTTCATTCTCATCTTTGCAGTGAATGTGTGAATGCTCTTACATCTGCAAATTCAACAGTTTTGGGGAATGAACTATAGATAATCCTCTTCTAAAAAGTTAGTCTTACATTTTCAAAATGTTACTTTTTCCTCTCATATTTGACCCTGTGTACATTGTTCAGAAGTGTTGTGTAGCTATGCATTGTTTATCTTCATCAGCAAATGTATTCCTTTATGAGGTCTATTACACTGCAAAGTACTGCAAGGGCGGTGGTTTATGGGAATGGGAGAAATGATGAAAATGTTTTCTTTGCATTTTTTAATTATGCTGCCTGGTGATCAGAAGGTTTGTTTTAGTAATTGCATTTTCGAAATTGCTTCAGTTCAGATATGAGAGTTGAGGAAAGTGTCCAGAAAGTGTTGTCCCATGTAACAGACAAAAGAGGGTAGTGCCAGCTACCACTGTTCTCTTGTGTCTTGCCGTTTTACCTGTTGGAGAACCATTTAGAAAGATAACTGATGATGAAAACTAAAACCAGCTTACATTCTCAGACTGACCTAAGGTCTAGACTCCTTTGCTTCCTGATACTGAAGGAGTGGCCTCTGCAGAAATTGCTTAGAAACTGGACAAATCACAAAATCTTTGTTGACAAATCCTGATATTCTGTCCTGAAATAAAGCATCAGATAGGATCAGCTGTGGCAGGCATACTTCTGAAAAGTTGTAAGAAATTCTATAGGAAGTGTTCCATTGCTTTCTAATATTTCCTTACTCCCTCTTGATTTTTCAGGTCAGGTTAAAGAAGCTGAAACAAGAGAAACTTTTCTAAAGAACGAACTGAAAAAGCACCAAATTGAATTACCACAGACAAACACAGTATGGCTTATTTTTTACTAAACTCCATTACTGTACTTCAAATAAATCTAGTCCTAATATGGAATTGATACCAATATATAACATTATTGAATCACNAAAAACTACTAGAGGAATAAAAAGCCTTGTCTTTCATATGCTAATCTTGTTTTTGCATTTCTGCTAACGTTACCACTGTTACTGGTATGGCTAGTTTTTATAATGGCTTTTTGCAGGCTGATCAGTATACATTGGATATATTCTGGCATGCATAGACTAAAGGTAAACACTTCAGAGAATTATGTTTATGTTTTTGCCAAAGCTGATGTAAAATAAGTTTGAAATATTCAGGACAATGTAGCCCATTGCTGATTTCTCATAAAGGTCCAATTGCATTTTAAAGAAACTTTTTAAAGAAGGTTTTCAAACCACTAACATTTTGGAAAAAAAAAAAAAAACAAAAACGAAAACCCACCACCTATGTAAACAATTATCTTTAGATCAAATAAAATCAGGTTATAGTAGAATCAGATTGCAATCATAGTACCCAAGTTCCCCCTGCTGGCTCAATTTTTCAGGCCTGGACATAGTCCCCTTCTGAAATGGTTTGGTTTTGTACATTCATGGTTGTCCTTCCTGCTGTTTTAATCTGTCTTCATTTTTGGCTCTTGTGAAATGCTCCTCAAAGTCTTTAAAAACTGGAGAAGGAAAAAAAACCAACAGAGTAATTAAAAAGTTCAGTCACAATTGCAATGTGCTTCCCCTTTGTTCTTCTGGGATTATGTGCAGTGGTCTCCTATATATTAAAAGTCCATTTCAGAGTATTGAATGGTTTTTGTTGAAAATTTAAGAGATGACAAGTAAAGTAAGTACTTCTGCTGTTCAGTCCAATGATACGTGCTTGCTGATTTTAAATTTTTGTTTTCAGCTTCAATATGTGGATTCTCTTCTTAAAAAAAAGATGTTGGATCAAGAAGGAGTAATGAAGCAGCCAAGGAGAACTTGCACCCTCCCAAACTATCCAAAAGGCAACCAGGATATTCTAGGCAAGGTGAGTTTTCTCTCAGGGAGACTTCTAATGAGTTTTGCTGGTTACAAGAAGCAGTAGTGATGAAAAATTAGCCAACTGAATATGCAAGTAATTTTTGAGCAGTATTTAAAAAAAAGGTAGCATTTTCAAATCAGATGACCACCTCTTCTAACAAAGTCATCAACAAGGGAATTAAATGTGTGGTTGAAATTGCAAGATTATTGTGCTTATCATGAAAAGGAGAGGTAATCTTGTCTTCTGTTTTGACTGTTGTAACTTCTGTGGTACAGATTGCACATTTAGCTCAAATCGAGGACAATGAAGCAGCAAAAGTTATTTCTTGGCATTTGGCAAGTGACATGGACTGTGTAGTCACACTGACTACTGAAGCCGCTCGTTCTATTTTTGATGAAACTCAAGGCCGACAACAAGTGTTACCCCTTGATTCTATTTATAAGAAGACTCTCCCAGACTGGAGCAGGTAGAGACAAAACTTTTTTTTTTGTCTAATTTGTTTCTTAAACTTTACTCCTATTAAAGATTCAAAGTATAAAATTGCTGGGTTCATTATTATAGCAACAGCAATGTCACTTGAAATGTAAGCACAAATCATAGCTTTATGTCTTTAACTTCTGTCTGATGTTCTTTATCTAATAAGGTGTTTCTACTAAAAATCTACCTTTTTTAATTCACTTCTACGTTTTCTAGAGGATGAACTTTTTTTAATTAATTCTAGCACTTCAAATCACATTAGAACTTCTAAAAATCCTTTTTCAGAGTACATTCCCTAAAATCATCTGTAGTAATAGAAATTCATTCTGCTATTTCAGTTGCCCAAAAGATAAAGGATAATACAGTATTTTTTATTATTATATATAACATATAATAATATGTAAAATACACCATGATATATTATATTACATTATTACAATTAATTGATATTTGGAAAAATCCGGTGTTTCACCAAAACATGTTTAATATAACTGGCATTTCAGATATTGTTGGGATCATTTACCACCTCATATGGAAGCATGAGAATGCATTCTGTTCAGTTTGAGATTTCTGACTAGACGTAGAAGCAGTAATGAAATAAGGACAAGTTACTTTTTTCTTTTCTTCTGCCTCACTCTCTTCTGTCTTTAACCAGACCTTTGCCTCACTTAAGAAATGGAAGAACTGTCTTCAGACCTACTGGAAATCCTGTATTTGCCAGAGATTTGTTAACATTTCCAGATAACATAGAGCATTGTCAAACAGGTAAATGATGTGGAAGACATTGTTAATAACTTCTTTCATTTTAAAAAATGAAACATCACAAATCATAATCCACTCCGTAATCCTCATTGATACGTTTGCAAATACCAGTGTACATTCCTGGTGAGGTCTGCTGGTAAAAAGAGAGGGACATTAGCAATAATTATTTGTAAAGAACAGTTGTGAAAATTTGAGCCATGACCACTGTCTTCTGCTTGTTGTCTTACTTTCATTTCCTCTATTTAGATGTACTAGAGTCTGGGGGCTTTTTTAAGTTAGTGCAACATTGTCTTATTCCCAGGCTTCTGTAAGCAGAAACTAACAACCATAAGATCAGCTTTATATTTTCGTATTGCAGAAGTTACTCCTTTTGTTAGGCTGTTTTTCCAGTCCTCTCAAAAATGTTTAATGCATATATTTATGTACATGCAGACTGAACTGTACATGACTAGTTATGTTATTCTTCAGTATTTTAATAGTTATCAGAATAAGCTTTCTATTTTTATTTGGATTTCTGTTCTAACAACGTAGCAATACCTACCTTTTCTAACGCTTTTTTCCTTTAAAGTAAGTGGGCCCGCTCCTTTGTATAGTGAGTTGGAATCTGTAGGTAGTTCAGTAAGTTTTTTATTTTACTTCACTAATTTCCCCTATTGAAATATTTCTCTGCTGTTAATAAAAATCAGTTTTTAGTCCTGTGCATTTTCAGAAAGTTAAATATTGTCAGACCTTTACCTATATCTCTTGGGGGAAGTTAAAACCACATTGCTTGACATATCTTGTGCAAGACTACATTGTTAGACTCCGTATGAAACAGTCTTTCATTAGCAGCAGAGTCTTAAGCTCAGTTGGATCATCAGCCTGTGAGTGTGTTTTTATTTGATGAGCCATGGAATACTAAGAAACATATTAAGAAACTGAGAACAAATTTCATCATTCCAGGAGGACTTGGAAAAGATGATCACTTATATAATTTCCTAAAACTTGGGATTATATTATGTGTGTCTTCATAAATGTAAGATACCAAGAGAGTACTTTAGTGGAAAATGCAGTCAATTTTACCAAATGGCAATGAAACATAAAACACTTTTTTTCTTTATGAGTTCTTTGATGAAAGCAGAAGATTGCATATCTATCTCAACCTCAGAATAACATTTTGTTGAAAAAAAACATCATTTACATGCTATTTCCCTTGCACTTATCTGAAAAGATGTAATAATGTTGCCTCAGAATTGACTTTTCAAAACTCAGGTTATTTTGCAGAGAAATTTCATGATTCAAAAAATTACGTTTTTCAGTGTTTGGGATGCTCTTGGGTGACACTATCATTATAGATAACTTGGATGCTGCCAACCATTACCGAAAAGAGGTATGTTTCAATTATTCTTGGTATTTTATAATACAAATATACTGCATAGCTACACAGTTAATATATTACAAATTTAGAATAATTTGCAAGTTTAATGCTGCATTAGCTGGAAGTGTGCTTGCTGTCTGTAGGTCTCAAAGCACTTAACAGTCAATGAAATCTCTACTGCATTGGCATTGACAAAATAACCTCCATTCAATAATTCTCTTACAGGAATGTTGCCATGATGCATGGGACCATGTTTTTTAAGATAAAAATTTTCAGTTTTGCTGTTAGTGTTAAATGCAACTTCTTCAGTACTTTCTTAGTTACTGTATGTATAATAAAACACAGGAGTCTAAGATACATGATGAAATTTCAGGTCCATTTGACTAAAAACTTGGTGTGAAATTTACTGGATCTCATTGAGACCCATTTTATTTAAGTTTAATGTTACAGTTTCCATTTCAGCTTATGAGTTTGCTTGAATTGAAATAATTAATCTGCATAAGAATGTAGAACTGTGCTGATGGGCATTGTCCCATAGTATATGTTGATAATAAGCTTTTTCCCCAGTATAAATCTAAATTCTGCCTTCAGAGTTCTGATAAAAACTGAGAACACAAACCCAGAAATTCTAGTCTTCATAATTATTGACAGTACTGCTTAATTTTAATATATGCGTTCTATTGCTGGAAAGCAAAACTCGTGACATGTAATTTCATAAAACATGTTTTCATTGGAGAACAAGCTGCATTGCAGTTGAAACATAAAAAGCTTCACAACAGCATTGCTGAAAACTTACATTTTTCATGGAGTTACTAATTTAGTATCATTTTTATGCCTATGTAGGTTGTAAAAATTACACATTGCCCTACCTTGCTGACTCGGGAGGGAGACAGGATTCGCAGCAATGGAAAATTTGGAGGCTTGCAGAACAAAGCTCCTCCAATGGACAAACTCAGAGGAATGGTATTTGGAGCACCAATGCCAAAACTTTACTCTACTTACTCTGGACAGATAGGTGGGTTAATGAAATCATAAAAATACAGAACTTCCAAAGTTATGTTGTTTGCCTATGTTTGTTATTATCTTGAGTAATATAGAAAGGAAAACTTCCATTTAGCATAACATTATTTGAAGAAATGGGACCTGTACAGTGTCCTGTTTATTAATTTCTCTTTTCTTAAAAGCTTATAGCTATTAAATTTCCTGAAAGAAGAAATAATAATGAGATATTCCCCTCTTTTTCTTAGTCTTATTAAAGGAGTATAAGCAGTGGTAATAATTTCAAACAGAAGGCATGAAAAGCTTGAGCTGATTGAATTCTAGCATCCTTGAAAAACAAGTTTCAAGTCTTTCTACTCTGGAAGCACCATATATGAATTTAGAATTTCTTACTGTGCAAGTAAACTCTTTGAAGCAGTGGTAGAAAAATTTCCGTTTTCATAAGAGAGAATATTTCATAGGCACAACAGCTACATTGTTTCCATAGCAAGAAAATGCCTTTTATTTCCTATGGGATCCCTTCCATTTCATTATGTGCTTGTATTCTTCATTTGGGAATAAAGGTTATAAATTAAGTTAGAAGATGGCAGTTTCTGGCATGTAACAGCTGACTTGACTGATTGGTAAAACACTGAAAAGTCTTATCCAGTAATAAGATTGTCCTGAAATACTTCCTTTTCAAAAGAAAGGACATGAAGTTTATCCATGACAGTATTCCTAGAAATGTGCAATGGAGAGAGAAGTGAGGGGAGAACAAGAGAACACGTACATCTATTGGAGTAGCCATATATATGAGCAAACTACTTAACATTGAGCAATTGAGAGGGGAAAAAAATAAGGACTACAAGGATCTTTCCTAGCATTCCAGTAAAAAATACATTGCACGTAGGATAAACACAGTAAGCATATCAGGCACAGGCTAAAACATACTGGATTTAGGACACTTTATACGTGTCTATCAACACGTTTTCCATTGTGGAACTCAATTATTACCCAGTATGAATTAAATTGGAATTTTCTGTAATCTAGTACAGGAACAATCATGGTAGAAGAAAAGGGCATGTTTTAATTTCACTTGGATAGATGCTAGACATTTAAAGGAAAATCATAGTAAAATTCCATTTAATGGACAGCATCTGATTACACAGGACTTTGTCTTGAACTGAATTTAATTCTTAGCATTAGTTCTGACATGCTCTTTTTCAACATTTGAAGTATAAAAGAAAAGTAGTTACTTAATCTGTGATTACACCAACAAGGTACTGGTAAAATAAGCTGTGCTAAGAATTTACAGTGCCTTTTGTCAGTCTGCAGCAGGCTCTCTGTGTGAGCACTTTCACCCCATGGCAAACTTAAGGTAATTTAATGTTCAGCTAAGTTTTGTGCAAGTCATCTCACACCACAAAGGACAATGGATGAGCCTAGGCTAATGTGCTCAAACCCTCTCTTTATTGCTTGACCTATTTATTCAGTGTCTAGATGAGGAAAAATTATTTTTCTCCTATGTTAAAAGAGGAAAAAGGTTTGTCAACAAAATGTACCCTTGTTTATCTGAGTCTAATTGGTTAGATTTCATAGGTGGGACAAAGTGAAACTCCGTAAATGTTCTCTTGGTCCACAAGGTGGAATACAATTCAAGTCAGTAATACAATTCTGCTTTGTAGCACTGAAAGCAAAACATACTGCAAGCATTTAATGTCATCAAAGGTAGAGAATTTATTTGGATACACAAGGGACAAAATGTGTAGGTTAATACCAATTTCCTACATCATTTTCAGAGTTTGCTGGTACTGTGATATAAGATACGGGCTCAAAAAGAAAAGAGGAATCAAAATACTTAATGAGATTTTTTCAGACTCCTTTTACAGTCATTTTAAGAGCAGCCACCAATCCACTATAAATGTGGGTGTTATTTAAGTAGTGCTTTAGAAAGATATGTTTTCTTATAGATTTATACGTTATCTGAGTTGTATTTCGTAGCATTCTAAATCAAAATGGCCACATATTTACTGTTTTGTGGTTTATTATTTTTATTCTCTAATAGATCTTCTTCAACAGTACCGTGCAGCTGTGGTTAAACTTGATGATGTGAATAAGGACCTTGATTTACATTTGCAGTCACTGAACACTCCAGAAATGCAAAAGAAAAAACAGGAACTCGCCGAACAAGAGAAAAGCCTCAAGCTAATAAAACAAAAATTGGGTAAGGTTATTGTATTATAATTTTGGTGTCCTAAAGGAGAAGAACACTTAACTACAACCACATGTATTCTGCTCTTACAGACTAAAAAGTTCAAAATCCGAAGGAATATTGTTAACATTAAGAGTTTAGAAATGTCACATTTCAAGCAAAGAATATAAAAACTGTATGTAGTAGTGTGATGCTGTGGATAGTGCCTAGAGCAGCACTGCCCTGTATTGTATGCATATAATAAAAATGTGGTCAGTCAGTGTCTTGTGAACATGAAACTATGATCTCACTAATAGGAGATTATATAACTATTGGTGTGGCTGGCTGAATTGCTTTTGCTAAGGAAACACAATCAAAACATTGTGCTATAAAAAGAAACACCCTTAAATCTTCAAGGATAGTAGTTTTGAGTTAGAAATGGGATTTATGTCAATATCAAATAATTTATGGTATTTCAAAATACATTTAAAAATTCAATTTTTACTCTGTGACAATTATAAATAAAGCAAATAGTTTTACCTGTCACCTTGGAACTCAATTTCAGACATCAGGTAACCATAAAATTTATGGCATGTCTAAAGCCTTCCTTCAGAGGTTTAACTCTACTGTTACAGGGCCCATTTGTAATCAGCATGCTTGATTTTTTTTTTCTTTTTTCTTACTTGCAACTTTTTCATAGGTATGACTCCTGCTTTATCAGATAAAGGCGCTGAGTCTTTGCTTCAGCCTATAATGTTAGATATGTCTGACACTCCCATACCTCCCAAGAGAATGAGAACAGTGAAAAAATTGTATAGGTAAGTCTGTTCTGAATCTAGTCATTATTTTCCCATATCCTGAATTCAAAACAAAAACTAGTTTATTTTGCATATATTTTATTCATAATTGGATACAATAGCCAATAATAAGTAGAGTTTGCATAAAGCTGATTTTCAAGGTAATTTTTAATTTTTTAAATTTTCTGCTGCTATTTAAGCTTAATATAAAGATTTGCTTACTAATTCTAGTTCTCTTTCCTTTGATGAACTGATTGATTGGAATCTTTCAGCATTTACATTCCCATATTTTCTGGTATAATTAACTCTATTACACCCCAGAAATATTTCAGATGACTTGGTCTGTAAACTCTTCTAAGGTTTGATTTTAAATACTGGGCAGATGAACAGAGAAAATTATTCTTACAGAATAGAGAAAGAATCTTGCTTAGACAACTTTTTCTAAGTAACTGTCAGAGCTGAACTGGTGGTAAAGTATTTTACACAGTTCCCTCTTTACTTTTGTATCTACGTCTATATTCCCTCTCTGATCACTGAGCATTTGAACACATACACACACACACACACACACGCAAAATCTGGGAAATCTGTATGTCTGTATCTTTAAAGTGACACAAACTGACTTTTCTATTTCTCATGTCTCTCCCCACAACTACTTCATTCTTTGCTGAACTGTGGCCGCATTTTTGAGATTAATTAAATCTTACCCAGTTGTGTTCTGTGAATCTCAGAACAAGTGTTCACTACATTACTATGCCTCTTTATTGTTTATATTTGGTACTATTTTAATTTTTATCCACATATAGAACTGAAGTGGTTATGTATTTAAAGTATCTAGTATTAGCGTGATGTTATTCTTCATTTTAATAAAATAATTACAGTAATAAGAAGCTGTGCACAAATATGGGGTTTGTACTAGGGGGAACTCTGACTGTACATGTGTATTATATAGATATATATATATAT
>VWZD01012760.1:0-66534 GCA_013396695.1 Sakesphorus luctuosus
GTTATGATACCTGTACCATTATTGGTGATGAAGGAGAAGAAGATATTTCAAAGGCCTGAATCACCTCCCTAAAAGGTGGCACTATATTCCTGTCTCATTGCAGTAAATATTTTCACTGCTAATCATACTGAAATGTGTTCCTCTGTTTGAATTAGGTTTTGTTTGCCATCTCTCTGTTTTTCAGAAATCCATATGAAAGCAGCCATTCCTAAAGACAGCAAAAAAGTGTTCTGGCAAGATGTTACATTAGCCCAGTACCACAGGTTATCCTGTACCTTGGCATCACCCCCAAAGCATATGACATCTGAACAACCTAGGGGTGTCACTGTAGCATTACCACATTAGAATGATTCCCAACTCTCCTATACAAAATATTTTGCTTTCCGTACCACGTTTTCATACAGTCACTGAGTGTGCATGTTTGTATATTCTCCTGTATCGGTGCCAACTCAGCCACATTTACTGTAAAGTAACTGAGTCTGTCATGGGTGTTAAGGAAACTTCCCAGTCTGACCATTCACAAAGCTCTGACACTCCCAAGGCCAGAGGCTCTCACTGCTGGGCCCAAGCCCGTTCGCGGCTCCGGTGACGGCAGGTGCTGACCCCGCTCCCCGCAGAGCTCCCTCCCCTCGCACAGCCACACCAGGCTTATTACCGCTTCGACCCCAGGCTGCCCACGGCAGAATCTCAGATGTCTCGTTCCATAAAGCCATTCATTCCTCCGCAGTTACCTCCGAGCAGGACACCTACACAAGGGCTCCCTGGGCCTTTATCCCCGCACAGCCTCCCGCGCCTCTCCGTGTCATCCCCCGTGTGACCGAGGGGTCGGCAATTCCCGGCTCCTGCTGTCTCGCAGCGTCCATTCCCCTGGCTCACGGCACCCATCGTCGTGCTCTTTCTTATCCCGAAGGCTGGCTGTTCGCGGCCTCGTGTCTGGGGCTCCCACCTGGAGCCGCACCTGCATTCCAAGCTGCGGCTCCGAGTCCCGCTGCAGGGACCAGACTGACTCCTGAGCAACGGCTAAGGCGCGTAACTGGATGAGTCTGAAGGCTTCCCCCATCCCATTTCCTCCTGTATTAAGCGTGGCTGTTTGTTCCTATGTCACTCCTTCCCCCAATCCTGGTACCAGCCCTCGAGCAACACTAAACACACTGGGACACCAATTTCATGGAAGAACTATCCCGGCCGTAACTCGCACCCACGGCCGTGGCCGCGCCTGCGCGGACCCGCCCGCCGCCGACAGACTGCGCCTGCGCGGGGCGCCGCGCGGGGGCTCGTGTGCCCGTGCCTGTTCCTGTCGGTGTCACCGTCCCCGTCCCCGTCCCTGTCGGTGCCCACGGTCTGCCTGTCCCTCCCGGCACCCCGGCCTTTCGCTCCGCAGCAGCTACACCGACCCGAGGCCGCTGTCGGGAGTTCCGCTCCCTTCCCCTCCCCTGTCCCTGCTCGGGGCCCGACACAGCCCGCTGGGTGCTTCTCGCCGTCGTTCTCCTTAGACGGGGCCCTGCCCGTGCCCCTGTCGCGGGATGAAGCGGATCTTCGGGTTCGGAAGGAAGAGGAAGGGGCAGCCGCCGTCCGGCAGCGCCTCCGTGCCCTGCACCGCCGGTGCCTACGAGCTTCGGCAGAAGGACCTGGGCAAACTGCACCGCGCGGCCGCCAGCGGCGACCTGGCCCAGGTGCGGCAGGGCCTGAGGAAACACAGCATCGACGGGCGGGACAAGGCGGAGCGGTGAGTGCGGGAGCCCCAGCTGTGGCTCCCCGGGGCAGGGGGGGCCGGACCGGCAGCGGCGCTGCGAGGAGGCGGAGGGCGGGCGCTGCAGCCCTCGGCTGTCTGTGGGAATCGGGCTTGTGCTGCCAGAACCCCCTCCAATGCGGTCGAGCACCCACCTGCTTTAGAGGCGGCTTCCCCAGTGCCCTCATTCCCAGAGTGGCGTGCCCCTGCCCAGGGGCGCTGGAGTGGAAGCGAGCTGTCGGCGTGGCAAAGGGGGGCTGCAGGAGCAGCCTCACGCCCATTGTCCAACCACGCTTTAAAGTCAAAGCGCAATCGCATCTATCTCTGGGCGCCTGAGGGCTCAGCGTGCAGGTTCAGTAGTTGAGCCGAGAAAGGTGCACTGCCTCAGCTCGGAGTGACCTCAGAAAAGTTAAGCACTGCAGTTGGGAAGGACTTGTAATGCAGAATAAAAATGATATTTATTGATGCTGCAGGCATGGTTGCCTTTTGTGACTGTGATGTGGCAGCCAAAGCCAGTTTGATTTTAGGTGGCACTTAGTTGTTTGCACTGAGGCTTTCTCTCAGCTAATCAGTACCTTGGAGTGGAAGATCTAGTCAGTGACTTGCAGGAAAAGCTGCTTCTTCTGACAGGTGCTGTTGTGTGGGGTTTTGAGTCAAGCACAAAAAGTACTTGGCAATTCTGTCTTAAGGAGAAGACCTGGGCTGCATCATCGTTCCTAGTGATCCAGCATAAGGGACTCGGCTGAAGTTTTGGGGTCTTGTATGTGTCAACCCTTTAATACCTTTTATGAAAAGGTTCAGAGTCAAACCGTTTGTGGTATTCTGAAAAGATGCTGGGTTTAGCAGAGTAGCTCAGCTTCCTAGGCTGGTTGTCCTGAAGGCTGGACTTTTGGTGGCCAGCTCACTTATTGCCCTAGAAACACCTAGATTTCTAGAAGCAACGTTGAGCACAGTAAGCATCCACTTTGGTAATGTGGATTATGTGTCTGAGTGTTGGCAATTAGTCTTTGTTTATGCAGTTGTAGATGGGATATGCAGTTTAAGGTGAACTGAGTGCATTTTGGGACTCCTGTTGCCTGAGTCAAGGTGCCCAGTGGCATTTATAGAAATAGTCACCAGGTCTTAGCAGGTACTGGTATGAAATTTGGCTGGTTTTTGTATTTAAGTTAATTGTCTGAACAGATTTGTTTCCTCTAGAAAGATTTCCCTCTGTGTATCAAGCTGTTACCAGTGTTCTGACTGGGAAAATGAAGTAGCACAATGTGAAAAACAAACCCCAAAACAAGTTTCACAAGAGACAAGACAGTGGATGTACTGTAGAACACTGCAGTGATTTTGGCATGACAATGCTCAGTGCCGAAAAACTCAGCTGAGAGGGGTTCAGTGGACAGATCATGCCTGCTTGCTGCAGCCGCTGTACACCATACCAGCCCTGAGGGTTGCAGGCCCACCCACTCCCTCTTAGTGCTTGTGGGTGTGATGTGAACAACCAACCACGAGATGCAGTTGTGTTTCAGAGCTTCATTGCGTCCTCCAGGACGGAAAGACATCATTGGATATAGAAGTGAAGAATAGGAAGCGTGTGAAGTGGCTGAAATGCTGCAATGTGCCTTGTTTGTATGAATATCTCAGTTCCGCTCCTGGGGAATTCCAAAAGCAAAATCTTGCACATGGGATGTGGCAAGTCTCACACCTACAGGCTCCTTCCATAAAGTGGATCTTGTAGTCTGTAGGACCTCCAAAAATGCATTTGGAACAGCATCAGTTAAGAGCAGGCAGACTTCTCAGAAGTGGTCTAGCAAAGCCTTCAGTCCTGCTGAAAAAGATTGACAAAACTCAGGTCAGAGTTGAAAGCGCTGCAGGCATGATACTGGCTAGTGATGAATCCTAGGTCAAAGCTAATCCCTAAGAGAGATTTACCCTGTCAGCTGCCTGTCAAAGTGAACTCTAGAGCTTAGCATTGCATGTCTTGTAGCTGCTGGGTTGTTGGTTCAGGTGCCTTTGAAAGCATGTGCTGTCAACCTGCTGTTCCTCCTGGCTGTTGTTTTGTGGCTGCTCAGACATCAGCAGGTCTCTTCTACCCCATTTGTGATCAATATATGGCTGCAGCAGCAGCAGGAGCTGAGTCTGAGCAGGATCCCCAAGAAGGATGGTATAACAGCTTTGGTGTTAGTGAAGCTCTCTTGTGGAGACAGGCAACTGTGAACACACTGATGTTCTCCCAGGCTGTTCCCTGAAGTGGATCTTCTGTGAAGCTCAGCAGGCCCTACTCCAAACAGAGGCATCTCCTTTCTGCTTGGCAGACTGAGACTTGGCTGGGGAGGGCAGCAGTCAGGCCACAGGTTTTCTGTAGACTTTTCTGGTTTTGGAGCTGTTAGTGACTTCAGGTTTGTCCTGTTTCCTAGTGCTTTGTAGTAGCAGGTTTTAGATGATCATGTACTCCTTCATTAGAAGTCCTGTTTAACTTTCTGATAATCTCAGTCAGTCATTTATTCAGAGATTAAGGATTCTGTATGCTTGCATGGGAACTTTTCAAAAGTTGGTGGTAGTTGCTCTTGAGGAGCTTTTCCTTGATGCTTCAATGTCTGTAACAAGACATCACAAGTTCTTTGAAGTCTTGTGTGATTTTCTTGTTCTCATGCTCTTTGCTATGGAAGGTGCCCATCAGCTGCCCTCTAACAAGGAGTATCTGCTTATAAATTGATGAGTTCCTGTGTCACCCGTTACTTTATTTGTGTACCTCCCCCTATTCCCACCTAACCAAGGGGCTGTTGTGCCTCGGTCTCTCAGCAAGGAACTAAAACGTTTTAAAGGTTAGTTTGAGCTTCCCTAAATACAGAGGACCTACTTACAGCAGTGTGATTCAAAACCAGTGCAAAGTGAAACTTGGGATCATATCCATTTATTGAAGCCTGAACTTATGCCTGTCTGTGCTAATTTGATTTATTTAACTTGTAGGACACCTCTGCATCTTGCTTGTGCAAACGGCCATGTGGAGGTAGTTACATATCTAGTAGAAAACCAGTGTAAGCTTAATCTATTTGACAGTGATAACAGATCGCCGCTGATGAAGGTATGTGGACTATGTTAAGTTCTTGTAAGTGAGGCTTATTGATTATGTCCTAAATTATGTATTTTATAGGATTCTTTACTTAGACCTGTGTAGAAGAGTGTATATTGTGATTTGCGTGGATTGGGCCTATGTTAGCTAATCTTTGAAGGTGCTCTTATTTCACAGTATTGTATTGGGAAGCTGAGGGAATTGTAACAGAATGAAATGTAAATGTGAGAAGTTTTTCCTGTTTTGTGTTTTGTTCCTAGGCAGTACAATGCCAGCAAGAAAACTGTGTGGCTGTTCTGCTAGAACACGGTGCTGACCCGAATCTGGAAGACGCTGATGGCAACACTGCCCTTCACCTGGCTGTGCTATCTCCTAATACCACTATAGCAGGGCTGTTACTTCAGCATAATGCCAATATTGATGCACAAAATAAGGTAAATTTTTATATTTGTTGAGGAAATTCTTTCAAAAAGTTGCATTCATATTTTTTTTGATAATTTTTTTTCTTTTAACTCTATCTGCCCTTTCAGGAGGGATATACTCCACTTATTCTTGCTGTCTCCGAACGTCATGAAGAGATAGTGGAGTTTCTCCTTAAAAAAGGAGCTGACGTGCATGCTCGAGATCGGTGTGAAAGGTGAGGGATTTGTCAAAACTCTAAATGAGTCTCTTTAGTATTCTTTAGGTTGTATTGATGAGAGGCATAGGAATGAGCTCTGAAAAAAAACGCTTTCTGGCAGGAAACCTGCCATTATCTAAGAAGCATTGCCTCAACTTGAAAAACCATCTCCTGCTTAGCAGTAGAGTTTGTATGTAATTGTTGCCTATGAGGGAGCTTTGTTTGAAGGTTGAACATTAGTTTTGACTCCCTCTCCCATGTTACTATTTCGTATCATACTTAATGAAAAGTGCTTTATCTTTTGTTCATTTTAAAGTAGTGGGGAGAATACTTTTTTGAGGGCAAACAGGAATAAAAATAATTACAGTTTCTATGTAAAACAGATCTATTTCATATTTTGGATATTTCAGAACCCCACTTATGACTGCTGCTTCTGGGGGAGAGCTTAATTTGATAAAAATTCTCCTTCGGTATGGTGCTGATGTTTCCCATAAAGACACTAATGGATGGACAGCTGAGGATTATGCTGTTATTCATGGATATTCAAGGTAAATTTTAAACTTTATTGTTAGAGTAAGTTGTCAGTTATCAGTAGTGTGGCTTTTGATCATTTTTGATAACAGCACCAAGGTTTAATGGTGTGTTGAGACCTGTGTTGAAGCTGCACTCAGTGATGTCTTCATAGAATCATTTAGGTTGGAAAAGGCCTCTAAGATGATAATCAAGTGAAGCCATGAACCTAAGACTGCCAAGCCCACCATTAAACCATGCCTGTAAGCACCACATCTACAACATCTTTTAAGTACCTGCAGGACTGGTGACTCAACAGCCTCCCTGCGCAGTCTCTTTCAATGTCTGGCAGCCTTTTCAATGAACTAATTGTTCTGATACCCAATCTAAACCTCCCCTGGCCCAATTTGAGGCCCTCTTTGTCATTCCACTATCTAGTGTTAATTTGGAAGTTGGGGAAAATTTCTACACAGAGTTCTCTGTTAGATTTCAAGTTTTGTTGCTAAGCCCACATCTGCCCACTGAAAACTCTAAAAAGTGTCTGTATCCTACAGTTATCCAGAGGTGGAACTTGGCAGACTGAAATGCATGTAAACTGTCTCCACAGACCAGCACTGTTGTCCTTACTGGTTTCCACTACAACGACCAAAAACTACCAACCTTTTGTTTCAGAGAAGATCTAAGTGATACCCCTTTTGTTAAAATCTGGAGCAGTTTTACTCCTCTTAGGTATAGCTTTGTGCCTGTGGTTGTTTCTTCTCTAGGGTGCTTAAGTGTGCTTAAAAGTAGGCTAAAATATATAATAACTTTGCAGGTTTGAATATGCATCTATAGAGTGAACATGACTGTAGTGAATATTGAAGTATGTTACAGTCGTGTAGTAAGTGAATATGAGTGTATGAATCTCTGTTAATATGTGTAGGATGGACAATAAGTGACTGTTAACTATGAAATGGTATATGCAAGTGTGTGGTTATTTTTTACCAAATACATTTCCTTTTTTTCTCTATGCAGTCTTAGTAAACAGCTGGCGGAATACGCAGACTGGGAAAACACAGGAGAAGTTTCTGCAGGGGGTGCCCAGGGCGGCACAGTCCTTGGCACTCCACATCGGGCAGGAGCTGCTGGCTTTACACTGGGTGCACCTGCTGTGGACAGAGGAGGTAGGATCCTTAACCCTGGAGTAGCTCATGAGGAAATCACTGTGGCCTTTTCTGTAGGGGGTTTGTATTGTTCACACTTAAGTGTTCACCATTCTTTTTAGTGGAGCATCAGATGGAGCAGCACAAGTTTTGTGAATGTGCTTATTTGTTGCTAGTTGGAGGTGCTTCTTCAGGCTGTGAGAGCATTTGCTTTGTGTGCTACCTGTCAGCTTCTTAGGGTTGTTGCCTTCTGTGTGTAAGATTGCCCATCTATTTACGTTTTCCTTGAGAGAGAGGGAGAAAGGCAGCAGGAAAGGCAATAGGCAAAATTGTTTTTGTTTTTCAGGTGTGTACTGTTTACCTACTGATGGCCATTCAGTACAAGGGCAGTAGGTTCATCCCTAATAGTCATTCCTCTTTCTCTAGTTGGGAAGCAACAGAGGGATTAGCAGAAAGATACATGTCTTGTTGATTTTCATGGAGTTTGTGTCTTTGTTTTAATATTAACTGTTCGATCTGCACTAGGGTGTGTTTAGCAAGTTATCCTGTTTCTCAGCATCCGTTACAATTGTTTCTGTGTAGGTGCTGTACAGACGTATTTAGAAAAAATTAAATTGTAAAAATAACTTTGTTAGCAATAGCATTGCAGTGTCTGTGTACACTGTATTGTCTTAGACATAGTTTGATTTACAATAAAATTAAAGCTTTTCTTCCACTTTCAGTAATTTTATGAAGTTTTTTTTTAAAATATTACCTTGTGATCCAGAAAAATAAATTGCCTTGCGATTAAAAAATCATTCACTCCTTTAGTGAGTTTTAAAAATCCAGTCTTTTTATGAGCTCACAGAGCCCTAGAGGAATGCTAGAAAAATAGTATCTTAGTATGAATGAAATAGTTTGTCTTATACTTTACATCTCAGACCCTACAAGATTAATAACATATAGGGAATGTTTATCAGCGTTAATTCTGCAGTCTCTGGCTTGCACATGCAGAGCACAGGTAGATCCTGCATTGGGAGAGTCCCTTGGATATGCTGCAGTAACAGACTTAGCCTCTGTTAGAGGAGAAGCTGAAATGATCTTGAGAGAACAGAGAAAACCATTTTAGAATTACTTTCTTTTCTGTACTATTTTTCTGGGATCTTCAGTGTTGTCCTTACTCCTTTTGCTGCTTTTGCACTTACTGAACATTTTTCAAAATACTCTCTTCTAATATGGAAGTCAGGATATTTAAGAAGTTAGCTTTTGCTTATTTGAATATTTACCTTTTTTTTTGTCAGCATGTGAACCTTTTTATTAATCACAGACAGATTTGCAAAAATCTCTAAATGAATGGCCTGGCCCTAGCATACTGAACTTTTTAGATTTGAAGTTGGAATTTCTTTGTCAAAAACTAATAATTATGCAGTTTTTCTAAAGGCATGGATTCAGATTTTTTTTTAACAATTGCACTGCATCTTGTATTGTTCCTTTTGTGTTTCCCTGAGTCCCTTCGGAAACTGTTGGGTTTCCAGCAATGAGCTCTTAGAAAACAAGTAAGTGCCTTGGTGTGATTTGTGTTTCCCAAGGCTGGTAAAAGTTGTCCTGTATCATTTCTTAAGAAAACTGAGAAATGGAGAGGGTATGAGAAACCATGTTGAGATAATTTCTTAACTCTTTAAATGTATCTTTTTGATAAAAATCCTTTTGCTATATTCATTCCATGTGGAAAGATGAGTATAAGCAGGACTCCTTTCTGCTTTCTACATCGTGAAGAAATTTGGTGTCAGGTGGCTGCAATAACAGAACCACTCCATTTGTTGCCTTAAAATAGTTTCCTAAGTAGGATGGGTAGAGCAGGTGCATAGTAATTTATATTCTGAAATTCTGTTCCACATCACAGAGATGCACACACAAAAACACATATGCATGATAGCCACACCAGTCAATTCATCCATTTTGGTCCTGGAGGAACATTCTTGTCAGGTCTGTGTTCTGGGTGGCAGCGTAGATTCTCTGTGTGAATGGTTCAGAATGGTCAGAGCAGTGTAAGCAGGACTCTTTTGTCTTCAGACAGAGGTAGGAGGGGGTCTGTGTTTGCATCAGGTATCAGCTGACACAACTTTTCAAGTGATCTGGTTTAAGGCAACAAATTACAGGGCTCCTTTTCTAACAAGGGATAACAAACACGCTAAAACTGTAATTTGACGGAGTGTAAATAACATAATGGCTCAGAGTTGCATGCTGGTGTGAGTACTAGGAGCCAAGATTTTCTTCAAATTTCTGAATAGGCTATCTCCAAAGTTTAGTTGTTGGCACATACAGATTTCTGGGATGTTTAGAGTAAGGACTTTTGTGTGCTGTATGTATAAAGCACTAGAAGCACGAAGGAATTGCATTTGCAACCTGTTCTAGACAAAGAGTAGTCAAGCTGAGGGAAATACAAAGTTGTCAAAAGAGTGAATTTCTCATAATTTGTTTCAGTATTTCAAAATACTGAAATCTGGATGTCTTACAGGGAGCAAGGAAATTAACTTAGTGTTTGACGCTGTACCTAGAGGGTAGAGTTCTGTAGATGGTGATTGGTTTTGTTCCCAGCACTTGTAACAGTAGAGTAGGCCGATAGTCACAGTATATTCTCCCATTGCTATAGCTGCTTTCATGTGCTGCTTGTGTTTTCCAAGTTTCTGGCAATTCCAGTTTATTCTGATGTCATTGTTTCATCTGTCCTTTCCATGCCTTTTCCTAAATGGATCTAGGAATGCAACAATCTCCTAACCAGACATCAAGAACAGGAAAATCAAGGAAAGGTATTTTATACAGTAGCATTTCAAATACGAAAGATGTTGTACTATATAAAAATATGAACACATCTTTGATGTTTAATATCCTGAAGGTCCCTGTTTGGATGGTATTGGTTTTATAAATTATATTTGAGAGCAGGCTTGGAGTGATTTTTATTTGTTTGCATGTTTTGCATTGGTCCTTTATTATTGAATTTAGTGTTTGCTTTGTGTCAATAGTGGTAATAGTTTTATTTTTAAATATGCACTTCTGTTAGTCTGAAATGGAAATGGACTTCAAATAAAGTAGAAACAGGCAAGACTGCTTTTCTAGCTCCCATTTCTACAGTAGTCAAAATTTGTCTGAAAGCTAGCTCATGAACTTTTCCACTCTCTTGCCTTCTAAAGGACAGTGTGACCTGGTCTTGATCTTTGCTTCAATTTGATAATAATTGAAAGCAAAAGTTCAGAAAACTGACTCCGCTGTTTTGATGCATTATAACTCTACTAATTGAAAATACAGCTGAAGTCACCTGTCAGGAATGATAACTGACTGTGCTGCACTATCCACCCAGTTCTGAGAGACAGATTTTTATTCAGCTTAGGATGTTAGCAGGTATATCAGACTGCTGGTACTGATTGAAATAACAGAAAACTGTGGTATGTACAACTAATTAATATTTTTTTAAATATTACAAGGGGAAATGATAAAAGTTAGAAAGTGTGTTTGTATCTTAACTGTTAGCCTGTCCTTGCACTGGAGGTTTCAGCTTCTACATTTTACTACATGACTTGCACACTGTATTTCATTGTCCAAAAGCCCAGTGCAGGTCGGAAGATGCACTCATCAAAATTTCCACAAGCCCTGTCTTTAGAACAGATAAAATTTGCATACTCATTTGTGGTTCACTGCTAGTAGAGGAGATCTCTTCAGGCATGATATGGCTTTGTTTTCTTTTCCCTTGCATGACTCTGCACAAGACCTGAGTTTGGTTGTCATCGTGCAACTCTTTGGAAGGTCTTGCTTATAAGCAACTTCATTTTGTTACGGTAGTTAACAAGAATCAGTTATCAAGAACTTGAGGAAATAGATGAAATAGCTACTAGGTGGAAGTTATGTTTGTTTTCCCCTTCTGTTTTGGGAATTGAAGAGCCCTTTTATTTCATCTTCTATATTGATGGTTGAAGGGTTTTAGCACTCTTCAAGCTGGATTCCTGGAGTTCAGGTTTCTTTAGTACATCAGTGATGTGCTAGAGTGCACTCTCATCAAGTTTGTGAGTAGCCTTAAGTTGGGAGGATCAGTAGATACACTTCAGGGCAGTTCTGCCATTCAGAGGCATTTACCCTGACAAGCTGTGTAAATGAACTGTCAGGTGTTTCTTACAAAATTCAGCAGGGCAAGTGCAAAGGATGCACTGGAAAAGAAAACCCAATTGCTAAAAATCATGCTGGGACTGCCTGACTGGAGAGCTACTTTTCTGAGAAAGTCAGGAGGGTCTTGGCAGAGACTGAGCTGAGAATAACCTAGCAGGGTGCCCTGGCAACAGTGTCCTGGGTTGTATTAAGAGCAGCATAGCCAGGAGATTGAGGAAAGTGATTATCCACTCCTACTTGGCACTTGCTGGATTGTGTCCAGCACTCCAGGTATAATTTGAGCCTCCAGTGCAGGAGAGATTGGTCTTTCAACAGTGACCAAGTTCAGTGGCCAGCCATCAGGTTCGTCAGGGACAGGACTACTTGCCCTTTGAGGACAGGCTGAGGAAACCAGGCGTTTTTAGTCTAGGGAAGAGGTGTCTTTGAAGGGGACCCAGCGGCAGCTTCTGGTACATATGAGAAGACAACAAAGCCAGGTGCTTCCTGGTGGTACATGACAGTAGGCAGAGGTACAAGAGGCGTAAATAGAAATGAAAGGGTTTCTAATTGGTTGGGGAAACAGTAAAGACAGTAAAGCAGAGATGTTGTGCAGTCTTCCTCCTTGGAGGTGTTCAAGACCAAACTGAGTAAAGCCCTAAACAACCTTACCTGACCTCATAGCTGAGCCCGCTTTGAGAAGGCAGTTGGCTAAGAGACTTCCTTCCTGACCTGATTTATCCTATGATCCTATGTGCAAGTTGCCTTTGTAACAGTGATGAATGCTTGGAGCATAGTATAGAATGCCCTGATTTTGCCCTTTTTGTCTGCTGAACACCCTTTTTGGTGCAGTGTGGAGAACTGCTGGTGATTCTTCTACCTGAGAATTAGCTTTAGATCTCGATTATGCTTTTTAATTCTTTTTCCCTTTTCAGAATAATCCTGTAATTGCATAGAGCAGCAGATAGTGTTGTAGCTAGTGTAATGTTATACACAGTGCTACATTAAAATAGTAAAATCTCTGCATGTGATGTGCATTAATGTGTAATGTGAGCACTTTGGAGGTTCTTTTACTTAATGTCTTGCTAAAACACCACCATTTTGTTCAATGTTTACTAACATAGCATATTTCTGCTATGCTTTGTCTTCTTTTTTTTAAGCTGAGTTGAGACATGTTATTTAAACTTCTAGGTATGAGTCCAAAGGAGATATTGCTCTAGTCTTTTTTCTCTTTTGTTTATGTTATTTCTTTTTCTTTTTAATTCAGTGTGGATTGAAAAAAGCAGTTTTGTTTTGGAAATGCATTAATTCATACCACCTTGTATTGAGTTGACTACCTGAAGCATCATTCTGTTATGACATGTACAGCTGTCCTTGTTAAATGTTTATATGTACTGGTTAATTTTTAATGTGCTCAATCTAATTTCAACTAATGTCAATTAATGTTTGAACAGCAACAGATGACTTTTCCCAAGGAGACTCAATAAGGTGAGACTTTAAAAGTCCCTAACACTTACCCGAGGGATGATTTGAGAGGCACAGTACTCAATTTTGCTTTGCTTTTCCAGAAGCTCTGAGAAAGAGGGGAGCGATGACAGCTGGCATACTTCTGAGGAAGAAGAACTTGATTTTACCCCCAAGGTATAATATTATGGTGCATTTACTGGAAAAATATCCTGAAAAAAATAAGGGACTCGAGGGCAAGTTTTCTTCGGGATTGAAAGATGCTGCTGTTCCAGCCAATATTGTTTTGTCTTTAGAAGCAGTCTCTGGCCTGCCAGACTTCCTTCTGCTGTGAGTTTTTCCATGCTGGGACAGAGCATGCAGTATATTAGTGGTTTGGAGCAAAAGAGCAGTAGGTGACAAGATAAACAACCACAGAGTTTCATTTGTTCTTGTTCATTTGAGTCAGATTTACAGACCCTAAAAGTTTTTAAGTTACTATTCTAACCTATTCTGTTCTTCTCCAAACATTGTTGTTTCCTGTAAATCTCTAACTGATTTCTAACTGATAAAGAAAAATTACATTAATTTACCAAGATCTACATAAATCCTTCATCACCTAGTTCTCCTTTCCTCCTCAGCAGGTTCCTCAAGAATGCTCAATGAATGAATGGGTTTCTCAAATGGGTTATTTTTTTCTTCTAAAGATGGCATTCTGTGCTTGCATGTGATCTTGGACTGCATGTCTTACCTCTGTTTCTGAATGGTCGGGTGGTATTCTTTTTGTCAGTTACAAGCTCTACCCCCTACTGTTTTACAAATTATCAGAAGTATTATCAGCTTCTGAGTGGTGTCTGGAGCATCTGTTTGTTGCATTGGGATTCTGCAGTGATGAGGAACCTGACTGTGATAGTTCAATGAACTCTGTAATGCTGGAGATGGAAGCATGTTTAGTTTCAACACGATTTCATTTTCTTGCACTGATTTAAATAGAAATGATGCATTTTTCTGGCATGATTTTGAAATGTAGGGCTATTTTGCTAAGTGTACTTGCAGGGACTAATGTATACGTTAAGTCTAGGGATCTTAACAGTTATGTGTGTTGTGCACATTTGTAAGCAAGCATCCTGGAACTGCTCTCTTAAACATAACTGAATTTTAATTAAGTATTATAAATATTAGAAATAGATTTTTAGAACTGTTAGGCATGCTAACATAGTTTTGGAAACAGTTTGCAGAAGGGTGCCAGTTTGTGCAGTTTGAAATACTCCACGAGTTGCATATGGTGGTTTTGTAGATAGAAATATAGGATGAAGCCAGCATTATCATATGGACAGTCTGGTTATATTTCCTGTTCAAGATTGGGTGTGAACAAAGGATGTGTTGTAACTGTAAAAAAATCTTAAATATGTCTTTATTTACAGAAGCTGCAGAAGCCAAACTTGACACTGCTCATGAATGCTGCACAGCAGTTCAGGAAAAACAGTAAGCTATTTGGAAAAGGTTCCATAATATACCGATATATAAAAGTAGATGTGCTCAGTAGGTTTTTTGGGTTTGGGTTTTTTTCTATAGTAAATGAGAAAAGTAGCATTTAGAAAACATAGCATTTAATAATTCAGAATAAAATAAGTTATTAAAATTAAGATATTAGTCCCCTTGTAAGCCTTTTCCCCTCATAAAGTCCATCCTGCCCAACCTTAACTGTCTCTTTTTCCAAGCATTCCCAGATGGCTCCTCTTCTGAGCATTAATATGATAACAAGCTTATTGCTTTTTGCTCAACTCCTTCTGTTCACATGCATTTTCCCTTTTCTTGTGCTTTGAGATGATGGTGATGGTTCTAGAATTGAAAGTCCTAAGTCACCGAAGAAAAGTGTCAAACAGCGAATCCCATCAGATGCAAACCTGAACAAAGGAGACAGTGAAGAATTGTTTCATCAAGATGTCTCAGCTGCAAGCAACTTGGAGGAAGAAGAATTGGAGGAGGAGGAGGAGGAGGAGGGCGAAGAGGAGGAAGAGGAAGAAGATGATGAAAATGACGATGGAGATGGTGACCAAGATTATGAGGAGGAAGAGGAGGAAGATGAAGATTTTACTGAAGATGAAAAGGAGGAGGAAGAGCTGGAAGATGCTCGGTCTAATGAAATACTGGAAGAAGAACAGGGGGAAAAAACAGAACCTAAAGGGGAAATTAGTGAGAAATTAGAGTATTTTAGTAAAGCTAAATATGAAGAGGACACTCAGTGTAGAGCTGGAGCTGTCTGCATTGATGATAAAATAAGTAAAGAACATGATGAAAAGGTGGAGGAATCTGTTGATACTCCTGTGTCTTTCATAATTGGCTGTTACGAAAAGTTGCAAGAAAATAAAATTTCAGTATCTCCAAAGATCATGAATAATGAAGTATCATGCAAATCAGTACCAAAACAAGCTGTATTTCAAAATCTAAATAATCTGCAAGATACGCAAGAAAGCTGGAACAGGAGAAGCATGATTCAGGAGAAGTTTCGTAGAAATGCTGACTCTTGTTTTGCAGACTCTGAAATGACAGATGGGAAAAAAGAGAGACCTCAACCTTTCTCAGATAGTTTTGGTCTTAAGGAGCAGTCAAGCTTCAGTGATGGCTTTGAAAGTGGTAATAGTTCTTGGTCAGCAGGAAAAAATCCAGGACTTGGAAGCGAAAGACCAACCTCTCTCATTCATGAACGTGTGGATGATGAAGATACTGAAGAAGAGCAACATGAAGGAGTAGATGATAAAGTCTGTGAGCCACTGAAACAAGAAAGTGAAAACTTGGGCTTAAATAGGCACGAAGAAAATTTGAGAGCAACATTTCATTGGAGCACCAAAGTAAGTATATAGGGATGATTCAATCACAAGGGTATTTCCTAAGGGTAATAGAGGTAAGAAACAAATGGTAAACTGGATTTCTGTTCATACATATTCTTCACATATATCCGTCTTTTGATTATCCATTTTTAATGTTAGATAATATCTGACTCGTAGCCAAAATGGTTTCTTTGTTCTGAGAATATGGTTTTGCAGGAAAAAGAGTAGGCAGTACGCTCTTTCTGGAATCAGTTAGAATTTTCTCAGTTCTATGTACAGTTTTTATCTGTGAAGATTTGCTGCCATTTAGGAAAATCTGTGATTTGATGGCTTAAAGTGAGGAAAGAAAAAGGAATTTGCATAAGATTGAGAACAGGAAGCTAGTCATTTTCCCTGGAGCAAAGTTGGGGAGGGGGGAAGGTTGTTACAGAATGATATAACTTAATGTAGCTAGACTTAGGCTGACACGAGGAATTGCTGATGGAGGAACAGCAAAGACCATGGTTATTTCTGTTCTTTTCAGCTGCTTTAATTGATCTCTTTCAGGAAGAATCACCTGAACAGGAAGAAGTTGAGATGCAGGAGAAGGAAGACACTGGCAAAAAGCTACAAATTGCAGTTGTTGAGGATGTGAAAAATTCTGTTTGTAAGGATAGCTGTGAAGTCCACAATGCTTCAAAAGACAACTCTGGTGAGAGAAGTGAGTTAATACCTACTGTTGCCACTTCCTTTACAAATACTGATGCACAGAAAATTAGCTAAAATGATGATTGACTTTTGAGATAGCAACATTTTCCCTTGCCTGTGAATCCCACTGGGTATTGGCAGAGAAGGAGAGCATCTTTTGTTCTTTTTCATTCATTCTTGAAGAACTGAAATTGTGACACTATTCCAAGCAATGCTGTATGAAGGAAGTACCATTGATTTGTTTCTATATTCTTCCTGAAGTGATCTGAATAAAATGCACAGGTGAAAAATAGGAGGAGGACTAGTGTGTCTTATATGTGACAGTAGTATTCCCTTTTTCTGGCCTGTACTGTGGGATTGAAAAGCTGTTATTGCTCTTGGCTGAAACCTGGGAAAGATTTGAGTCAAGCTGAGAGAACTCTGTTCTGTTCCAGGGCCTCACTTTGTCCAGTTTTAAAAAGTAAAGGGTTTCTCCAGAACCACACTTGTGTGTGCTGGAAAACATTACCAGCCTGGTCAGAGTTAGGCACTTTGGTACTTACCTGAGATCTGAGAGCAGGAGGAGAAGGCACTGTTTCCATTGTCCGTCTCCAGAGAGTAACTTAGTGTGTAGAAGTTGCCAGAGCATGTATAGCTGGTGATCAAATGCTACACAAGGGGTCTGTCTGGCAAAACCTGTTGTATTCAAGTGTTGTGTCTCTACATGCTCATCTGTCTGTATGCATTTTACCATAAGCATGCATTTGGAATGGTGTAAGTAGTCAGAGTTCAGGCTGGAACCAGCAGTTGCCTCTTCTGAGGTGTGTGCCCTCACTGGTCTTCAGCTCCTTCCTCCCTTTTTTGGGTGTATGTATCTACACAACTGAATCCCACATCAGTTTTACCTAATGGAGTAGCTTAAAGCAGAGAAATAAGATAGTATAATCTGGCCACGAGCCCACTGAGACTGAACCTTAAAATCATCTGGTAGGGAAAAGGTTTGAATTTTAACACCCTGAGGTAGAAACAGCTCTTGTGTGTTTGGGTAGGTGTTTGAGCTGTGAGCCTGTTCTCTATTTTTAAAGGCAATGCTTGTGTTCAGCTTCTGGGAAGGTGCAGTGTAACAACTCTGTCAAGGAAGATCTTTCCTGGTAGTTCTGCAAAAGGAGCATTGTTTCTTGGTGACTTTAGTGATGTTAGTATGAGGATGGTTTGGATAGTGTTTCTGTGGTACCCCCTGTACAATGGAAAGTAATAATAAATGCCAAATTCTGGAGCTGTAGGCTGAAGAGAGGTGACCTAAGCTTTGTGTGCAGCAGGACTGCAGCATACTGGAATCTCTCCCTGAATGTTACCCAAACATTTCAGATATTGCCTGTGGCTGTGTCAGCTGTTGTGCACAGCCATCTCCTACTGGAAAGGAAGGAAAAGGAGCTGGCAGTGTAAGGGGCACACTATGATGTGTCTGGGTGTGAAGAAACCCTGCATCACATGAAAAAGGGAGATTTCCTTTATTCTCAGTGATTTATTTGCCTGTCAGTGCCCCAGGAAAGCTGAGACCCTTGTGTTCTACCAGTCTGTCAGTGTCCCATTATGGGTATCCGTCACCAAACAGTCCTGCTGGATCGAAGGGTGATTCAACTGCCTTTTTCAGAGGACTCAGCCAACAGCATAAGGGAGACCCCTCAGCAGATCTTCCACTTTGAGTGTCCTACCTGCTGCTGGCAACTGCCAGTGCTTGTGAAGGACTCATTCTAACAGTTTATGGATTAACACTCTTTATTAATACAAAATTGTGACAGCGTGAGGGTAGAAGATTGCTGGTGATAGTATCTGACTGCAAAAACTATTTAAAGCAGTACATGAACAAGCTCTAATACCAATAAAAGCACACACAAAGTACAGTTCTTACCCAAGAGGCGTGCCTAGAGGTTCAGATGATTGACTGATCCCAGCAGTTACAATGGAGTCTTCCCTCGCTTCTCCCCCATTCTCGACTTATTTTTATAGTATTTCTTTATGTTTAGGTGGAGCTTGAGTGACTTTAGACAAATACCTTTGTTGCTGATTGGTGTAAAATTCTCTCACTTCGCTTTTAAAGATACAGTCAAAAAAATAGAGAGCACATACCCTGTGGAGGGTGGTCATACCTTGGAGGCAGGTAACTTTGGGATAGAGGTGTGAGTTAATACTAGAGTTAGGCTTTAGTGAACCAAGTTTATCTGAGGAGAGAGATTTCTCCACAGGTGTTGGCTCAGGATCAGGACATCTCCTTTCTCCCTTGGCTGTCAGGTACTATGCTGGTTATCTGCTGCAAAGTGCCACTGAATTCCCCTCTCTGCAGGGATTTCTGCAGAGCCTGGCCATAGTTTCTCCACTCCACTCCACCTTCCATTCCAACCCTCTTAGCAGATGCTTACTGTTGTGTGGGGAATCAACATGGTGCATATCAACTACATTCCATCCAGGGAGTAGCAGCTGCATTTTACCTTGTAATTTTTGTACCATTATAACTTTTGTGAGGGTGTGAATATAACTTCTCAGTTTCCTCTAGTTTTTACCCCCAGCCATCTTCCCACACTCTTGAACAAAACTCACTTCTTTGTCCTCAGCAATAGAACCTGCATCTTTTGGATGGGGCTTGACTGCTGGGGAAAAGCAGAGTGAAATATAAGCACTCCAGCATCTTACTTCTTACCTTATTTGTAGGTACCCTGCCCGCAGTGGGAGCAGAGCAAGAGGAAGATGCTGAATCTCCCTGGGATTCTGAGGTACTTTGTGTGAAGGATACGGGTGTCACACTGCAGGGGGTAGGAGTAAGATCCTTGAACACTTAAGAGCTTGCTTTTGGCTTATTTCCTCGTCTCCTGATTTCTCCATATATTTGTAACTTGGGACCCTTTGAATACTTCTATTCTAGGCCAGCTGTTCAGTGAGGATTGGGATGAAGTTAGACCAAGTGAATGGCTTGGGTCTCGTAGCAACTGGCCTCCAAGTTTGCTTTCTAGTATAGTATTGAAGTACTGAAGTTTCTTTCTTCTTAAAATACTCTGACCTTTTCACCATACAGCTCTAGTCTAACCCTAACCCTAACCCTGATTAGCAGTTGCCTCTGGAGTCTGCAACCTAGACAGTTAGCTGCCTCTGATTAGAGCCTCTCTACCTTTTGTACTACTCTGACCCTTTTTGAAAGTTACGTTCAACAGAGGCACGCACAAGCTGGCTGTGTTCGCCTTTTTAGTTCTTTCAGTCTGTGGTAATGAGCAGAGTCTGTAGCTACCCCCCTCTGTCTTTTCTTGTGAGGATAAATGAACTCTTCCCACTCCTTTTTTAAAAATACAGGACTAAAATGTTGTTATTTTTAAGGTAGCTGTAAGTTTTGCCTTCTAGTCTTTCACCAGGCCAAATGACACTTGTGACTGAGTGTAGCACTGTGTTCACTCATTACTGCAGGATACATGCTTAGGAAACATCAGTGTAAACTTGAATGTCAGGTACAAGTTCAGTGTAAGTACTGGATCTCTGCAGACCTGCAGCTGTTGGTTCATAGCCCACATCTTAAGTTAACATTAATTCTCTTTTGTGGTTGACCAGTTTGTCAAGGTTTGTCAGCGTGACAGTAGTTTAGAGGAGTGATGAAGTTTTTACCCAAGATCCAAAAACAGACACAACTGCTGTGATTTTCCAATATACCATGTCTTGATGCATTCTTTCCAAGGGTATGTGTCGCGTGAAAAGGAGGGTCAGAAATGCAAAGATTTCTTGTCCCACCTGTATTAATACAAAGTTATGAGCTATAAGCGCCCTCAGAATATTGAAGTTGTATGAACCCAATACTGCCTGCCTAATACTGGACAGAACACAGATTGGACAAGTCGTGAACACTCTTGTGAGGACCACACTTTAGCCAGGGGGAGCCTTCTTTATCAATGTATTAGCTATAAGCGTCCCCAGAATATCAAAGCTTTATATAATCTAGATCAGCCTGTCTATGTCTCACCTAAAGAGACAGTGCTGGACAACACACTGCCTGGAAAGGTCTTTGACACCCTGTTTGTGAGACCACACTTAATAACAAGAAAATATCTTTCTCTGTATCAGCTCTCAAAATAACTTTTATTAATACAAGTATGTGACAATGCCTATATGGGTTGCTTAGTCAATGATAACATTTAGCTGCATGATTGTATTTAATTGATGACAAAAAAAACTAAAAGAAACCAGCACAATACACATTCTACAGGCAACTCCAACAGGATAACACCCCCCATGACAAACTTTACTAACAACAGAAAACTACTAAAAGTGAGCAACGAAACAAAACTACAAGTAGAGATAAGATATATACCTGGTGAGGTATAGCAAAGTATAATTAGTAAGGCGTAGGAAAAAACAGTAAGAATTGGTTGCTCACCCCTGCAATGTCTGATGGGGTGGAGGGAGACAGGATAGCTCATTGGTTGCCCTCCCAAAGATGGTGGAAGTTTTCTACCCAATTTTTGCTCATGTCCAATTTCTTCTTATACTCTTTTTCCTTAGGTAGGTTGAGTGATTATGGTCAATAACAGTTTTTATGTTGGGTATGATAGACAGATGACTTAAGCCTGAGGGCTAGCTCCCTGTGTCTCCATAGGGTGTAGCAAAGAAGGGCCATGTCATTTCCACAACACTCCATTCTTCGGTAATCCTATCAATGTGACTTCAGGAAGCCTCTGGAGTCTCTTTGTCCCCTGACAATGGTTCCTGGGAGCACCCCTCCAGGGGCTAAGGTGTTCCCCTTAAACCATCAAATGTTTCTTAGGGCTATCGCCGGACAGTATGAAAAAATGTTTTTGTATCTCTAATATACTTGATACCATGCTACGCTAATTGACTTAAGCGTGAGCTTTTTGTGTAGAAATGAGTTGCAAATGCATTTGTACCAATTCTCATCCATGTGTTTTGGATGTTGTGTTACACAGGCAGATTCTCAAAGTCTGAGAAAAGTGTCATCCAGTGTGCTGCTCCCGGCTGCAGAGAGAGACGGAGCATGCTCCCAGATTGTCTCAGGAGAAAGCGACAATGGTAACTTTCTGGTGGGCTCATGTTTGTCTGTAAGCATTTTTAGGCTGAAGTGAACTTGTATGAGTGTCTGTCTTAGAAGTGCTGTCATGATGTGGATGTGAGCTTATACCAATGAAATGCTTATATTTGTTAATTACCACTTTATCACAGCACTTGCTGGCCAGTTTGAGAGGAGGAAGTTGTGTGTTCTTCAGACATGTTTCTAGGTTTTTGACTGAGATGATGAAAGCGTATGTGGTTTAGGACTGACCCTCTCTGAACATTTAACTTTCTTGGATGATAATGGAGCAGAAGACAGCTGTGATCTGGCTAAGCATTTTTTATCCCTTGCCCAACTTTTGATAGCTTTTTATTCTGCTTTGCCTAGAGGCTAAAATAGAACTAAAAGTTCAGGTTTTGCTGCTGAAGATTTCTGCATGTAGTTTGTGACACTGTCTTCTGACCATCTTGAGCAAACCATGAGTTCCCAGAAACTTGAAATGTAGTTGTTAAGTATTTGTTGTGGAAGTCTGCTTTGCATGATTCTACTAAGACAGGATTAACATGAGTGTGAAAAAGAGGGTAAAAGGTGATTATGGTAATCTTGCTAAGGTCTTTCCATACTGCTAGACCACGAGGTCTAGTGAAATCAAATGCTGTTTGTTTTTTAATGTTGGTTTGGGGGTTTTTTATAATATAAAATGTTTGCCATGGAGCCTTTTTTAGTAACATTTTGTATACTTATTTCATGAGAGGACTTTAACTGTAAGATGACTAACACAGAGGATTTGAGCAATATAGGTGGGGCAGTAGATGCTGTGGGTTTGGAAGTGATGTAATGTTGGGCAAAATGTAAACAAAAATATTTGGACTTATGCTATAAATGTAGATTAAAACCAAACAACATTTGTTTCTGTTATTCCCTTGCAAGCTAAACTACAACAATCTGATGAGGACTTGGATTTACCTTGTTACACGTATATGAGTTCCTGTGTCTGCACTCAGACTTTCTCAGTCCCATCAATAGAAAGGAAAATGCTCCTCAGCATGAAACACTTGTAGAATAATGGCAGTTATAGTGCTGTTTTATGATCTTTCATTACAGCAGACTAGTTTGGGCTTTTGAAATAATCCTTTTAGAAAGCAGGATTCAGTTCCTCAAAAGGACTAAATATTTTGATCTTGTTTGGTTACCAAGCATGACCTTATTACTTCACATAAATTGTTTTATGATAACTATTTTTTAAATCCAAGGTTCATGATGGAAGTATACCTTGTTCTTTTCTTGTAAACTAATACAAATGCTGCGTGATGAGGTTAATTGAATGTTAGATATTGTAATCTTGGTAAAATAATGCTTGAGACTAATACTTAGTTGTAGAAACTACTGATGTTGTATTGAGTAAAAGATAGCCACAATTAAGTAAATTAATAAGTTAACATTTTCCAAAACATTTTTCACCACCAGGCTTTTTGGAGAAACCCAACAATTCACAGGTAATTATTTGTTCATATCAGACTGACTACTTATTCTGCTTATTAAATTACTGCTTGTAGTTACTTTGAATTTGGTGTTTCATCATGGAACTGTCTTTTATAGCTGAAGACTCCCAAATCTGATTTGGAAATGAATGAAACCTCTCCAAAAAACAGGCAGCAGAAATCAGGTAATGTTCTCTTCATGTGATTCTGGATTTAGCTTCATAATCTTTTAGGAGTCAGTATTTAATAGGGCATCTGTTTTGTGTTTGGCAGATCTGTTGCAGGAATTTGGTTTAGAAGATGCCGAGGACATTGAAGGTATGCATAACAGCCTCTCTGTAATGTTCTTTTATGGACAGACACGTTGTACTTGCAAGTTTTTTCCTAATATTAGCATTTCTAGCAAGTTGTTCTGGAAGCAGAAGGTCTACTGAAACATGCACCTGTACATGTGTTTGCTCCCTCCTGTGGTCTGCTGTTCGACACTAAGTGCCCTTCCATGACACAGGCTTCCTCCAGTGTACATGCTAGTCATCTCCTCTTTTCAGGCAGTCCTGAAGTTTGCTTTCCTTCCAGTTTGTATACTATTTTTCAATATTACAAGCACTGAAAGGAGGTTGTAGCCAGATTGGTCCGTCTCTTCTCCCAGGCAACCAGCAGTAGAACAAGAGGTCACAGTCTTAAGCGGCACCAGGAGAGGTTTAGGTTAGACATTAGGAAGAAGTTCTTTACAAAGTGTTTGGGCACTGGAATGAGCTGCCCAGAGGAGGTGGTGGAGTCACTGTCCCTGGAGGTGTGTGGGAAGAGTCTGGTAGCACTTAGTGCCCTGGTCTCATTGACAAGGTGGTGTTGGGTCATAGGTTGGCCTCAGTGGTCTCAGAGGTCTCTTGCAATCTAGCTGATTCTATGATTCTGAAAGCCTGCCTCTCCATAGCTTATTTTGTGTCAGCTATTTTTCCTGTGTGTCTTTAATCATTTATGTCATGTTGATTTTGACCCAGTGTTATCTTAAAGACCTGGTATTAAAAAGTACATGTGAAAATTACTTTCAAACATTTATGTTTGGATTTGAATTTAAGCAATTTAAATTGCTTCAGCAAAGCATCATGATTCCTGCAGCACAAATATTTTTAACCCTAAAAGAGTTTAAGTGATAAAATTCACAAGTTTATTTAATAAATATAGGAAAAAGGCACAGTATCTTGCACAACTGAATGTTGAATGAGATGAAATTTCCCATTCTATTTACTTTGTTGTTGACTTATAGTAATAACTTTTTAAAGTCTATTTTTAGGTCAAAATTAAGTAATGGTATTCTCACTGTAGGTGAGCACTCAGGATCTACCTTTCATATGTCATCATCAGCTGAAAAAGATTATGTTGAGGATGCCATTGACAACTATGGGATGTGGGTATGTAACACCAAATATTTTGAATTAGAGTCTGATTCAGTAAATTGTATTATACACTAAAGTAAAGAAAACTTACCAATCAATGACTAATTCTGAAGGGAGAGTTCTGTAGATAAGGCTGTATTACAGCCTGAAGTAAAATGGGATATGGTTTTGTTATGGTGGGAAAAAATCCTTATAATTATATTGAATATTTGCTGTTACAGTAGTTTGTTTCCAGCTGATTTGCTTATATTTTCTTCAGTGTTTTTCCTTTTGCGTGATACTGAGAAACAGTGCAGTCAAATTCATTTTTTTTCACTATGCAAAATGTACTTTCAAGTGAAGAGGGAGATTTGTCTGTAATATGCTGATCTGTTTGATTAAACACTCCAGGTAACAGAAAGACGAAACAAAATTTTAAATTTTGTGACCTTGTTGCTTTCCCTGCCTCTGCAAAATGCATGCTGTTTGACTATGTTATGGAGTGTTTGAGAAAGGTTTTTTCAGAGGGCATTCTAGAGAGAAATAAGGCAGGCATCCTGTTTGTGTTTGGCATACAGGAGAGGGCTGGATAGAGGGGTCTGGAGTCTTCTGTAGCACCTCAAGGGACAGTGGAGAAAGTTACTTTCACCCCACAACCAGGTACCATGAATGGTATCTGGCTGAGGTGCTCCTCCCCTATTCTGAAAGGAGGAATTTTTGCAGAGAGAGAAGGACCTTGATGACAAGAAAAGGGAGTGAGGAGTTGGATGGTCATATCCCATGGGGACTTAGGCTGTAGGCCCTGTTTAGAAGGCACTATGAGACATATGGGGAAGGAGCATGTTGGGAGGAGTGAACACATGACAGAAGCAGCCAGAGCTGTTGAGAAACAGAGCATGGAGTCAGGGGCATGAAGATACTGGATGGGTTTGAGGCATGGTATGGTTTCCACACAGGTTTGGGCTTCTGATTTTTGGGATGAGGGAAGCAATGAGCAGGTTTCCCTAATAAATGCTATTCTCTGGAGCTTGGAATGCAATTTAAAATTTCTGTATCTTGGGTGAAGAAATTGGGCTAATTTAGTCAATCCTCCATGTGGTGGACAGTGAAAAGCTGGTCATGTCAATGAACAGTGTATTAGCTTGGCTGGCTGAGGACTGTAAAATGCCAGACAGTAGAGAATAGTGGAGAAAGGGAGCGTGAGAAAATGTTGGCAGTTCCAAAGAAAAATAGTATTAAAGCAATAAAACATGAAAAAATAAGTTGCTTCTAACAAAGGCCAACAGTTACAGAAAGCAGGCAGGCTTAAAGGTAAAAGCAACTCTAGTGTCCAGACAACCCTAATCTGAGAAAAACTGTTGTCTCTAAAGTAAGTCCTTCTGTTTCTAAGAAAAAAATTATTCAGTGAGCCTTTAATTTAGTATCCCTTGCTTTCTGTTATGAAAATTGTTTTCAAAATACCGTAATTCTCTTATTTGTTATATGATAGGATTAGTTTGCAACAGAAGTTACTGAGATTAATTGTAACTTCCTTTTTCTTGGTAATCTTTTTGTCTGTACCTGTTTACTTAAGGATAAATATATTTTAGAAACTACCAACTTGGTATTAAAAACAGCACATGAAAATCAGACTGACAAAGCAGAAATGTCACATCAGGAAGCCCTAGCAGAAAATGAGGAATTGCACAGTGCTAACGAGGAGTTAAGTCTAAAACCTTGGGAAGAAAGATACGAAAAACTGTGGGTTGAAAAGGAGAAAAGGGAATTGAAAACAAATTTTAAAAACATTACAGCGGAGCTGAAGCAGTTGTTTGGTGAAAATGAAAGTGGGGACACTGCTTGCCTTGTGAAAAAAATACCAGAAGGTGGCTTTGGTGAAGAATTGAAGAGTTCTTGCATTATTTCATCTCCTGTGACAGAATCAAGTTGTAAGTTAGAAAGCAAAGGTGAATTTGGAGGTACTAAACTTAGGCCTGCGGGAAAAGTACCCCAAATGGAAATTGTAATTCCAAGTCTTGCTGTCCTTTCTGATGAAAATAGCTTAAAGGCAAGTGTGGGAGAGACCTGGAATACTGATGAAGAAGATGGCACTAACAATATAGATAACAGAAAGCTGTTTCTAGCAAAAGAAGAGAAAAAGAAGATGCCTACTATGGAAACAGAAGAGAATGATAATGGAAGTAGTGAAAATGCAGAGGAAGGTCCTGCTTACTCTCTGAGTCATAGCTTAAAATCAAGTATTTTGGGTGACATTTCTAATACTCTTCCTAAAATAAGACCTGTTTCTACGAGTGATGAAAATGCACTTTTTGTAACAGAAAGGAAACTTGAAAAATACTCTGGATTTAATGATGATGTTCCCAGGGACTGCCTTATCAACAGCAACAACATAGAAGAAACAGAAATTGAAAGTCTTTTTGCAAATGCTCAGCAATCTTGTGGCATGCAGGAAAGGAATCTTCATGAAGAACTAAAACAAGATATGGAAAGATTTAAGAGTAAGGTAGGAATGCTGCAAATAGTATTCCTGGCTTTGGAGAAAGAGAACATACAGCTGCAAAAAGAGGTAGTTCACTTACTGCTCCTTATTCTTTAGGCTTTCTCCATATCAATGGTCCTGTTCACTTTAGCTATTCATCATTAAGTCAAATACAATACTTAGGAATAAAGAGAGCAACAGAGAGTTGCCCTTTCTCCCCTTTTTGGAAAACACAATGCATTATTTTTCCAGTTTAACAGTAGGTGGCACTCAGTTCCAGTGTAAGTATTTATCACTTAATTGACGTAAAAAGAAGGGCATGCAATTAAACCAATTTTGATTCTGAAACAAAGAATGAAAATAGCTTCTGAACAGGGTCTTGACCAATCTTTTCATTTACTGTGATTTCTGCATGAAGTGTCTTCATTGCCCTTTACAAAAATTCGTGTTTGCTGTGAACTGTTTCTGCTTGTGGGTTTGGAATCTTCTCCCCTACCTCACTGCCTACCTCTCATCGAGAAAGCGACCAAGCACACTTCCACTTGATTTTTTTTATTTCTGTTTTTACAACTAACATTGTGCAGTTCTTCTAACTCTTTAATCCATCAGTAATGCTTTAACTTTTTTATTCATATTTTAAGATACACTTGTTTTCTTTCTAAGGACTATGTTATATTATAGAATCATGAGTAAATTCAAAGTACTTTCAGTGACAATACACTTTGTAATGTAATTTTGTGAAAATACTTCTCTATACTATTTTTTTTCATTTTACGCTTTTTCAGAATTAAACCCTGAATTTTTCTATCTTGGATATTGTGTTTCTCTTTTCTAGAAATGCTGAGAAATACATGAAACTTACCTTTTTTTTTGTAGGTTGAGAAGGAAAAAAGCAAAGAAAGAGGTTTCAAGATGCAGAAGGTGGCTGAACAGGAAGATGTTGATAAATTAAGTACACCGCCAGGCAACATTACTAATAAGAAAATGAAAGAAAAACTTAGTCTAAAGAAGAATGACTGTCTGAAAATGGAAGATGAAAACACTACAGAAGAACAGGACAAAAAGAATTTTTCACCTGAGGAGAGGTCAAAATTGATTGAAATGCCAATGAAAGGGTAAACTGAAGATACAATCTCTAACTCTTGTAGTATTACTCAAGTATTTGGTAGGTCTTTTAATACTGTACTAATTGAAGTAGTGTCCTTATGCTGAAAGCTATACGGAGTAGTCCACCGCTTCACAAGTATTTAAGCAAAATAATTTTAAAAACAAAAACAAAAACAAACGAACAAAACCCAAACCAAAACAACAACAAAAAAAGGAAAAATCAAAACAACAACTAAGATCATAATGGAGGTTCAAATTTATTGCCTGCTTGAAAAAAAAAAAAAGAAACCACATTCCTGTGAATTTCCTTGTAATACTGGGGCAAAATGAGTTTTCAAAACCAGAGCTGAAAACTGAAAAAAACAGTCATTTTTGTAGGAGATGGCCATCCAGAAAAGCAAAGTAGGAACTTGCAGTTTACTTTGCTGTCTCCCTTTTCTAGGTGATTTTAAGAGATTTACATGCAATTGGTCTTTTTAATAAGTTTGGATGCTCTTTGTCAGGAAAAAGGGAAGAGATGGTATTATCAAATCAATCTCAAAAGTTTGAAAGAAGCAACAGATATTTGTATGTAATCTTAGGCAGGAGTGTTTTGCTGTCTGTGCTTCAAAGGAACCTCTGCTCTTGATACTTCCTCTAACAGGGATATAAGCTATATTTCAGCTTTCCTGAATCTAGTTCAGGTTCCACATTTCCACCTCATTGTACAGGAAAGTGTTTTAAATACTTTTAAACACTCTACAATCTTTGCAGTTAAGTCCGTGTTTTCTCAGAGATATTTTTCATCTGAGTTGTTTCAGGATGTATCTTAAATATGTCTGTTTCACAGAAATACTTTCTGTAAAGTTACTTAGTTGTTGATTTTTTTTCATTTAATGCAGCAAATTTGCCCTGAATCCCAAAGTTGCAAAGAAGAATAAAAGGCAGACTTCAAAGCAGAAGGCTAATCAGCTGATGAGCTCTTCCAGTGGGAATCATTTTCAAACATTAGATGATAGCACTTTCAGTGAAACATCTCAAGATGAGGAAAGGTACTGAATGTAAGGAATGTTATAAATAAAACTTACTTAATTATAAAAATTGACCTACAGCTCAAGGTAAGTTTTTTGCGAAGGTAATGTGTAGTATGGTTCTTGTTCTTTCACGTGACAACATGATCTGATGCCTTTTGTGTTACAAAACACTTAGTTTTTGCTGAGAGTGCTTTGTCCATCCTAGCTGTTATTATAAGGTCAGTGGGCACAAACTCTGAATAATTACCTGAGTATCTGCATACATAAACATATGTATATATATTATATTATATTTTTAAAAAGGGAGAGGAGAAACTTATAAAAAACCAAAATTGCTGTTTCATTTCAGGCATCCTATGGTTTGTTTGTATATTTTGTTGTTTTTTCTTCAGTTATATGGCCTCATGGCTTCTTGGCCACCTCAGACTTACTTGTGTAGGAGGCAAAATGTCAGAAGGTGCTGGCAGGGTACAAGCACTGTTCAGCAATAACTGAAACATTGGTGTGTTGTCAACACTGTTTTGGTCAGAAATCCAACAGCATTGTATAGGCTGCTATGAAGGAAATTAACTCCATCCCAGCTAGCCCAGGTACACTAGAGAATCAAAAATTATGGTTCTTTGGCCTGTAAGAAAGAGAGTCTCAATACTGAAGGGAGCTAAACCTCTGATATTGAAGAGGGAATGCACAAAACTGCATGTATCTACATGTGTGTACTTGTACAGTTCCTATCACTGTAAGCAAAGTGCAGAGAACAGTTATTTCAACTATTTGCTCAATATCTTGTGGGAAAAAATAGCCTTCTGTTAACAATGAGGATAGGCAAATTTTTTCCAGTATTCAACTACATCTAACAAAATTCTTCTATGAAGTTTTATTTTAATTCCCTTCTTAAATTAGGTTTTCTGAGCAACTTTAGATATTGATCATAATGCAGGATAAACACTCCAGAACTGAAATATATTTCTATTTTCCAGACTTGCAGCAAAAACAGGGAGTGAAAAGAACAAGGTACTGTAAAATTAGTTTCTTGATGAATAGTTTTATCAGCTTTTAGTCACTTAGATGGGATCAACCAGATGCACAAATTGCTGCTAGTATGCACCTTTATCATATTTGAGCCAAATCTATGAGCTGTGAATGAATGAGTCATTCATGCATTTGTAAGGATCTGCAATACTATATAGCTGTATACAGAAAGTACTCTACTGTTTGTAGGTTGGCACAGATGTGACTGATGACCTTGATTTACCTCACTCATCTGACACAACTTCAGAGGATGTTGCATTACCAACATCCACCTACAAAGAGGCTGTGTTGCTGTTGGAACAGCTTAGTGTGGATCATACAGGTATGTTGTAAAGTCACTTTTTCTTCAGATGTTGCAAGTTTCTCTTTTACAACATGGTTTCTTTGTTTGCAATCCTAGGTATTTCATTTTTATATTTCTCTAATACTTCTTTATGGTTAGAGAACCCTCTCAAAGGATGTGAAATTGTGTTACCTTAACCTGAGATGTCTGCCTGCATTGTCAGCAAACATGCTTTACTTTATCATCAGTTCTCTGTCTAGTCAGAGCTGAAGAAGCAGATTCTTGCAAAGTAGAGTTGAGCTCTTTCTAATACATTGATTACCTGGGACGACAATGCCATCACTCAAAACGTCCCCCTCCTCCTTCTTTTTTCCCCAGCTTTATATGCTCAGTATGATGCCATATGATCTGGGATATCATTTTGGTCAGTTGGGGTCAGCCTGTGTCCCCTCCCAAAAATATGTACACTCTCAGCCTCTTCGCTGACTGCGTGGCAGGAGAAGCAGAAAAGACCTTGGCTGTCTGTGAGGGACTGCTCACAGCAATAACAAAACAATCTCTGTATTATCAACACTATGTTCAGCCCTATACCAGCCACTGTGAAGATAATTAACTCTGTCCCAGCCTAAGCCAGCATACGCCACAGAGCGCAGCAAAATAATGGCTTTACTTAAACACAGATGCATACACATACATAAATGCATACATATATATATACACACAGACATAAATATTTGGATACAAATAAATAAATTGTCATAAGAGATTGCATGTAAATGCATAGCATTATAGGAGCACAAGCATCACTTAAATGAAGAGTTAACCTTGGCTAAAGGTGAAACTGTCATGCTCTGCTCTCTCACTGCCTCTCCTCAGCAGGACAAAATAGGATGAAAAAGCCAAAGGATCAGTACAAATACAGGGCTGTCATTTGCCGGTTATTGTCACAGGCAAAATGACTCCACTTGGAGAAACTTAAGTTGTTACCATTTAAAATAAATTCAGATGCTGAGAAACAAAGCCAAAAAAATTAGGATAACAGCTTCCCACCCCCCCTTCTTCATTGGCCTTCACTGTTTTTCACATTTTTTACCCCTTTTCCTTTACTTATGTGGTGGTTTTGCCCTCTGCTAAATATGTTTTTCCCTGAGGTGCCACCAGTGTGTCTGAGAATCTCAACTGTGCCCTGCAGTGAGTCCATGGGAACTGTCTCTGTGTGACATGAGACAACCCCGGCCTCTTCTCACAGAGACCTCTGAATTACCTGTAGTCTGCCCACTACCAAAACTGTATCACCTATACCTAATTAAATAATACGCACATTAGAAAGTATTTGTGCATATGTGCAGTTTTCTCTTTTCTATCTCAAAATAGGTTCTGCTATTTTATTGAAAATTCAAAACATACTTCTTAAATATGAACAAATAATAGAACGTGAAAAAAATCGGTATACAGCTGTCTGTAAAGAAGTAAGAAAATTGGAAAGTGAAAAGGAGGAATCACAATTAATAGCAGAAGAGACTCAAGATTTGAAATCTATATTGGCTCATCAAGAAGTGGAATGGAAAAGTGATATCCAAAGCCTTAAGTATGTATCCTTGTGTCCTGATAACATGTTATCTTGTCAGTGTTAATGTACCAGAAGATGCTGATGGTGCATGTGGTAGGATGAGAAGTTTGGAGTCTTTTGAGTTTGGGGTTTTTTTAATCCCTTGGACAAATTATGCTATAAAGGACACAGTATCAGGGGGAAAAATGCCTGTATATTAGCTCTGTCTGAAATGTTCTGCAAGTTGTTTTCAGGGTTTTTTTAATAGCAAGAAAAGAGAACAAGAGAGTTTGTATCAGAAAGTGGGATTTCTAAGAGAGGGGATTTATATACATTGTGTGTGTTAGTGTCTTTCCATCTTCTGTTAGTGTATAATACTAGGAATTTGAGTAACTCTACAGAGTGCAACTCAGAAGAGAGCTTGAAGTGTTTGTTTGCTTGCTTACCTGTTTCCTTATTTGAAAGGTCAAATTCAAGATTGACCCTTTCCCCACACTCCTGAGCTAGACTTGGATGGTGTGAGGTTTTTAACACTGGTGAGTGGTTAACCAGTGTTTTAATGACTTCAGGCAAGATAGCTAGAGCAGGCACCATAGGAAATTCAGCTAGCACAAATGCAAAGGTTAGCTCTTGGGGAAGCAAGATCCCCTGTGACGCTGTCCTGTGAGAAGGCCTGGACTGGCCAAGGAGCCTGCTGAGAAGGCCTTGATGGTCTTGTTAGAGATGAGCCAGTATGAGCTGGCAGCTGAGAAGTCCAGTAGCAGCTGATCAGAAGATCGAAGGGAGTGATTATCCACCCCTACTCAACGCTTGCTAAACTGCATCTAGAACCCCGAGTCCAGTTTTTGGCCTTCTAGTACAAGAGGGATCTTGTGAGTTCAGCAGAGCACTACCAGGCTGGTCAGGGAGCAGGAACAGCAGCCCTGTGAGGAGGGGCTGAGGGAACTGATCTTTGGAAAACTGTGTTTTCTGTAAAGTACGTTGAAGAGGATTATGAGGAAGGCAAAACCAGTCCCAGGTTTGCCTGAATTTGATTCCCAACAGTTTGTTATGGTTTAAGCCCAGCTGGCAACCAAGCCCCACACAGCCACTCACTCTCCAACCAGTGGGATCGGGTAGAGTCAGGAAGGTAAAAGTGAGGAGACTCATGCATTGAGATAAAGACAGTTTAATAGGGGAAGCAAAAGCCACACACACAAGCAAAGCAAAACAAGAGATCCATTCACTACTTCCCGTGGGCAAGCAGGTGTTCAGCAATCCCCAGGAAAGCAGGGATCCATCACACATAACAGTGACTTGGGAAGACACACACCATAACTCTGAACATTGACCTGCTCCATCCTTCTTCCACCTGCTGTATATGCCAGTGTCATATGGTATGGGATATCCCTTGGGTCAATTGGGGTCAGCTGTCCCAGCTGCAGTCCCTCTCAACTTCTTGTGCACCCACAGCCTGCTCACTGATGAGGTGATAGGAGAAGCAGAAAAAGCTTTGATGCTGTCCAAGTGTTGCTCAGCAATAATAAAACCATCTATATTATCAACACTGTTTTCAGCACAAATCCAAAACACAGCCCCATACTATCTACTGGGAGGAAAATTAACTCTACCCCACCCAAAGCATGCACAGGGTGTTTCAAAATTCTCAAATATCTATCAATTACATATAAGTAATATTTCCGTTCTGAATAAATTATCTAAGTGATGTTAACTTTACACTTATAAAAACTATATTTTTTGTTTTGTGAAATTACCCTAAGAATCATACTAAAGCTTTTTCCTTACAATATGAACCACTGAAATACAAATGTTACTGTCAGTCTTCTGAATAATTTGTTAGTGGCTGCTGATACTTGTTTTGCAGAATTCCTAAAGCAGATTTTCAGCTGCCAGCTCTTCTCTTGTGTTATTCCATGTTTTTTTCTTGTTGACTGTTACAAGGCTATGAGGAAACAATACTCAGATTAATTGTGAAACACAAAACTGCTTTTTTGTTTGGATATTGCAGACACGCTGGGCAATTTTGCCCCATGTTTTTGTTTGTTGCTGATTGTTTCAGTTAGTAAAGAGGTTCATATTCTCTAAGGCTTTCAGTAGGAATTATGTTCAAAATTAAATTGCTAGTGTTTCTGCTAGATGTAGATCTATTGGGGTCTAAAACTATTTTTAGTTTTATTAAATTTAAACCCTCTGCATTTCTAAATATATTTTTGAATACTGGCCTCATTCCTGAGTAAATAGAAACTGCTTGCTCTTCCTATGGTCAGCAGTTGTTTTAGACTTACAAAAGGCTTGTTAAAAAATTGTTGGGTCTGTCAGAGAGATAAATGATGTGCTGGTTCATCAGCATTACTTACAATCTCTGAATCCATAATATGCAGGCAATGCTCAGCATATTAAGAAAATATGTATATTCATCATAGTCCAAATTTTATGATGCTTTGGTCTGATAAGATAACAAACTCCTTTTGAATGTAGTGTCTGTAATATGAAGATGACTTCTTTAAAATTTCAGAAATGTGCATACTATTCTGTATTTACCTATATAAACTTACTTAAAAATTTTAAAACATTCAGTGGTTTATTTCCATATCTTGTCAAACTTACACCATGGATAATGGAATGAAGTTAGAATTCTTTTAAAAAGTTAAAAATTATAGTAAAAATATAAAGTTTGACAATACTGAACAGTTTTATGGTTTCTCTCTGCAAATTCCCAATGTGGAATATCTACTTTTTATATCAATGCTTTAGTTTAGCAACTATTCTGTTAAATTCCAGATTTACTTTGAAACAAGAAGAGGAAAAGAGGCTCAGAGTAGAAACATTATATGAGAAAACAAGAGAAAAACTCAGAAGGAAAGAAGAGCAATACTGTAAAGAGGTGGAGGAGAAACAGCAACTTGAGTTACAGTCAAGAAACTTAGAAATTGAGTTAATAACACTCAGAAAGCTTTTGAAACAGGTATATTAAGTAATGAGTTAAAACACTTGTCTTTTTATTTCCTACTTTTTAATTGGCATTGTATTCCAGTGTGACTGAAGAAGGATGGACTTTGTTCATGGATAAGGCGTTGGGTAACTATTGCCAAATTTTGAGAACAGTGGGTTTCCAAGAAGTCTGTTCTTTTTTTCCAATTGTTTTTCAGACAAAGCTGGGCTTTGAGTTATTTTTCTGAATTACTACAAAACATTGTGTTTCTTCTTTATTTTTAGAAGAAAATGAAAATTTATAGATGAATTATAGTAACTATGGGGAAGCAGAGTTATTTACAAGAATAAAAAGGAGAAGGGGAAGAAATTCCTAGCTCTGATTTTTCCCAAAGTGCAAGTAGTTTACTTGTATTGTTGTAGGTTGAGGAAGAGCGTGATGAAACACAGAGACAGCTCTCTCAGGAAAAGAGTGCCAGAGCCCTGCAAGAAGGTATTTTGAACAACCACCTTTGGAGACAAAAGGAGCTAGAAGAACAGACAAGAAGAACTATAGGAAAAAATTCAGATGTAAGCAGACTTATTCGCTAATTAATTAAATTTCACCAAGTTTGTTCTAAAGTCATAATAAATCTTACATAAATTTTTCTGCTTCTTAATGGATTATTTACAGTTTACCAGGGTAACTTTACTGTATAAATACCTCTTCTGTTTTCCCTTATGTATTTCAAAGTTTTGGAAAGCAGCATCGGTCCTCTGTGTACTTTAATTGCATGTGTAAGTAGAAAACTAATAGAACGCACTATTTATTTACACCATTTTTTAAACTGTCTTGTTTTCATTTCCTAGACATTTTAGCATCACTTTTTAAGGTTTCTAGCAGTGGAACACCTAGCTACCTACATCCAGATTAACCAAGAGGAAAGTTTTTAGACACTCACTCTGTGTTCCCATTACTTGTTTTTTTAATTGCTTACTGCCTTATCAAGCTTAATTACTTGAAGTATGCCTTTCTTTTCCACCTCTCTATACTAAAATTTTATGAAGGAAGATCAGCAATGAATTAAACTCTCTATACTAGTTAGAATAATTGAAGAAGCAAAAGCAATCCTGAGCACTGTCTTAAAAAGAAGTCTTGAAAAAGTTGAAAAGTTTACTGAGTTTACTAAGAATATAAGAATTATTTGTTTTTGGCTGTGCTGTCTGATAAATGTAGGGGGAATATGTTGATGTGGGAAAAAGTTATGTAATAAATGGGCAATATACAAGACTCTTGCATTCCAGGGATGATTCAGTTGTATAGGTAACTTTCAGTAATGCTAAAAAAAAGTGTTAAGAAGATACTGTGTGGAGATAAAGAAGGATCTTTGAGTTGAGAAAAAGGTTTTGGAACTGCAGGCAGATTCTGAGGCCTACTAGCAGGTACTAAATTAGTTCTGTGAGAAAAACCAGCAAGCTAGCAAAAACACAATGAGATAAGAAGGTTTGGGGTCAAGCTGCCCATGAGAAAGGAATGTTGAACAGATAAATTTCTCACAGCAGAAAGTTTCTCATTGTCCGGAAAGTTTCATCCGATTAAAAGCTGTAATAAGGTTTACAGACACTGTGATACAGCCTATAGAACTTGGCTGTGGGTGAGATTTGAGAATATATATTGCGTCATTTGAAGTTAGAGTTAGCGTTTACCTTTACCTATTTTTTCCTTTTTTCCTTTCTTCATGGAATGATCTAATAAATTATCTCTTGTGTGTAACACCTGTGAACTGTGCCCTCAGTAATGCTTTTGGCTGCCCAAACCTACTGCAAACTCTCACAATACTGAAGAAGGAAAATACCCTTTTTAGCCTTGTTTTTACCAGATTTACCAGCTAAATTGACTTTCAAAGGAATATTTTAAAGGCATAAACACACATGTCATCTTAAAAGCTTTATACCTGAGATATTTAAAATAATTTTATTATTTAGTTGCTTAAAAAAAGGCAACTGTATATTTGAGATGTTTACATATGGATATGTTACACTTCTCCTTCTGTGCATGCATTGTACACATGCATGGGTTCATAGAGTAGCATATGTATGTCCTGAAATTTCACTCTTGTCTTTGAAATCATGCTTCGCTATTAGAAATGTTAAAATGCAGTTCAATGCTGAAGTGGTTTTGTAGATGTATTTATTCATGTTCCCTGTTACTTATTCACGTTCTTGCTTTTTATTCACGTTCCCTGTCATTCAGGAGTCCGACACTGAGAGAGAAAAGGATCTGTTGTACAAAAATCAGTTACTGCAAGATGAGGTTGCTGTGCTAAGACGAGAAATAGATCAAATAAGACTGAGGCACCAGGAGGAAGAAGGAAAATACTTAGAGGAGAATGAGACCTTGAAAGAAAAAAATGAAGATCTCAAAAAGGAACTTAAACTGAATGAGGAAGCCTTAACACAAACAGTTTTTCAGTACAACGGACAACTGAACTTACTAAAGACAGAATCTGCAGTGCTAACTTCCAAACTTGAGCAGACAAAAGAAAGCAAAGACAGACTAGAGACAGAAATCGAATCATTTCGTTCCCGCCTGAACACCACTGTTCAAGAACTTGAACGTCATCAGTCATCAAAAAGTGATGTTGAACGAACATTTCAGAGAGAACGTGATGAATGGCTTCGCTTGCAAGACAAGCTGCATCATGACCTCTCTGATGTGAGAGAAACCAACAAGAGCTTGTCTCAGCAGCTGAGTAAAGCTGAAAGCAAAGCTAATAGTCTAGAAAATGAGCTTCACCAGTTGAAACAAACACTGAGAGAAAAAGTGCTGCTTTTAGAAATGACACAAAAAGAACTAAGTCAAGCCCAGTGTCAGGCAAAGGAACACGATCACGCTCGACAACTTGAGAAGGATCAAGTAAGCAAACTTACAATAAGGCAGGAATCCATGCAGGAGCGATTGGCGCAGCTCCAGAGTGAAAACCTTCTGCTCCGTCAGCAGCTGGAAGATGTGCAGAACAAGGGGATCATCAAAGAAAAAGCAGTGAATGATGTACAGGATCGATTTAATGAGATTTTCAACAAACTCCGAGCTGATACTGAAAAGCAGGTTTACCTAGTGGAAGAGAGAAACAAGGAATTAAACGCCAAGTGTACCGATTTAAGAGAACAAGTCTTCAAATATGAGACTGACAAAATAGAGAGAGAGGTAAAATAGAGACTTTGAAAGTACAAGTTTGTCAGTTCTTGAAATTAATGTGTGTTTCTAAAGTACACCAGGTATAAGTTATATGCATGGGACCCAGTAATGCTTGACTTGTTCTGGTTTGTTGTGTTTCCCTTGAAATTGGGGAAAGTGTTGGCAAATGAGATCTGAGCAGAGAACAGAAAAAAAGTTTCCAAATCTTAGCTTTGATCAAGAAAGGTAATTCTTCCCTAGAACTTTTTTCATCTCTTTTCCTTAGTCCATTTATTTATTTGTTGTTTTTTATAAGCATTGCACTGGTAAGAGTGGTATAAAAGGAAGAACCATGCAATATGTGAGGGTTAAGAAATGAAGATGCAGACAAGTGAAGTGATGTGGGATTGATTTGTATTAAGTTCCTACAGAGGAAAAAGAAATCTCTTCTTTGTAAATTGCTATCAAAATTAAAGAATATTGTAGTGTTCAGGTGTTAATTTATATATAATCTCAGGGTTCTAAGGGGTCTGGCTGGAGAATGCATTATTATGTATATTCCTAGGAGTAGGTAGGATTTTCTCTATTGATAAAGTATTCTACCAATTCCAGGTAGAACAATGACTTAAAATTGTCTTCCCATTTTGTTTAATCTCCCTGACTTTATGGAAAATAGGAACTAATCACACTCAGTATTTAGACACACTGGTGTCTCCCTTAATGATCTTGATAGTGATTTAAAATTACATTTCCTTGTTCCTAACAAATGCAGAATCTTTGAGTGAGGTAAATACCTTCATGTGTCAGCTAACTGCTTTATCCTTCATTTGTCAGTTACTGTAAAGTATGTGTGGGGAGAGCTCCAGCAATAGTGTCAGTAATTGTTATCAGTGAATATCTTTGTCTTCTTAGTACCAAAATAACAGTTTCCTTTTGAAGAAACTACATATTTTTATATATATAGGACTATTCAGATTTTAGTAAACCTATTGTGTCAGTATAAAGGCAGTTGTTATTCTAAAACAAACTTAGTAAGACAGTTGTAAGAGGATGTGATTCAACATAAAGTATATCTCAAAAGACCTTTCAGATATATGTATTCATTTAACTATATTTGTAAAATGGAGGAATAGAACATAGAATGCTCTGATACAAAGTCTTGCCTTTGGTCATCAGAGTAGTCTCTGCAGTCAAACTGGCTCTTGCATCACAAGACATTTCTTTGGGTTATGTTAGAAGTATTCACATGATTGAAGTGTGTGTTTGGGCCTGGTTTCAAGAATAGTACTTGAACCTTTTTTATGTGTTAGGAAACATGAACAGCTGCTGAGAGTTTGGAGGTGCTCTGATGAGAAAGTTGGACAGGTGATCATCTGTGCACATGCCTGGTCTTGTCAGGCAAAATTTCATACATTTTGAGTTCTGTCCCAAGTCAGGTCTAATTGAATAATTAAAATAAGTCAAAATAAAGACATTTTTCACGTTCTTATATCTTTATTCATGCTCATTTAACTGTTTCATTAGGGCATGGTCAGGCAACTGCAGCAGGAGCTTGCTGATGCTCTTAAAAAACAATCTATGTCAGAAGCTTCACTTGAAGTTACTACACGCTACCGCAGTGACCTGGAGGAAGACAAGTTGCGCTTGCAAAAGGAATTGGAAAAGGTTAAAACCAAGGTACATAATGTCTGTAATTATATGAATACATCTGAGGGTGGCTGTTTAAAGTAGGAGTGTTTGTTATCGTAAAACTCTAGGAAAAAATTCAGCAGGATAGATTTCATGATGTGTGAGTCAGTTGCACTGTTCTAGAAACCTGGTGTCCATGTCTTTGACATGAGGATGTTCTTAACTTGGACAGAAGTTTGTATTTGCTAAGGTGTTTTGCCCAATAAATTGATGTGTCTATAACTTACATAATCATAGGAGAAGGATGAACTTTTTAGTTCATGTTTTCAGAGATGAGCAAACAAGGTAGTGTCAGTGCCTAGAACTGTGATGTAGGAAATCAGTGGAGGGATGGGAGAGGCAGCTGTACAAGATGACAAAGTCACACAGCTGGTGTTCATTTGCCACAAGAAGTGAAATGATTCCAGTTCTTTGGGCAGAGGGCATGCACACGTGAATTCCTCAGCAGCGGCTGACTCCTCAATGTAAAAGCTCACCTGACGACTGCGGATTTTTACTGTGATTTTACAGTTGCGGGAGGAGGAAGAAAAGTGTCTTCAGTCGGAGCGTTGCGTTCGTGACTTGGAGACTGCCTTGGCTGAGAAGGAAAGAGAAGCAGTAACTTCTGCCCAGAAAGTGCAGGACCTCCTGCTGGCATCTTCCGAGACTAATACTACTATAAAACAACTGGAAGAACATGTGCAACAGTAAGAGAACAACACAGTGAAGTGAGGTGTCTGTTGCTTTCAGGGATTCGGTGGAAACAACAGGATAGATAGCCTTGTTGCATCCCAACAAAATAATACATGATGTTTAAGGATGCTCTGGTTTTGTTATTACTTCACGCTCTTCCTTTGAAATTGGTGCAGTGGTGGATTTTCATAGTAAGACCTGTATTTCTTTTTAAGCCTTGAAATTGAAAACACCAAACTGGAAGCCACTGTCCAGCAACAAAGCAATAGGATTGAAGCTCTTCAGAGAGACTTGCAAGCCTCTACCTCGGTAAGCTGGTCCTAAAGTTCCCTTTTTGTTACTCCTGAGTCTAGTTACCTATTTTGTATTGTAACCAGTGAACTAGGGTTCTTGTTCCAACCATAACTGTCCATAGAGCTGAAGAAATTTTGTAAAACACTACATGTGGAATTTGAGCTTTCTAATGTACTGATACTGTCAAGAGGAACAGGAAGGCAGTCACAATGCTTGTCTTTCCCCTTTGGCTAATAGGACATGATTTGGAAATGTATAGGGGATGAGAAAAGCTACTCCTGCCCGTTTTCACTGAAGGTTCTTGATATCCCACATGGTCTTTTCTCTCTCTCCCTGCTACAAATGGCAGAGCTGGTGATGGCTAACAGTATTATGAAACTAAGGCCATTTTGATCATTGGTGCTGCGTGTAAATAGTATAAGAATAAAGAATTGAAGAGGTTTACATAATACTTGGTTTTGGTAATGAGGTGTAAACTTCAATCTAGAAAGTCATAGTGTGCCTTCTTGCTTCTTGTAATGCTTCTGTAGGTTCATAACCGCCTGGAAGACTTGATAACTGGCTTACGGACAGCACAAGCAGCTGCCGAGGATCACCACACACAGGTAGATGACTGGCTGCTGGGAATGACCGTTTGAGGCTTTGAATTTTTTGTGTGTAGGTAACTGATGAAAAGATCAGATGGGCTCTATAGGCACACAGCTGTCAAATACCCACCTGGTTTTAGGGTAAGGCACCCTCAAAGGAAAAGGCTGTAAATTTCCTTGTTTCCCTGCTGCTGTGTATCTGTGTTGCAGTGTTTGCAGTGTGCAAGATACTTATATTCATCAGCATGATTTGTCTGATGAATTCTCTGCCCCATCCCACCTTCAGGGAGTGAGCAAGTGGCTCTGTGATGCATAGCTGCCTACTGGGGTTAAAACATAGCAGGTGATTGATAGGGTGGATGTTGTGGACAACGGGGAGATCTGGGATTGAAAGCTGAGAGAGGAGACTGGACTTGGGACATCCATATTGTATTTGCAGTTTTGTTAGAACTTGTCTTAAGGCCATGTTAGTTTCTGTCACAAGACCCAGTGTTTCACCTACTCTGTAAGGACACTTGAGAAAGTCATACACTCTAAAAATTATTTTATCTAAGACTTTGTCGTAAGACTTTGTGAATTCTGTAGCCAGTAGACATTCTCTTTTTTTTTTTCTTAAAAAACTGCCACTAAAAGCATCTAGTCACCTTATGGTCTTTATACTTGAACTGAACCAGCAAGTTCTCTTCAACTCAAATGCATCAGTTAGGCAAATCTTTGTCCCTTTAGGTAAAACCACAAAAATATTTTCTTGCTCTCAGGAGATGTGCAGTTGTTACAGAAGCTGTGAGGATAGCGTATTTTCTGTGGTGGGCACTAGAGGAATTACTGTATTACAAGGAATGTGTCATGAGCTCTGGAGAACCCTTGAAAGAAAGTTGCAGGGTGATGCTGTGTATGTGTGTGCATGCCTTGTTATCCCCCAAAGATGCAACCACATCTTGTCGCTCCTAGAGCATTCATTCTTTCTACCAGCTTCAATTTATCTTCCTGGTTATGTTTCCTGAGCTGTGTTTTACACTCCACATTAACCTTAATGATAGGCCTTGCACAGGGAGACAAGAGCTTAGGCCACTTTCCATTTGAGTTACTGCTTCCTATTGCAGTGTTTTCTTCTTGGTCACCTTAGTTTCTTCTGCCACTGTTGCTTTTACAGGTGCAAAAGCAGAATGCGCTGGCTCTGACATCAAAAGACTTGCAGAGCATGTGGGAAGAGCAATTTAAGTCAAGATCCAACTTTGAGGAGCGTGTTGCTCAGCTTGACAGGGAGAAGGCACAGCTTCTTGAACAGGTAAGGCCAGAAAATTCTCCAGAGACCTAGCCAGTACCTGGAAGAAGCATGGTAACCTTTTTGTTGAGTTCTTACATAAACAGCTTTTTTTTTATTATCCCTGACATTCAGGCTCTGAGTATCTTGTGATTTGGGGATCATCCAGGAAGCAAATAAAACTTAACTGAGTATTTTTGTGTGAATTCTGGGGTGGTTCTGTTGGGAAGAGTTCCTGGTATGGTTGGCTGTCAGTTGAGCACACCGAGCAGGGCTGCATTTCCCCAGTTTTTCTTGGATTCCTTCTGGTCATCTTCAGACCTCTTGGTTTCTGAGCAAGGTTGAAGTGCTTCATTTTTTCAGTGCAATCAGTGCATGCAGGAGCAGCAGCATGTTTTCAGGTTAGTGGATGCTTAAAAGCCTTGCAGAAAAACAGACTGAAGGAATTGTGAGCGAATGAAGTAGTGCTTGGGAAACAAGAAATGGCTTACAGTTTCAAAGGTGCAGTCTTTCCCTTTTCTCCTGTTCTGTAGAGGAATAATGGAAGTACATAACCACAAGTCCTTAGTAAACACCCACAAAGTAGAGGGAGAGGTAATGACAGAGGAATAAAACGTTGAAGAATTTCAAAAGATCAAATTCCTCTGCCTGCTGATCATTAAAGATTCCTTGACAGTGTTAGATTGATCTGTATTCTTCCGTGATGAGCTTATCTACATAATCCCTGCTATGAGTAGACAACTGCCCAAGATGTTCTCCAGCATCTTTTCCACCTATTTTCCTTGAAAGAGAAGGCAGCCTTTGCTTCGGTGGACGGATTTGGTTTTGTTGTTTAGTATCAGCCTGTTTGATGTGAAACCTAAAGTGATTAGCTGTTAATCAGGAATTCTGACCCTTGGTGCTCTGTGGAACTTGTCTAACAAATGGAAATGTACTGCAGATTCTCTGTGGAGGGTGCTAGAGACAGGTGTTGCACCTAAGTATGGTTCTTACACTCTGTATGTGTCATGTATCTTTTCTGTTTTGAAAGTGTGAGAGTGAAAGAAAAAAAGTGAAGAAACTGGTTGAGCTGAAACGTCCAGTTGAACTGCGTCTGGACCAAGAAATGAAAAGAAACTTAGAACTGCAGAAAGACTTTAAGAGGTACGGCTTTTTTATACACTGAAGAGGCATCCCTGAGTAGAAATCCAGTCTTATTGCACTTCAGTGTAAAACTAGGTGTATGTAGCTCTGTGGGAAAATTCAAGCCTCATGTTACTTTCTCCAAGGCAGTTCTTTCACTGGGCCTATTAGTTTTCTGTAGCTGCTAGAGGAGCTAGCAGTGCTGGTTGCCCTGCAGTTTTCCTGTGGGGGAGGAGGTCTTTTATTCCTCTTTTCAGCTGAACTTTGGATGCTTCAGATAATTTATGGAGAATAATGGTTTTTCTCAGCAATTCCTGGTGGTATCAAACATGTTAAGATGAAGAAAGCCATGTCTGCACTGATTATGTGGAAGTATATGAAAAAGGCTGGTTATTCCTATGTTTCGTTGTTTTTCTACCAAATTTGCTGTGCAGGTTGAAGAGACTTCTCAGTAGAGCTACGAAGAAACTAAGGGTGTATGAGCAGAGAGAAGTGGAGTCCCAGCTTGATTTGCACGGAGAAATGAAGAACAGATATTCTGAAATGGTCACTGAAGTTGGTAGATTAAGACCAAAGGTGAGCTCTGCTTTTTTGGGGTTTTGGTTGTGCTGTTATTTCTTTTGAAACCTGTGACACGCTTTCCCTACATTCTTGTCATGCTGATGATCCTTTTGCCTTGGCTGCATTTTGGATTTGATTGGCTTTTCTTAATGCTCTTTCTACTGTTACAGTAGCAGATGACTATAACTAATACTGATGCAGTTACCCTTATGGGTGAAGGTGCAAATGCTCAGTGCAAAGCAGTAGGGGCAAGGGCTCCTGAAGGGCCGGCTGTCCTGCAGAGGAAGGGCAAGCCAAGAGTGGCAGCAACTGTGGCAGGGCCCATGACCTGACACACCAGAGAGCCACCCCACAGGCCCTCACCAAGAAGAGCAAAGCAGGTGCAGGCAGGGTCAGCCAAGAGTTCAAATCCCCAGGCTGGGCCTTAGGGATGGGCAAGTGTGCCATCCAAGCAGGACATCATGTCCATGGGCTGAGAGCAGTGGGGCCCAGCTCAGGCCTGGCTGCAGCTTGAGGGAGGCTGTGACAGCGTCATTTAGGTCTGACAGACAAATTCCTTTTCTGGAAGAGAGGGGAGGAACACCACTGTCATTTGCATGGCAAGATCAGCCCCTGAGCCCTGTCTCAGGCACAAGCTGAGCAGGAGGCAGTTGAGTATTTGCTTTTCTAAACAGTGTTGTTGCTGCCCAGGGCTCGATGAGGAGAGGTGACACAGGCAAAAGGCTGTAACTTACTGCTCGCAGGGAGCTGTTTCAGCCCATCTTGTCAGGGCACCCGGAGGTATTGTTCCCAGAATTGGTTTTGAGGCTGCTCTGGGTGTTCTGTAGTGGTATGTAATCTTTTATCTATTTCTCCATTCTCAAGATTTGGTGCTAGAGCAACTGTGTTTCAGAGTCACGCTTAGTTTTGGAAGGCATTGTTGTGGAATCAGTTACTGCCTTTGCAGTGACTCCTTTTTTGTCCCAAAGCTTGTAGCATTTTTGCATGAAGAACTGAGAAGCAATGGGAACCTGAGGAATACTAATGATGGGAAAGCTGTTCATGTTGGATAAGAAGAGCCTGGTTGCACTTCTAGTACTTCTGAGCCAGCAGATGATAAATACAGTCTCCATGGCCAAGCGCCTTAGAGGTTTTCAGAGAATTCACTCCCTTTAGATGACTCTAAATTTCCTTTCTTTTTTTTCTTTTTTTTTTCTCTGTACAGGTTAGTGAACTTTCCCAGCAGCTGGATATGGAGTCTAAAAAATGCATGCAGCTAGAAGCCCAAAACCGGGATCTGCAAGAAGAGCTGTCCAGCCTGCATGGGAAGTGTGAAAAACTGGAGAGGAGCAAATGGCAACTGAAAGAGGAGGTGGCAAAACTCCAGCATCGTTTGGAGACCAACATGGTGGATCGCAGCCAAATAGAACAATATAAAAGGGAGGTCGAAGAACGAGCTGGACAAGAAATAAGACAAAAATTACAGGAAGTCAACCTGTTTTTGCAAGTAAGTGAATTTTTCATGTGTGTCTGTGAGAGGTATGTAAACTTTTTAGTATTTGACTTTTGGAGCCTTATTCTGTGTGTTAGCGCTGTACTTCTGTCTTTCCTGAAGGCAGTGGGGGAAGCGACTGTGGTTACACAGGAATGCTTTCATGGGAGCGTAATGTGCCCAAGGGTCCCTGAATCAAAAACCAACCTAAGGTATATTCCCAGTTTGCAGTGCTTGGGGGTATCTCTGTCTGCTGGTCTGGTTCTCCCTGCTCATCCCTGAATGGGTTTTGCAATTTTCATCTGTCATGACCAGACTTAGATCCTGCTTTGTCCTTGTATGAGGGGTAGAAAAAGTGCTCAGAAAAGAAGTCAGGGAAGAGACGGGGGTGGGGGTCACGGGGTGGAGGTGAGGGATGCTCTTATTGTCTCAGAGGAATCCTTTTCTATTTGCCCTATCCAACAGAGGTAGTGTCCTTCCATTAGGAGCTTTGAATAATAGTGCTAATTTAGTCTCCTTTCCGAATAAAAAGAATTATTTCCCACAGTAGCACCAGGGTTCTGCCTTGATTGCTGATGGTAGTGAGGAGGCACAGCCACATCTCTCAGTAAAGCCTTGAAATTGAGTGTGTGCCATTTTCTGGTGGGGAGAGTTCGCATTATTTTTGGTGGTGGTGGTTGAAGTTGCACTGTCTGCTTCAGACACAGGCAGCCTCCCAGGACAGATTAGAACAAATCAGAACCAGTCATCATGCTTCACTGAGAAATGAGCTACAAGACCGAATTAGAGATCTTGAATGTCAACTGGACAGGCTAAAAAATACCCAACAAGACAGTACTTTTCAAAAAGAATCCACGCAGACAGAAGTAGAAAAGTACAAAGAGCTATATCTGGAGGAAATGAAAACCAGAAAAGGCCTAGCAAAGAAACTAGAAAGGTAAGTCCATGCTTTTTTGGAGTGCTAAGAAGAGACTCCTTTTTCCTCATGCATATTCCTTCTAAATCCCTCTTCTACATCTTGCCAGCATTATGTGTGAACGCATAAGCTGGCATATCTGTGGGGAAAGTACCTTCATTTCTCTCAAGAGTTCCAGCAGTAGCGCCATAATAGTATCCTTGTGGCATTAAGAGTATTTTTCAAGTTGATGTTGTTTTTAGTGGCACTGCTTTTGCAAACTCTAATGTCCTCATTGTGTGTATGACAGAAAATATGTATGTCATGTTTACTGTTGAAAAAAGGATAGGCCCCCTCAGAGAACAGAATTGGATTCTGTGAAGAAAAAAATAGACATTCTCTTTTTTTGCATCTGTTTTAGAACCAGGCCTAAGGTTTGAGCTTTCCTTGGGAAGAGGACGGTAGCCCAGAGTTCCTATGGAGGTGACATACCCTGCAGAGGAAGCTGCATAAACGCCTGGCTTTCACAGACTGCTTTGAAGCCCTAATGCTGAGCAGTCTGAAGTGCTGGTGACACTTGCTGCTCCTTGCACTTAGTGTGCATACCCTCAATACAAGCTCAGATTAACTGATGTGCTTGTTTTGGACGCTCTTAATCAACCCTTGGCTTTCAGAAGTTGAATAATAATCAAGGACCTGGAGGGTAACTTTGTGGAAGTGTTGTTCCCAAAGATGATGACTCTCTGTGTCCTTGTGATTGTTTCAGAGCTAATGAGAGACTTGGAGAAGCCAACGCTAAGCTCCTTCGGGAGCGCCACAGAAGCAAATCTTTAATCACAAGCAGCATTGTCAGCGGACATCTGGCTGCAAGTCCAGTTCTGCATTCCACTGGACTGGGACATCTTGGCAGCAGTTTGGGACTGAACAGAAGTCTCAGTCTTGGAGGCAGCTTCCTAAGCCCAACAGAGAACACATTAGCATCAAGAAACAGAGTTGAAGCCTATGTGGCCAAGGTAAGCATTTTGAAATACTGTCCTTGACTACTGCTGAAGAGTATCTCTATGCAAGGTTATCCTTTTTGGCCTGAAGTTAGAAGCCGTTCATGGTTCCATGCCATACTCTCCAATATGCCAGAGCAACTGCGAATCCTCGGAACGATACGCTCTTAGATGTGGGAAGGCCAAAGACTTTTGGTCATTAGGTTTGTACAAATTTTCCAGAGTGCCCAAAGGCCAAAGAACTATTTACATCTAAGCAATGAGCTGTGTAATTATATTCTTTTACAAGAGAAACTCTGATAAAGAATGCTGTGGTGTAGGAAGTTTCCCACAAAGTTCTACATTAAATGTATGGTATGTGTGAGCTATTTCAAATGGCTGATGTCACAAAGAGGGCCACATGCCATCAGACACGTGTTAGACGCCCTTTTCTTCACCAATGATCTTCATTCTAGCATTTTCTTCACTGCAACTTGTATTAGTATGTTAATAGCAACAAAGAGCTGCTTCAAAAACAGGATGATATGAGTGCGGTGGCATAACTTTGCTCTTTATACGTGAGTGCAGGAAGCATACTGTGGAAGGGAGGCATTTGGTCTTGTAGTTCCTGCACTCACGTATAAAGAGCAAAGTTATGCCACCGCATGAAACAGTAGAATTTCACACTCCTTGAGAAGTCTTCACAGCCTGCTAATTTTTCAGTGATGCCTCAACCTCTGCAATAGCAGTGGCCCAAGTATGCCCTGTAATTAGAAGTCAGTGGGATAGCACATCCCTCACAGAATGCAGAGAGCATTACACCATGAGATGTGGAAACCACCTATCAGTAGTTGTAATCAGAGGGGAACCCATGTAGCATGGGATTGAGGCATGGCCAGGCTTCTGTGTTGAGGCAGTGTATTTTGTTGTTGGGTGAATGTGAGAAGTATGTGTTCACTTTTAAGGCCATCTCAGTTCAGGGGTGTCCCCCGCACCTCTTTTGGAAAGAACCCCTTTCAAAAATGTGTTTACACACAGCACCTGGTTTAAGAAAAAGAGCTAAGAAGATGAAAAGGGACCAATCAGCGTAGGTAATGCCTAGTAGGGATGAACTTTTCTGTACCACTGTCAACACGTTTTTGAGGGCGGGAAGGTGGGCAGACATTACAGAAATAACTCATGAGGTAATTGGTACTGCAGCACCTGCAGGAGCTGTTCTGCACGCAAGCACTGGAAAGGCAGCAAAATTCAGGGACCCACTGCTAAAGGGAAATAAGGAGAAGAGCAGGGAACAAATGAGGGAAAGAAAGGACAGAGACATGGGAGCAAGATGTTAGAAGATGGAAAAGGCAAAGGAGGAGAACATTCTTGTTCTAGAAAGAAAGCTGTCTTAGTTTAAAAGGAAAGGGTTAACAGTTATGTCTTTTTTGAAGAACAAGGAGAACAGACAGTGAAGGCAATGAAAGTGGGAGTACCCAATGCTTCTTAAAACTGAATTACAGCAACAGCCTTCAGGTAGTCCTTTCCATTTTGATTTTCCAGAAGAAAACTCTGGGCATCTCAAAGTTTTATCAGTATCAAGATAGATACCTTCACTGCTTTTCTGACTTCCCTTATGTACATTACAGAATGTTTTGCAAGAAATGCTTCCAAAATCTAATTGGGAAAAACATTTGAGCTGATTCTAGGAAACGAAGGCATTAGATCTGAGAACGGTGATGCTGTTCTCTCTCAGTGTCCTGAGGCCTGGAGGCCTGTTGTTCCATGTAAGAACTGTCAAGTCTAAATCCTGACAGCTCTGCCAAAGGCTGGTGAAAATTCATGTGGTTGCTTGACTCAGAGAAGACTGGTGAACTCTGCTTGCTGCAGCCACCGTGAATTGGCACATTGATGAAACCAGTTTCCCTACATAACATGAGAAAGGGAATGTCTGCTTCTTACTCTGTCTCTCAATTTCTGTTCCTTTTCTGGTTTCATTTTCCACCTGCCCTCTTGTATTTTACTGGTCTTTTCCATGTTTGCTTTTTTGCTTGTCTCATGTTTCTTATTTCTCACTGAAGACCCCTGAACTTCAGACCGTTTTTCTTTCTTCTTCAGCTCCTTAATCAAGAATCTTCTCTCTCTCCTCTCTGCAGCCAGATACATGACAAGGTTTGTAAGCCACTATTGTTTAACCTTGGGTGGTAGTGGAAATGTTTTCTCTATTTATGGTGTTAGGTTTTGATTAAATCTTAGTGATGCATTCCTGTTTGCCTAAAGCTGGAAATCTTTTCATCTTGTTAGTTCCTCTGAGAGAGAGAGTGACCGCTGCCAAGTACTTGTGTGCTTTCTGTGTTTGTAATGTTATGGCCTCTGCAGTAGTTGACCCTCTGTAAGATGACACTGGATGTATGGATTTCATCTGTTCTAATGGAACTTCTTTCAGCTAGAAGAGTAGGCCCTTTACCTTCCTTGCCTGTTCTGATATTTAAAAAGTTCTGGGTAGTAACAGCAGTTGTGTCTGGAGTCCCAGTACTGCTCCAAAGTTGAGCTCCTTGACTCCCAGTAAGATCTCATGGAGTCTGAGAGAATCCAACTTACTCTGTGTTCAAGAAGCTCCCATGGGTTAGCAGTAAGTCAACCCTGCTTCCTGAGGCAGAATTCTTGAGATGGTGACTGCTGCAAGGGAACCCAGAATGTTACTGCTTGAAGAGCTGTGCAGTGAGAAGTGCCTGCTCAGGAGGTTTGGGCTAGTTAGCTCTGATGCCTTCTGCAGGGGACCTAGGGGGCAGGAGAACAAGGGAGACACATTCTAGTCCTCCAAAGTGTATTTTTGTTCAGAGGCCTCTTCATTCCCTTTTCAGATATCTGTGTGTTGGCTTTATTTCCTCCTATTTCTCTTTCCTTAGGCAGAGATGAGAGTCACATAAAGGTTAATGGACTAAACAGGAGTCAAATGAGAGCTTTTTCTTCTCTTGATTCATCCATACATGTTGCAGAGGGTCCTGCTAACCTTGTGGTCATTCTGTGGGCTTCATAAACCAGAGGAAGTAGTTTCTTCTAACATCTCAACTACTGCTTTACTTAGGATTAGTCCAGGGTTTAGGTTGTCTTTTGGTCTAGGCATTAGTTTTCCTGCTTGGTCTCATTTCATGTGCTAGGGGCCTGCCTTCTCCCCAGGATTTTCCTGCTGCTTGACCCTGCTTGAAAACAATGAGAGGTCTGGGGATTTGGGGCAGTCCTTTTCCATTCTTCTTTCAACTCAGTGCTCCACTCTTCTGTCTGGGAAGGCAAAGGCTATTCCAGCAAAGTACCACGGGGTGGTGGTTCTCCTGTAAGAGAACCAACTGAACAAAAAAACCCCCTCCTTGTATTAAAATGAAGGTTACTCTGTTTTGATTTTTGCCCATGACCCTCTTCCTTTACTTGTCACCACTGAGAAAAGTTTGCCTCCATCTTCTTTATTCCACCCACCAGTGCTCCTGTCTAATGATCCAGGATGACTTTGGTTGTATAATAAAACCCACAGCGCTTGCATTGAGGAAGCTGTAGCTGTTGCTGTCTTTTCTTGGTAGAGATTTGGAAAGAAAAACTGGTGTCTGAACTTATATTTTTATATATGCATGTCATGGTATTCGCAATAACAATACAGAAGAATCTTAAGGCAGTTAAATGCATCGCTGACACCCAATCCCATCTGAGCTGGGAAGCTAAGCAGGGTTAGCCCTGGTTGGTGCTTGGATGGGAGACCTCCTGGCAATACTGAGGGCTGTAGGTTCTAGTCCTGAGGACTTCACTGTCACCCTCCAAGCTCGCTCAGCTGTGGCAGATGAACCTTAGGAGTTAAACGGTGGGGCCAGTTCTGCGCATGCTGTGCCTCAACTAAAAAATCCACTGTGCAGGCTTGAAGGGCACACATGCGAGGATAGAGCCCTTCCCAAATCTTCACTAACGAAGCCAAGCCATGATGATGTCAGAAGAATCTTGGCCTGACCTGCAGGAGCTCTTTCAGTTTTCCATCTTAAGATGCAGAAAAGAAGAATACTGCCACATACTTTTTTCTATACAGTGCTGTGTCGGTCCTGCAGTAGCTGCTGTTGCAGCTCTTGTCTTTGGAAGCTGCAGAAGCCAGCCTCAATGAATTGCTCCCTGTGCATGGCATTTCTGTGTATCTCAGCATTCAGCTGATGTTCTGCATGTGTATTTGATGATTGACTTTATCCATCCCTTTGTTGCAATAACTGCACTGTGCTTTCTTCCTGGATGTTTTTGAGTTGCCCACTTATAATGCAGCCGGTGAGTTACAGGTTCTTTTGCACTACCATTAATGTTGCTCAGCAATGAGAATGCTACATCCTGGGAGACCAAGAGTTTGTCTTCACTAAAAATCAACCTCCAAACCAAGTTGTCTCTATTTGGCATGACATTTTTAGGTTTTATCACATTATCTCTGGGGTTTAAGAATGTTTTAGGCATTTTAACAGGTACATTTTGGTAATATTGCATCTTACCTGCCTTCTTTCTGTGTAACTCCAGGTGCGACAGGAACTGGATGAAAAAATTACTAAAGAACTTCAACAAGGTACTGTGTCCTTATGTTAGGAGTGTTTTTAAGGAATAAAGTGGCTATTTCTAACTCTGGACACCTCTCCAGCCATTAATTTCAAGTTCCTGTGCTAAGCACAGGGTTTCCTTTTCTGCGAGCCTTCCAGCTGAGACTTGGACATTAAAACCTCCCACTTATCAAAACATCACATAGAACGTTATGCAGTTGCCTGGAAAAAGCTGAGTGCAAACAAGATTGACCTGTTGCACCCACACAGAAACAGCTGTCTTAAGCTGAAGTTGCCCTTCACTAGAGTTAATCTCAAGCACAAACATCAAAGGAGCCCCGAGATAAGATTTTTAGAAACTTCAGCCATGGCTTCTCCTTTCTTGTACATCGATGGCATTCAGCACTAAACCATACCATACACATTCTCTGCTGTTAGCTCTTGATTTTTGCTATGATTCTATGATTCATGGCTTGTCTTTGTAGCTTAGGTCTTTTTCTGAATAAGCAAGAAGAATAGGATCAGAGACAAAAGATAGCCTTCCTTTAGGAAAAGATTATTCTGTAGTCTTTGGCCAAATACCAGTTCAATGCTTGCCATACATAGCCTAAAACTTGCTGTGTAGTTTGAGGCCAGGTGTGCAAAGAGGAAATCCACCTATTCCATGGTTAATCTGTTCCTCCAGAGTCACTGCTGCACAGTGACTGGTGCTATGTAGTAGTAGTAGTGTCCCAATAAATCACTGGTTTGATTTTAAGGAAAGCAAAGACTTCAGGTTGAAGAGCTCTGCAGCGGGCTACATTTAGCACTGACATCATTTGTGGGTGCTCTGAAGATGTTCAGTGTGTAACCTCTGGAATGTCTTCCACTTGCTTTAAAAATGCTGTTGACTGATAAGCAAACATGGGAAAAAAGTGTTTCTTCCTTTGTGCCTAGTGCTTTTACTGTAATGTTCCCTCAGAAATTATAAAGTCTCTCTCTGGATTGCGGGCGCTCATATTGTCTGTAATGTTCTTGCAGGGCTTTGTTTTGCTCTGTCTGCTGTAAAAGTAACACCAGGAATCTTACTTCTTTTCTCCTCAGCCACTGCTGAACTTGAAAGTGAATTGGCTGGATCTTCAAAAAGTCTTCATGTGGACCAGGATCCCCTTTGCAGAGCAATAGAGGAGTATCGTGATGTTTTAACCAAAAACTACCTGATTTGAATGAAAAGCTATGGAAAAGCCCTGGAAATAATTTGATTTTCATAGTCTATCTATGATTTCCCATCCACTGGTTCAGATATAAAAACATGTTCATTGCATTCTGAATATAAACTTTACTGAATGGATATCAAGCACATTGCACTTAACTTTTGGTGTGTTGATACATAGCTGGTTTCTTTTTCACTCACAATAAGAACCACAGCCATTTTTGCACTCACAATGAAAACCACATTAATTTTTTTCTGACTACCAGATTGACTGCTCTTGATCCTTGAGCTTGACAAAACCATCAAAAATGTTTCTTATTACAGTTGGTGTGTTAACATTCTCTTTTCTGTTAAATCATTTCACTCAATGTGTTCAAAATGTTTCCAGTGTTACTTTAATGTTTAGGAGATTATTTATACGCTTTTACCCCACTGCTTCTGTCCTGATGCAGTGACTTGCTGCTGATAAAGTTTTACTGATGTTTAAGCTGGAGAAAAGAGCACTTTAAATTGTCTTCACTTTATTTGATGTAAGTTTAAAATGGCTGATTGTGTAGTAGTGCCAGGAGTTGTTTTGTGGTCTTTTTGGTATGTTTGTTTTGTATCACAGAATGGATGAGGTTGGAAGGGACCTGTGTTTGTCATCTGGTCCAGTTCCCCTGCTCAAGGAGGACCACCTAGAGGCAGTTGCTCGTGAATCAGTTGGCTTTTGAATACCTCCAAGTTTGGAGACTCCACAGACTCCGTGGGAAGCCTGGGTCACCCTTACAGTACACTTGAATACCATGAGAGGCAGTGGGCACAAACTCAGTACCTCTCACAGTGTGGTTGTTGATTTCTGTATTAGAAATGGCTGCAGCTTCAGACATTTGCAGCTTTTGAATCAGCACTTGTGGTGCACCTGAAACATTTACAGTGGGAGGGGAAAAAAGGGAATGTTAATGTATTAACTTTGTTTCCTCAGTACCCTCCAGAACTTCTGTGATAGGATAGCCAATCTTTTTGTTGCTGCTAGTAGGTGATGATATTGTGTCTGTAGCCCAGCTGTTAGTCCAGATGTGGCAGGACGTTTGTGTCCACCATACAAGCAATTTTACTTACTTCAGGGGGTTACCAAGTTACTAGTTGTTAATGAAGATCTGAGTTGTCATTTCCCATCCATAAAAGTCACCAGCAATCAGAAGAGTATAGAACAAAGTTTCAGTTCTGAAAAAGAATGATTGTATTGAAATGATTTAAGACTGGAAAAATTTGGGGGTTTTCGGACTAATTCAAGCTTTTAACAGGCAGTGAGGAAAGCATTAAATGCTGCTCTGACACTCTTCCTTTTTATATGAATACATTTTTGTGAAGCTGATACCCTGTCTATAATTCAACTTGATATTGAATAAACTTTGCAGTCTAAGACCATGTCTTTGTTTTATTGTTCCTCTTCTTGACACTGCTTTACAGGTGAGAGGACTCCTGCTCTGGATGTGGGGTTTCTTTCTCAAAAAAGACAGCGGGGATGCCTGCTGTCTGCCAACACCTAGAAGATGTAGTCCCTGCCTTTGGGGGAGTGTCCTGAGATGGTAAGACATCCTACATGAGTAATCCTTGGGTAAGCGAGGAATATTTGCAAGTAGGACTCCTGCTTTTCCTCCTCTCTCTCCCTTCTCTTTGGGTTCGGGTGATTTGGTCACCTCTGTTAACAGAGATACCATGTTTCTCTGAACTACTGTAGAACCCACCTTGTTACAGTTCATGAAGGGGAAATGCCAATCTCGTAGCCTTCTACCAATACTTGAGTAATTCAGTGAACAGAGGGAGTGTGTTGCCTCTTTTTTTACTTTAGCAAGGCTTTCTGTGGTTTGGACTCTGCAGTCACGTTTAGGTTTTGGAACTTCTGATCTCTTTCCAAAGAGAAAGCAACTGTTTCCTAATTTCCTTGCTAAGGTATATTAGAAACCCTTTCAGGTCAGTCGCTGCGAGAGGATTACTAGATTTGGTAATTTATTGTACAGAATATACAATTCTGTTTCACAAAATCCCATTATACCAATTGTTTTTTCCCCAAGAGCAAATGATGTAATAAGTAATCTGGGTTTTCCAGTCTTCAGAATGTTGCATTGAATTGTGGCCACAAAATATGATTAGTTTTTCATTGTTACAGCCAGAGTAGTTGTAACACTCCAGCCCTGGAGCTGCGGGCTGTGCTAAGAGTCTTAGTTTAATATCTATATATATTTATAGTGTTCTTTAATACCTTATGAAAACGTCCAGAAAATAAGACATGGGCTCGTTTCCAAGGAGTTTCTTTATCAATTTAGGGGAGAAAATAAGGGAACGTGGCAAAGGTTCCAAAAGGGCAATACACAAGCCAGACAAAATGTTCTACCACAATACCAGCTCAGCACATATTAACCACCACCACCCACCCAAAGCAATACTCAACCAATTCACCCCATCTCCAGCTCCAAGCACCAAGAAAAGGAGTAAAGAAAAAGAGGTAGGAAGAAGAGAGAGGAGAAAGAAGGGGAGAGCGAGCTACCACTGAGATTCTGTGGCAGACCAGCTCTCACACATCCCAGTGTCAGTCGTGACATGTGGCACCCCAAAGCCTCTGGTTTTATCTGCTCTGGCCTCTACAGCCCAGCCCAGGCGGGGCCTCTGATCCCCCGGCCACTCCGGGGCTCCAGGCCGGGGTGAGGGGCCAATCCAAGCTGGGTCAGGGCTCCAGGAGCTGTGGGTGTTACAGTTTTCCCAAGCTGTTTGTGATTGGCAGCTTGTCTTGGGCTGAGCTGGCAAAATGCCAACTGCCCAACACAGAGTCAGTCTCTTTCCCCCCACACTGAGAAAAAGGAGAAAGGGAAAAAACCCTTCAAAATAAGTTAAACTTAAACTAACTATATATATTTATACAGAAAAGAGAAAACTGTAACACACACACAAGTTAGATATAACAGTAATTTTCTACCTCCCACCGAAAACAGATTCCATCACTCTAGATTCATAAGCACCCTAAAAGACACCCAGCAAGAAACAAAGTATAGCAACAAAATGTTTCTACTTCCCTGAACTCAAACAAAATGCAAGTAGCAGCAAAAGTAATCCAGTACAAAGTTAACAGTCCTTTCACAGCATCCAGGTAGCCACAGCAAGCAATTATTTACCATGGAATTCTGACTGACACAGGCACATTTCCTCTCCCTTTTCCAAACAATTTTTCAAACCAACCTAATCAATAACATGCCTTTGTATCTACTATTAATAAACTCAAATTGGTTTATGCTGTCCTCTAATAGTTGCAGGGCTATATCCTGGGAATGCACAAATATTTTGAAGAAGCTTGGCTTTAAAACCTGGTTAGTTTATTGGTATCCACAATGGAACTGAGCCTTCTGTCAAGAAAAGTACATACTTGGGCTGGGGGTGTAATGGTTACCCATCTGTTTGGGGCTGAAGAAACAGTTACTTTAAACATGGCCTGAATTTAATCTCCTCTCTGTAAGTGACTGTATTAGTCTCCAACTTTATTCCTAAACAAAATCCTGCACCTGCCTTTTGCCATCTGGACCCAAGTCACTGTGAGAAAAATCAGCTTTCATTATGAACATGGAAGACAAGATGTGTGTGTAGATGTTCTGGGCATTCACTCAGGAGAAAACAGATACAAATATGTACCAGAAGTGCAGGGAAAAGAGATGGCTCACGGGCTTTTGCCACTTACCTGTACTTCCTTATGTCTAGATTATCTTAAATGATATAAGCCTTTCTTGGTGCTGTATTAGGACCTTTGTAATCTGAGAAGTTTCTCACCTCATTAAGGTTCATACTAAGGCTCGGGTGGCCTGGCCCATGGCAGAGTGCATGGAAACTTCAGTACTTCTAACTCATCTGCTTTTAAAGACCCAGGATGATGAAGGGCATTGCTTGGGGCACATCTGTGTGTTGAAGTGTGGCATTAGCAGCAGGGTACTTGGCAATTCCCTTTTAGCTAAGGGCGATTCTGCTGGCATTGGCACTTGATGCTGAAACTCGGAAAAAGCATAATTAGAAACAAACTCAAAACTACTCCCACATACAGTGTGGTTGTGAAGCATTGTACATGTCTTATTCACAAATGAAACTAATACATACAGACATACTAATATTTGTCTTACTGCTTTCTGTACTGGCTGGACTTCCATAAAATGGTGGTATCAGAAGTTAGGGCATTAAACTCAAAATTACTTGATGGATGTTATAAACAATGCAAGAAGTTAATCGAGGCTCGAGACAAATCAGGGAGCTGTCTCCTTCACTCACATAACAATCACCACTTAAATGATAACAATCACTAACTCTGTTCCATTTCCCATCAGAGACTGTTTTCACTTGGGTCCTGAATTTTTAATTGAATGTGAGCTGATGACTTTTCATGGAAGCGGTCTTGAAAATCAGAAGTGCAGTTCCAGAGAGTGATCCTACCCTATTATAGTTACAAAAAAGAATCTAAGCCTGTCTTTTCAAAGTGCTTGAGCATCTGCACTTCCTAGAGTTAAGCTGGACTTACGCCTGACTCTTGTATCCAGGATAAGTTAGGACAATCCAGAGAAGAAACATGGCAAAAAGCAAGAAGGCTGTTTCCATTCAACATTAATGAGCACACACTTTCATGGGTTTTGCACTTGCAGGCTAATCACAGAAATCACTGCATGCTCCTGCTTCTAATTATCTGATTGTTAGGAGAAAGGCTGGCCCCAGTCCTATTGACTGTTTACATCCTAATGTGCTCTGTTTTTTAAATCCACTTCCAAACTAACTGAGGTTCTATTGTGTGATATTTCCTCCACAGCATCACACATTTCCAATCAGCCTCAGCTCCTTAGTCATAATCACTTCCTGTCTTGGCTTCTGTTCAGTCCTGAAACTCACTGTAAAATAAAACTCCCATACATATGGTCTGTATGCATGAAATGGTACAGATGAAGTGGTATTTAGGTGGCAGTTGGCAAGAAATGGTTTGATTAATTGGAAATACTGATTAATTGGAAATAAACTGAGTTGGAAATCGTTATAGATAGCTAGGGGGGTTATTGCTGAATGCTTTTTCCTGGTCTTTTGCATGCACATTGCTTTGAATGCAATTTTGACAATCTATCCCCTGTGTCAGAGGTCACTCCACCACCTACATGTTCATCAGTGCGAATGCTACAGATCCCAGCCATAACCATCTGCAGCTCTGACCAGTTTGCACAAACATCACAGCATTCATCTGCATACAGGTTTTTGTCTGCATCATAAGCAGACTTGAAATCTGAAATTACACAAGTGAGAATTCCCAAAAATACAAAGCAAAAGAGCCATAATTAAAAAGCAGCATTTTAGGATATGAAGTTTCCATATGCCTTAAAATATTTCTGTGAATGTTTTCTCACCTCAGTTATTTCTCATGAGTGATGTGCATAGATACAATAACTATTAAAGGGAACTTGACTAGAAGGACTGCTTCTGTAAAACCCAACTTTGTTCACACTCAACAGGTTTCTATCCTGCTTACCTCTATTTTTTATGGATTATGCTACTTCAAATCCAGCTTCTTTAATTTCTCCACCTGAATGCTTTCCACTCCTGTTTTTATGCAAACCACTGTAATCATCACTGCTGGATTCAACACTAAATTAAAAATAAGATAAATCTAGAAAATAAACAAGAAGGTTGCGGGACAACCATTAAAGATGTTTTAGTGGACAGAACCAGTACACGTGCATGTCATTGCACTCCCTAAAGTAATGAACACCTTTTATTTAGAAGTGCAAGTAGCAGGAAAGAGGTTGAGCATTGAGTGAAATTTTTTGGCATTCACTGGGACTGATGATTACTGATGTAAGGCTGAACAGCAGCAGCACGTTGTTCCACACAAGCCTGAGTTCCTGGAACGTGCTCCAAGGCTCCAGGAAGGAAGATACTACCATGTAGATAAGATCCTGCTTTTAGTGCTAGCAAGCAGTTCTTGGCAGAAGTCTGAATGCTATTGTGTTCTCAGCTTTGATTTCCACCTGCGTCAGCGGAGCTTTTTTCTTCTTCAGGGATAATGCTGATGATGTAAGGAGAATCAGCATTTCTGCCATTACTGTAAAAAGTACTGTAAAAAAAATAGGCCCCTGAAGGGGACTGTAAGACAAAATAGAGCACACTGAAAGAGGCTATCAGGAGCAGGATTTCCAGGACAATCACCTGGCTCTTTATTATCTTCTGTAATATGTTTTTAACCTAAGTCTCATACAAGTATCCCCTCCCTCACCTCAAGGCTTGACCTATGACCTTCTGGCACATCTAGGTTTCATGGTTATTTGTCTGTGAGTATCTGGTACTTGAAGTATGCCTTACTATTTAAGCAACAATGAAGCTAAAGCTATTGATGACACAGCTTTTCTAGATCTTTACTGCAGCTGAAGAACTTTTCCACTTAAAAAAATAATCCACAGACTTTTTTTCATTATTCTAATCAACAAACTGCAGTTTGCCCAATTGGAAAGCAGAAATAAGAACCCAGTTATTAAAAATGTGTAGGGTTGCATGCAGAAGTGCCAAAATGTATCATAGACCAAATAGAACTAGCAAGATCATCTTGGTGTGTCACTGCCATGACTCACATTCCTAGTTTCCTAGTCTCAACTGAGGCTTCTCCTCCTTGAGAAGTGCCTTCGCAGTCATTGTAATTCCTAAAGAAACAACAGCTCATGACCCAGTATTTGTCACCTTAACTATGGAATAAATCCTCTCTTACCAGAGCATGGAGAACACAATCCTAGTATTAAAGGATAATTTCTTTAAGAATCTGCAGAATAAAATTCGTAGTCAAGATGCAGCAAGGAGATGAAAGGAGGTGGAATTATATTGCCACGGGTACAAAGCACCTACTCAGGCATACAGATCTGGTACATTTGCTATGAAAGTAGTATGGCAATGGCCATGAGATAAATCTGTGATACCATCCACCTGTATCCACCTGGGAGTGGATAATACAGGGAGTTTGATGTGTCTCTCAGCTGTTTACTTATAAAATGGATTGAAGAATAAACACTAACTCTAGGGCCTAAGAACAACAGGCAAAGGTTGAGTTGTATAGAAATTCTCCATAGTTGGAATACATCCTCAAAGTGATATCCATATTGCTTCAATCCAGTACTTGCCTTTACACCATGTAATAGTGGAGGAACTTTGATTGCAAGTATGTGGAGTGGACATGGAGGCACTTCACGTGGATTGCAATTACTTGTCCTTTCACTCCAAGATCTCTATTAAACAAACAAAAGGAGGAAGTGACCATGAAGGAAATGGACAATGAAGGAAACTTAATTATGACAATTACCTCCAATTCAGCGTTACTTCCTTTTGTCCTTAGCATCACCTTTCTCTGCCCTTGTCATTTTTGTAAAATTCGTTTATTACTCTGCAAGGACTCATTGGATTTTACTCCTGTTATTTATTCAATCTTTAATCTAGGCTCCTTGCAGAAAAAGACAGTTTCCAAGAACACATTCTTCCTATCTCAGCAGGGCTCTCCATGCACCCCACAGAACCAGCTAAATTATAGGGCTGCAGTGGTCAGAACTCACTGGGGGCACCTTCAATTCTGAAAAGTAACTCTTTTTTTTTTTGAGGGTAGTTTCCCCTCCAGCAAGAATAAGGCAAAGGGTTTTTGCAGACAATACTACTCCTCTAGGAGTATCTTCTAGGACACATTTGCTTCACTACATCTGCAATCAGTGGTAAACAGCCAGAACTTTCATCCCAGACAGCTGGAACACGCTGGCTGGCACACCCCTGCTCAACACACAACTATTATCTGTGGTACTCCCCTTTCCATTCCAGGCCAGTCCTCTTTCACACCTCTTCAGCATCTGAGGACATAAGCTTTCCTCTCAAAAATTCAGCTCTGCTTCCAGCTCTTACGGGTTTGATCCCCATACAGGTCATTCACTTAAGAGTTGGACTTGATCCTTGGGGGTCCCTTCCAACTCAGAATATTCTGTCATTTCCCATTTACCACTTTCAGTGCTTTTGCTACACTGACTGCAAGTGAGAGTTCTAGTGTCAAGAAATGTACACAACCTTCACACATGCTGATCTTCCACCCCACTCTTTTCCTTCCCTCTCTGTGGACTAACATTCTCTAGCTTTCTTTATCAGAATCACTAATACTAGGCCATCACTCTATGTCCACTTTGTGGTTTCAGTGCCAGTGATTTTCCCTACTTGGATTCATTTATGAAAATAACTATATAAAAGTTACTCTCTTGCATTGAATACTGAGGCAAGTTCTGTTCAAAATAAATAACATCTACCTAAAGTACTCTGGTGTCTTCTAAACTACACTCTAAGACAATGGTTACACATCAGAAAACACACAGTTCTCTTTCTGTAGATCTTATCCAAATTTTGAGCAAGAGGAGTGACGATACAGAATGAGCTGGTCTGGAATTTAATGGGCTTCAAACAAATGTGTCTAGGTTCTTTTAAGTTTTGTGTTTCTGCTCAAAAGTCTTTCTCCAGTTTAATTTGCCCGCAAGGATTAAGGCATTAAGAACTACTGCAGCATAATCTAAGTATTATATGCATAAATCATTAATATTTGACCATGAAAGCTTTCAACGTTCTTCCTTCCTACACTAAGTAAACACACACACACACAAAACCCCAATCACAGTTTTCTACTTATAGCCAGAACTACATTTAGAGATGGTTCAACTGCCTGTTACACATCTGCCTCCAAATAATCCTTGTTTACCATGAAGAAGCTTGGTTTAACTTTAGGAATGAGATCTTATTTAAGAACAAGGTACATACACACAGTATCAGGACCATCACCAATACTGATTGCTTTTCCCAGAATCCATTTCCCAGTGAAATTATGCAGCATGAAACCCCAAAGGAAATTCAATGAAAGTGTCTTTAGTAAAATGTAGAAACTTTAATTTACAGGCAAAACTACAGCATATTCATAATAAAAAACTGGTGACTAAACAAATTAAACACAATTTGTAAAAACTGTCCACATTGTTAAATAGGTCTGTACAACCAAAGATTTACAAAGTCCCTGTGAATCTTCATCTTTTCAGTGCACAACTGAGTTTAAAGGTTCTGCTCGAATATTCCCCAAGTCAAGAGCTGAATCCGTCTCTTCATCAATTTCACCAATGACAGCACTGCAATAAAAAAATCAGGTTATTGTTTCTTAAAATCCAATCAATCACACACTTCTAAAACAGAAGCTGTCCTTTTCCTTCTAACAACCCTTATTTGTTGTTGAACCATACTGACTTTTTCTGATTGATGCTGCCTGTTCCCTGAAGGCTCCTAGTGATGCATACTGGAATATCTGGAAGCATGTTGTATCATGAGTGTTCCTGTCCCTTTATTTTTCAATACCTTCCCTGTTCTGTGAGAGTCCCTTATTTTGTTTGAAGTTACTGTTACTTAGCTGTTGATTGTTTTTACTTCTTCCTCTAAGGATGTGCAATTTTAGTATGTTTGAGTTGCATGAATACAGATTTATTCCTTGTAATGAGAATGTTTCCGACTTCATTAGGGTTGCAAAAAATGAGAATAAATTCTGTAAAAGAATATTTTGGGTATACTTGAGTAATGTGGCTGTCTGGTATGATAGAAGAGTGAAACAGCAAGCTTGGCTTTTTATATACGTTTTTACTATCTGAATGAAAAGTTACTGGTAGAGTAACATGTTTAGTCCCACCTTTGCATGTGTCAATTTACTTTTTCTTAAAAGCTTAACTCAAATGTGATGAAAGCATTCCAAAATTTCTCAATGAAGTTAGTTAATGCACCCAAGATATAAATTCAAGCCTTGACATTTCTTTGTACAGAAACTTACATCAGAATTACAATATGAAAATTCCTATCTGTGCTCACATGTTGGTCACTGCAAGATACTCTTTTTGTAGTTGTAATAAAAAAGAATATTATTTTTGCTATCAGTTTCAGAATGCTGCTGCAAAAGTAATCTTCCTAGCAGGCCCACTCCCCAGGCCTTCTTTCCAGTTCTCTCATAACTGTCCCACGTGTTTGGCACATCAGCTACTTTTCTCTCCATTCACTGAGGTTTTATTGTAATTTTGTGAGCTAATTTTACACCAAGTATCACAACTCGAACATTTGACCTGTCACTACATCAGCTTCAACAGCTGTTACACTGTCAAGCCAGAACCTTCATGCGTTGTCCAGAACACGAAGGGCTCTCTGTGAGCATCCCCTCTAAAAACACAAGCTGCTGAAAATCAACTTTGTACACCACATTGCTGACTTCTTGCACACAAGTTTTATCTAATTTTTTAATCATTATTCTATTTTTTCCTTCATCAACTGTTACAAACCAGAATAAAGAACATCTATATAATGCCTGCTCTAAAGAGGAGAATGCTGAGTTTTGTACTGACCCTTCCGAGATTCCCGATCAGAACGAGCTTGTTAATTTACAGCTCAGTAAATACAGACTAAGGAGATCACAGAATCATAGAAAGGGTTGCATTGGAAGGGACCTTAAATATCATCTGGTTTCAACTCCCCCCTGCCATGGGTAGAGATGCCACCCACTAGATCAGGTTGTTCAGAGCCCCATCCAGTCTGACCTTGGCAACTTCCAGCGATGAGGCATCCACAGCTTCTCTCAGTAACCTCTTCAGTACGTCAATACCCTCCGAGTAAAGAGCTTCTTCCCAACATCTAACCTAAATCTCTCCTCTTTCAGTTTAAAACATTCCCCCTTGTTCTACCACCATCTGCCCACATTAAAAAAATCACTCTCCCTCTTTTGTATAAGCCCCTTTAAGTTCTGGAAGGCCACAATGACGTCTCCCTTGCTAAGAAGAGCCTTCTCTTCTCCAGGCTCAACAAGCTCAGCTCTCTCAACCTGTCTTCACAGGAGAGGCGTTCCAGTCCTCAGATCACCTTTGATCTTAACATTATAATCACTTTTGTAACATTAAGTGCAGATGTTTGCTATCTAATACAAAATCAGAGTCATTTAGATCTGGAAAGACCTGTACGATTGAGTCCAACCATTAACCCAGCACTGCCAAGCCCACCACTAAACCCTGTCCCTAGAACTGCCCTTTCTACTTATCTTCTAATGCTTCCAGGGATGGTGACTCAGTGACTTCCCTGGTGCCTCAGCTGGGACAATACCTGGACAATACAGTGCTACCCACAGATACAAAGCTGCAAAGTGTCTGGGGCTGTCGAGACTTATACAGGTAATACACATAAATGCACAAAGACAGAGGCTCACACACACACGGAGTCTGTGGGAACAGACTTAAACAAGAACGTGCCATACTTACACATTATCACCTCTTACAATGTATAATCCCAGCACTACTTGCTCAACTCCTTGTGAAGAACTGAACACTCGTTCATGGCTTTCATCCAAAATCAAGTTAATGGTCTGATCAAAACCTTTGAGCGTTCCCTGAAAACAACACACAAAAATAAAGCACTCCAATTACCTTTTAGATTTTATCATCTTTGCTCTCAAGGATATCTTAAACAAGGCAGCAAAACTGAGGTACTAGAGAATGATGTTCTAGCTGGGTTTTATGGTTTGGCTTAAACACGAACTGCTAAAGAAAGTAATTTCCAAAGCAATAGTCAATTTAAGAAAAGTGTATACTAATTACTGAGCGTTCATGCTAAAAGCTGTGATCAGCTTCAGCATTAAAGGGAGTTTCCCTTCATTCAAAGACAGTCCTCTAGACAACTCATTTTACTATTTCTACACTGATTTAGTCTTCCTTGTATGGAAGATTCCAGAAATCAAGTTAAGTATTTAATTAAAACAAAGAACAGAAAAATTGGATTCCTGTGGTCAGAAATACCAAAACCATTCCAAACAAGCAATTTTAAGTGGTATTTCTGAAGAAAACCATGTTGTGTTTAGTAAATCAGAATTACTGTGCTAATATTCACCTACATCATCTAACCATGTAAGAAGGAGTCAGCTATACCAACTCCACTCAAATATTGTTGGCACAAAGTATCTTGTAGCACAACAAACAGTTTATCAGACTGACTTCAGCCAGACAGATTTGGTGACTCCGGATTCTTTCTTTCCGGAGGCTGCACAAAGCCAAGTACAGACAGAAAGATAAAATACTCATGCAATGATCACGTTATTAATTACAATTGAAACACAAAAGAACAAAGGTGTAGGGGGGAAGTGATGCAAGAAAAAAAAACCAAAACAGAGAAGCAACAAAATCAAAATATTATACAGTATAATATATGTCAGCCAATCCTCAGGGTTTTAGGCATAAACAAATCCCAGAACAATTATCCAGCAATTCTCCAGGTGATGTTTATCTGTAATCACAGGGAAGAAATGGTTCTAGCATCAAAGTTGAAGAGCTTATAGAACAAATAGGACATTTCAGATGGAAACCCAATTACTGAACAGAAAGGAAATGCATTTTCTTGTGCATTCCCACGGAAAATTAATTTGACAAAAAGTCAAATGCACGAATTTATCAATGGACAAATGTGATGTGCAGGAACCAGTTAAGTGCTCACAAAAAAATTTTCAAGCTTTATGGCCATTATTTTATACTTCTTGATTTTAAGCTGAGAATATGTGACAATATCCTAACACAGCATCTTTATTGACATGATGGCAAGTCTGTATGGGGGGGGAAGTTAAAACATGCAAGTCTTACCACAATCATTCTTCCATCAGAAGTAATTACTGCAACAGTACCTGGTAGTTCATTAAGGAAATGTTTAATGATATTTGAAATAAAACCTTTAAGTTTTTCTGAGATGTGCATATGCAATATATAACAGCCATTAGGAGCCAGAAATGCCTACCAACACCTTTTTTTAAAGCAGCATGGTTGACAGTAACATTTAACAACACAGTATTTTTTATTAAAATCTCCTTTAAAGTTTCACTTCGCCCAACCACGGACAGTCATACACAAACACGAACACCATTACAAACAAAATAAAGATTTGAGTTCACCTTTCTTCCCATTACCAAGTGCACTGCATCAAAACTGAAACATGAACAGTTTTATAAACACTCTCAAGTCCTTAAAAAGCGGCTTTGCAGATGTGATCCCAGGGCTGGCGTTCTGCATCTCCTCGCTCTGAATTATCTAATTACCTCAATTTCATAATCACTTATCCATCAGCTTGAATAATTCTGGGTTACTATCTCATTGTTTGTGAGTAAAACTGAAGATGCTCATACAAGGAGCACAAAAGAACAGCACGAAAAGCGTTCGAAGAACCCGGTATCCCGGGTTCCGAACAAGTGACGCAAAGCTAGTAACTAAAGGCGCCCCAAGAGCTCTTTATGGGGACAGGCCCACCGCGAATCCCGCTCTCCACCACGGCGCGGCCCCCGCACTGCTCTGCAGCACTGGGTGCCGGGGGGACCCTGCTCTGCGGGGAACCTCCTGTACCCTCCGCCGCGGCCGCCGAGCCAACCTCTTGCGAGGAGAGACCGACAGCGCCAACCGGGAAGGGCCCAAGCAACGCGAACAGCCCAGCCCAGTCCAGCCCTCAGGGCCCCGCGCCGCCGGACCCGCTCCCAGCCTGCGACCGCGGCCGCGCCGGGAGCGGGGGGCCGGTGCGGGAGCGGGGGGGCTGGTGAGGGAGCGGGGGCCGGTGCGGGCCCCCAAACCGGGCAGACCCCGCGGGCGGATACGGTTGACGTAGTTCTCCAGCGCGGAGGT
>VWZD01012760.1:66804-191590 GCA_013396695.1 Sakesphorus luctuosus
CGCAATCGCCGGCGCGCAAGCGCAGAGCATGGCAGCAGGGCGCTGATGCGCATGCGCAGGAAAGACAGGAGGCGGGCGGGCGGTGCGATTAGACTGGGCCATACCAAGAAGCAGGTGGCGAGAGNTCAGGGCCCCGCGCCGCCGGACCCGCTCCCAGCCTGCGACCGCGGCCGCGCCGGGAGCGGGGGGCCGGTGCGGGAGCGGGGGGGCCGGTGCGGGAGCGGGGGGGCTGGTGAGGGAGCGGGGGCCGGTGCGGGCCCCCAAACCGGGCAGACCCCGCGGGCGGATACGGTTGACGTAGTTCTCCAGCGCGGAGGNGGCGGGGGGCCCCGGGGGGATCGACCCGGGGGGAAGATTGGCCGGGCGGGGGATCGGCCGGGGGAAATCGCCCCGGCAGCGGCCCTCGGGCGTGTAGCGGGAGCGCTGTTCGTCTGCCCAGCCGAGGGTCGACCTCCAGGGTGTCGCTGCCTGGGTGTAGCGTTTGTGGTCACCGGCTCATTGTCCACGTGGCGACCGGCGACAAGTGGTATCCCTCAGGGGTCTGTACTGGGCTCAACACTGTTCAACGTCTTTCCTGGCGAAATGAACAGTGGGATCAAGTGCACTCTGAGCAGATTTGCTGATGACACACCAAGCCCAGTGATGCAGTTGACATGCTGTAGGGAAGGGATGCCATCCCGAGAGACCTGGATAGGCTTGAACCTTGTTGAACCTTGTGAAGTTCAACAAGACCATGTGCAAGGTCCTGTGTTTGGGTCAGGGCAATCCCAGAGACACCTACAGGCTGGATAGAGAAGTGATTGAGATAAGCCCTGCAGAGAAAGACTTGGGGGTGATGGTTGATGGAAAAACTCAGCATGAGCTGCAGTGTGCACTTGTAGCCCCGAAAGCCACCCAGTTCTGGGCTGTGTCAAAAGCAGCATGGCCAGCTGATCGACTCCCCCTCTTCTCTGGTGAGACCCAGCCTGGACTACTGTATCCACCTCTGGAGCCCATAAGAGGACTTGCTCCATGGAGCTGATGGAGCAAGTCCAGAGGAGGGCAACAAAGTTGATGACAGGACTGGCACACCTCCTCTGTAAAGACAGGCTGAAGAAGTTGGGGCTGTTTGGCCTGGATTGTGTGGAGACCCCACAGCAACTTTCCAGTATCTGAAGGGAGCCTACAGGGAAGCTGGAGAGAGACTGTTCGTCAGCAGCTGTAGTGACAGGACAAGGAGTACAAACTGAAAGAGGGGAAATTTAGGCTAGATACTAGGAAGAAAGTCTTTACTGTGAGAGTGGTGAGAGAGTGGTTGCCCAGGGAGGTTGTGGATGCCCCGAACCCTGGCAGTGTTCAAGGCTGGGCTGGGTAGGGCGTTGAGCAACCTGATCTAGTGGGAGGTCTCTCTGCCTGGGGCAATGGAGCTTGGGACTAAATGATCTTTAAGATCCCTTCCAACCCTTACACATTCTGTGATTCTTGCTAATACGGGAGTCATGTAATCATCCCTTGTTTTCTTGCAGGCTGCCCCTCTGCACTGCCCTGGTGGTGTGATTTAACCCCACACAGCCACTTCCTCACTTCCCCAACCAGTGGTATCAGAAGGGTAAAAGCTGGAAAACTTGGGTTGAAAAAAAAGACAGTTTAATAGGGCAAGCAAAAGCCATACATGCAATCAAAACAAACCAAGGAATTAACTCACCACTTCCCATGGGCAGACAGTTCTTCAGCCATCTCCAGGAGAGCAGGGCCCCATCACACGCAATGTTGACTTGGGAGGACAAACACCACCACTCCAGACACCTCCCACTTCCTCCTTCTTCGCCCCACTTTATATACTGCCCATGATGTCATATGGTATGGAATATCCCTTTGGGCAGTTTGAATCACCTGTCCCAGCTGTGTCTCCTCCCAACTTCCCACGCACCCCCAACTTCTTCCCAGTGTGGCAGTACAAAAAAGATAAAAGGCCTTGTCTCTGTGTAAGCCCTGCTCAGCAATAACAAAAACATCACTACGTTATCGACCCTGTGTTCAGCACAAATCTAAACCACAGCCCCATACCAGCCACTGATGAAAATTAACCATCCCAGCCAAAACCACTTGGAGAGCCCAGCAGCAGGGCTGTGGTGTGGGTGTCCAGTGCCAGCAGAACTGCCAAATCTCATGCAGAGGTGCTTTCTGTAGGAAATGCTGGATGACTGGATGTGGGGAAGATGAGGGTTGGTGAAGATGGTTTTGTTGAGCCTGGATCGGGCTTGCCTGGGCCAACACTGGGCTGCAGGTGCTGCTGCTTTAAAGAGATCCAGGAGTCACACTCTGCAATCCAAGCAAAACTATGCATGTCTTTAAAAAAATGTGCAGTGCCAAGTAAGTGGGGATTCTTATGCTGAAGTTTGGATTTTATGCTTACATGAATCTCCTTTTTATATATACGGGAATGGCAAATAAGAATGCCCTGAAGGGACTCATGGTTTTTAATTTTTGTTTAACTTTACTTGTCACTAGCATGATTATTACTTCCTGCTGCACTTTCTGTGAGTCTACATCATACTTAGAGTGTTTCCTCAGTATCCTTAAGAGACTCCTGTGACACTGAGTGTATGGAATCTGCTGGATTCCATGTAGGCACTGGCAGTTTTCATGACTGTAGGAAGCTGAACTGGTACTTCATGCAAGAAGAAATATCTCAGGGAAACTGAGCTCACATTCAGTAATAGAACCAAAATTATGCTACGAAACTATTCAGTGCTTTAGCTGTCTTTGCTTGTGGGAGATAACGTAATCATTGTTAGCGTGCAAGACACTTTCAAAAACATATTGCAATATGTTGTACATACAGATATTCTCTGCATTGCAATATATTCAAAGCCATGAATGTACTCCTCTAATGAGATTTAATAATTGCACAGTCTGTTGGAGAGACTTTAAGTCTCACACAGCTACAAGTTCCTACAACAGTCTGTCTACCTGGCTTTTCAAAGCATGAGGTCGATGCTGTTGAACTGTCAGATTTGTTTTGCTTTTTTTTATTATATTGATTTCCAGGCTTTCACCAGTGAATTTCACAAATCTTTTGTTGAAATATTGAGAATGCATTTTTTTAATACCTGGAAGGTATAATCAGGTGTTTTAAGACAAAAATCCGAAGTTTTCTACTCCCAGTTTTGTACAAGAAACACTGAATTACTTGACACAGATGAGGTACCAGCCTTTGCTCTCTGTAAGTGATAGAATGTTATAGAAAAAGTCTCAGATCACATAGCAAAAGATGCAAACACAAATGTGGCCAAACTGATGCTGCTTAAACCTTTTGATTCTGCATTTCCTGACTTCCATGTGTCTGCCTTTCAACTGGAAAAACATTTTTCTGGTCTTTTTTTTTATTTTACTATATAGAGCCTACTTAGAATTTACATTGTCCCTGTCAGTACTAGTGCAACTTCCTTTTATTTCAGTAAAGGACTCCAGGGATGAATTGGCAAGAGGTGTAAACTGGGACTTGGTGTCCAGCCCATGGTTTAATTCCTGCAGAGAATACAATTTCTGGACAGCAGAATGCTATTGTTTATTATTCTAGTGTGGCAGTTGTTTTCGTGCGTGTTATTGCCATCACAACTACAGGGAAAGCAAAATGAAGAATTTAAGGCAAGTTAGCAGGAAGAAAAATTAATAGACATTTCTTGGCACCTCTGAAGGTAACTACACCAAAGTAATCTCAAAAATTTGTCTCATGGCTCAACCTTTATCAAAAACATGACAAGAGATATCAGAGAACATAAAATACTTTTGGAAGCCTTATGTAATGCACATCCTCTTAAGCTTTTATTGTAAAAGCTTAACTGCTGCCACTAACCATCACGCCAGGACTGGAATAATTATTGTATCTTCCATGTATGAGGCTGAAGGGTATCTGTGTATGTGGTTTGAAATTTTCCTTTTCATACTATTCCTTCTCCCTATGGAGAGACATTGTCATAGTGATATTCTCAAAGCCCAAGAAAACGAGATCAGTGGGATACAAGGATGTAGTTTGAAATCTCAAAATACTTGCACCAGGACATTACCTCAATATCTGATCCTAAGAATCTCTGATCTGTTTATATTAACAGTGTCACAGGGCCCCTGAAAAGCAGAGAAAGACTTCCCGCGCCCCCCCCACACACATTGTCCCCCTTCTATTTATAAAGGAGGACTAAACCCTAAAGAGTAAGGCTGGACTCCTGAATTCACGTGCCCAGGCTTTGCCAAACCAGGTGCTTAACAACAGTCTCCGTAAAGAGGAGCTCTAAAGAGAGAACTCCTGGTTTCATGAGCTCCCAGGCACTCTCTGCCCTCTTCTGAAGGCAAGCAGATGCGCCCTTCTACTCAGAGTCCTAACTGAGGTTCAGTCTTGTTTGAAACCACCACTGCTGTTATTCCCCTCTTATAAAACAACCTCCGACTATGAAGTGGAACACTTTAATGTAACGCGCGCATGTTTTGGGGCCACACATCCCGACGCCGCCGCGTCCCGGTCTCCGTTGTGCGCGCGGGGCGGGACCTGCCGCTGTGCGGCCGCGCGCCCAGGAGGGGGCGCCCCGCGCCGCGCAGCGCGCGCCTCCCGGGGCGAGTCCCGCGGGAGCGGCGCGAGCGGCCCCGGGGGCAGGGTGGCGCGTGCTGGGCGCGAGCTGGGAACGGGAACGTGAATGGGAACGGAGGGAGTTTGCATCGGAGCGGGAGGGGCTTCGCACTAAAGGTGTCCATTTTCCTCCAGTACTGGCAGAGTGAGCCCAGTGCGCCCAACTCGGACAGAGACGTTTCACAGGTTCGCACTTAACATCAGGCCACCCACGTTTTATTCGTGGTGACCGTAGTTGTCTAACATTGGCATTTTAACATTCACGATCAGAAAGCTGTAGCTGGCAGCTGCTTCCTGTTCCTTCCCCTCAGTTGCTGCAGAGCTGCCCTTGAGGACACATTAAGTAATTGAATATGAGCATAATGTCCATTAACTCTCAGTCGAAGAAACAAAACACCTTTGTAAAAAGGCATTCCCGTTTTCCTACATTGTTTAGATATAGCTTACTTGCTTATTACATTTACTCCTGTAATTAAAATCAGTTGATTTCTGCAATTGATTATCCATACATTAAGGCTGTTCTGGCAAGTGATGGCTGTATGTTGTGCTTTCTGCAGAATATGTAACTAGTTAATCATGCCCTGGAGTGTCTGCGCACTTTCCTGCTTCCTTAAAGTCTGCCAGTGCGGGAAGGGAGCCCTGCAATGATATTTGTAAAGTGTATGTGCAACCAGTTACTGTGTGTAGAATTGTTACGTGGCCTAAGGCTGGTGGGAATGGAGGAGTGACTGTTTTGTTCCTGCTTCACTGTATGTTGCTGATCAGTTTTACCTCTCCCAAGCCCACTGCCTTCTGGTGGCTTTGCTTCCCTTGGTTATTCAGAAGCATCATATCATATGGCTAGGCTTCACGAACGAAGATTTGGGAAGGGCTCTCCCCACGTGGGTGTGCCCTTCGAGCCTGCGCAGTGGATTTTTTTAGGTGAGGCATAGAGTGCATAAGGTTCATCTGCCTTAGGAGCTTGGACAGTGACAGTGAAGTCCTCAGGACTAGAACCTACAGCCCCTAGTATTGTCAGGAGGTCTCCCACCCAAGTACTAACCGGGGCTGACCCTGCTTAAGCTTCTGAGATCAGATGGGATTGGGCATCAGGGTGGCATTTAACTGCCTTATTAAGAAGTAGCCATGTGTTGTAGGGCCAGCCATGCTTCAGAGTGAAATGGCTTTGTGACATTCTCATGGGAAGAGAGGCTTGACCAGTACTGCTGTGCCATGGCACATCAAGCCATGTCCCTGTCAGATAAGATGGAGAAAGGTGTGAGACCTGCTCTTCCTTGAAAGCTGAAAATCGCATATAATCATTTGACTGTTGGAACAGGAGCTTTAAGGAATTTCTTGTAACAAAACCTCCCAAACTGGTAACATCTGTCAGCCTGCTCAACAGAAATTGCATCTTTTTTTTGCTGCTCAAGAAAAAAAGAACACCTGAAGTAGGGAATAAGGAAGTGGTACATACTGAAGAGGAAGAATCACACAGTTCATACTCCAGAAGAGAACTAAGTACCCCCAAATCCCACACATTTAATTTACTTAATCTTTCTAATACTTTCTGGAACTCAAAGTTTTAAAGCTCTTTGATTTCCACCTACGTGCCCAGAATGTCACTTCATAAAAAGAGCCTAACCCTTTAGCTTGTCTTTAGTTTATACACACTCAAGCTGACTAAACTTATTGATTTCTCTTTGTGTGCTCTGGAAAAACACAAAGATGCCTTCACCTCTGCTTTGTTCCTCTGAATCTGTAGAGACTCTCGGGTCCATTATCAGCAATGCAAGGACACAGATTTTATCTGGTAGTTGGAGAAATGTAGCAAGACTTTGTTCAGCCTTGCTCACCTTATGCATAACTAGCTGCAATCTAAGGTGAGATGATATGTTTCACATATATCACAGGACAGGTTTGCAATGAAACAACTGGAAAATATCATAAAAGGTGACCAGTCTGAAAATGGTTGGTAGACTCCAAATGTAAGTTACAGTGCATTAGAAACAAATCTGTAGTGTGAAGTTTCGAAGAGCTTTTTATTTATCTTTAAAAACAGTGTTAACAAACACCTGCTCTAAATTTTGTTTGTTATGATAGCAACTGCTGCTATCATGGGAAACACTGAAAAAAATAATTTCACTCAAAAAGCTCCTTTATATGAGTAAGTGCATATTTTCCCTAGCAATTTTTGCTAAAATATGCATAATATCATAGCAATCTTAATGATTATATCCCTATTTAATGTGTTAGCATAAAAATAACTTTGTGTGTTTCTGTTTGCAGAAAAACAAACTCTTCTCCATTTTCCTCTTTTTTTTTGTTTGGTTTGTGTTTTGGTTTTTTTACAGGAGAAACTGATAACAGCCATAGAAGTTTGGTATCATTATCCTTTCAGATAATAATTTTAGGGGATGTTATGAACTATTGGTAGGAAAAATGCCATTGCTGATGGGTCATGTACCTACAACTGCAAAATTACAGAGCAAATGGCTTCATGTTTTCAGTTGCTCTAAGCAGAACACTAAGACAATTCTGCTGTACACAATAAATAATAAGCTTCAAGTAACTGACATTTACTAGTATGCCATAGAATCATTTTTACAGTCATAGTTGAGATTGCATTTGCTAAATTGCTTTCACGAAGCAGGCTTTTCCTTCTGATAGATTCCCTACTTCTCAAAGTATAATTCATCTTCCTGTAAAAGCACTGGTCCTAATCTTTAGTCTCTGTTAAGATGACTAGACATTCCAGTTTTAATTATAAAGTCCTTTATCTTAATGCTCTGCAGAAATGCCCATTTGACCCCATTCCACTTTTGTTTCATTTGCTCTGTGGCACATGATCACCATGCAAAAGGAATAGCACATGGTCAAAGGGCTCTGTTCAGAGGTGACTTACATGCTTCCTGCAGCCAGATATAATGTAGATTGCACTAAAAAATCAATATATTTATGCTTTGTAAGTTATATTGCATAATTATTTTTTGAAGTAGGTTATTCATTGTACCACAGAGCAGTCTTTTGGCACCAGGACCTTCAAGCTAGTTACAGAAATGGAGAAAGAATAAACTGCAGATTTGGTCCTGCCGAGATGTCAGAATCCTTCTTGTTGGGAACATCAGTGAAAAATGATCAAAAGGAGAGGAAGATAAATAGGACAATCTGCTTTCCTTTATCAGGCACTGTGTTTTGTCTGATAAAAAGCATAAGACCAAAAGGCAGGAGGAGGCCATTTATTTTTAAGAGTAGGCTATGCTGTGAAAAACAAAACTTGAAGCACAAGCAAACAGAATTACACCAACGGCAATGAAGAGAGGTGGCACATGAGGATGACAGATGCTATGCTTTCTTCACAGTCTTGGAGTGTCCTGAAGTCTGTTTTGTCGTTATTTCTTTCCTAGGACTTTGCATGCTTCAGCTGGATATTTTCTCTTATTACTCCCAGGATCATCTTGGGAATCACAGCTGGCACCCTTTTTCACTGCCACTTCCAGCTCTTTCACTTCCTATTTTCAGGCACTCTCTTCAGATCCTCTGGTTAGTGTTTCTGCTGCCACTTGAGATACTTTCTAGTGATGATTCTTTTTAACTGTTTATGTCCAGATACTGAGGTTGTTAATTTATGGGGAGAAGAAATAGCTTCAGTGAGCTATTTTGAGCTTTGCTAAGGACCTTGCTTGTCCCAGCTGGTGGTAGCTCATGATTCACTCAGGCAGGCAGCTGACACCAATGCTGGGGTCAGCGTTGAGCCCTTGGGTGTGAAGAAGATAACTCTGTATGTTGCACCCTGGAATCTGGGCTGCAGCCAGCATAGGAATATCTGGAAGGGAAGGAGGGTTTTTGATTACACAGATAAGTGAGGTAAGAATGATTGGCAGCAGAAGAAAGTCTTTCTTTTGGCTTACTGTTTGCTGGGTTGGTCTTAATTGGGCAACACCTTTGTAAACAAACAAACAAAAAGTCAGGGCTTTAGATCATGACAAGATGTAATTTGGTTGTTGTAATTTCTTGTTTGAAGAAATACCTTCATGGATAAAGCTTTTTTTTGAAGCAGATCAGCTTCGCAGCAAGAATTTGCATTTATTCTTGGATTAACATGATTGTGTGTCCAAGGCCTTATAGTCATTCTGGAGTGATAAATGGCTCAGATAAACTCATGCCCTGAAATTTCTGGGCTATTTGAGTTGATACATCTAATGCCTGAAAGTTAGTTTTGCAATGCTACAGTGCTATAGTAGTTGGGGGAGAAATGATAAAAGGCCTTGAGAAGTGTCCTGTTGGAGTCGTGCTTGCCTGGCTGTGGTGTAGGAGGGTCACCATCACTGCACAGTATCTCACATGGGAGAGCAGTGTCCCAGAGAGCACAGACTAACCACTATGAGCTTCTGCCTTTTTATTATCCACCGTGCTAGTGCACTGTTGATGTCTTATGTCTTACTGAAAGCACTTAACATATCAGCCACATCTAATTGAATAGCCAGAGAAATGAGTGAAATATTTTTTGTAAGCACTCCCCTCCTTTATAGTCATTGACAAAAATATGTATGTCACTTAATATCAAAACCATCCTGAAAGCATCAAATTTCCAAATATAATGCTATTTTTTAATATTTTAGCTAACTTCGCTAGATATGCTGCTGCTACTGCTATTCTGGAGACTCATGTTCTTCATTTATTGTAGGGACTAAAAGTATTCTGTACATTTAGTTAAGCATTACCATGTCTCAGAATGATTGGTAAATATTATTGTTTACTAAGTCTGTAAGGTGAATCACATAGACATTCACTGAAATAGCAGAATTTCTTTTGAAGTCAGTGGTGGAACTGCAAAGAGGAGTTAGGTAATTTTTGAATGTTGGTATTACAATGACATCAGAAGGCATCAGTCAATATTAGGGCCTCATTGTGCTAAACCCTCAATACACACATGTGAAGAGAGACAAGAAGATTTTGCTACAAATACTTTGAATAGTGAATAGCCAAGAGAAAGTGCAGAAGAAAGAGGGTGTTAATGTCTCCATTTGGATGACCTTAAAAACATGCTTTAACTTTTGGTCAGCTCAGGGAAGTGGTCAGACAGACTAGATGATCATTATAGCTCCCTTCCAACTGAAAAAGGTCTATTCTGTTTTATTTGATGGTATTTTACAGACAGAATGCAAAGAAAAATAATTTACATAAGGCTGCTGTGTACCACTGATAAGAAAAAAATAGATTTCTGAACTACGTTCCAGGCAATTTATAATAGTTTATTTTACAGAACCTTTTGGTCTGTGAGGAAGGTTCCCCTGCTTCCTCCTAAGCATGTAATTTGATACAGACCATGTATGATCATTACTCATCTTTCCCCTTCTCTTTTCCTTTCCACAGACTCCAGTACTTTGATAATCACCTTTCTCTTTCAGCCTCAGGAAAAAAGTCCCAGAGTGGGATATGGACCCTACATGTGACATAAAGAACTACTGTCATCTGCCTCACCTGCTTGTCTGTCTTAAAATTTAAAACAAAGTAAATTAAATGCACCTGAAAGAAATCATTAAAATGTAGATAATATTCATTTCCATTGCTGGTGATGTTGGCATGACATTTTAGGGTGTTCATGTGTCTTTCAAAAAATGGTTTGTGATTCTTTTGTGTCAGGTAAGTTTTGATGAGACCGGTGCCATTCCTAGGCAAAACAGGCCCCTGCAAATTGAATCACAGTATCAAAACAAGTCTCTCTTACCCTGAAGCTAATGTGTACAATCTGTTTTTGCAAGTGCTTTCATAGTTTTGTTATTTATTATGAACATATACGGCACGTAAGTGTTTTTAGTATTGGCTTACTCCAGTATTTGGTAGTCACGATTGTGGTATTTAAACAGGAGATGATCTGTTCTGCACATGGAAAAGGGGCTGTGTTATGGAGGAAATAATTTTAAAAAGTGTTGCTATTTTTTGGCAAGAGGGTGTTATGATTATTTCTCAAAGACTATACCTGGTGTTCATTATGTTCATGTACAAACCCACGGTGATTTGAATGTGATGTCTAGTTTGTGCCTTGTGTTAGAAATGCAACTATGCTATTCATTTGTAAAGTTCTTACATGTGTATAGTCTCATCTATTTCTTTATTAGCAGATGTATAATATTGCTTCCAATTTCACCCTAAGAGCTCTGATTACTTAGATTGAACTTTTTGTTAATATCCAAAATGTGTTTGAAATGATAAAACAGCACATTGCCATTGGTTAAGAAAATTACTTTCAAAGAATTTGCCTGGCAGTGATTTTTAGAACACATTTCAAGACTTTCTGAAAATCTTGAAATACAAATGTGACATTATTGTGTTATAAAAACATGTTTGGTGAGGGACACATAATTACTTTCAGTTTCCAGATGAAACAGAGATGGTAACTTATCTCCAGTCACTGGTAGAAAAAATGTTTAGACACTTACAGACTGCAGGCTTTTGTTGTTCTCCTGCTGCACCACTGTTATACAGAGAGGTTGTTTTTACAGAAGGCATGGTGTCCAAAATATACATATCTAGCTGAGAGTTGTCTCAAGGTAGGTCTTTCCATTGTTCAGCAAGGGGCCTCAATGCAGTGCAAGGGTTTCAAAGGCAACTGTTTTAACAGAAAAAAAAAGAATGTGAAGAAAGGTGGGAACAAGTTTATAACAGCTAATGCTCTTATTTACAGAGTTTGAATAATGCCAGTGTATTGAATTTAGAGGGTGAATGGGTTATAGCCATGGTGTATTGCATCATACTGGGTATTTTTTTCTGAAGTGGGTCTTTGGCATTTTTTTTACTCCACATGGTTACTAAGGAATGCAAAGCAAGTTGTTACTGTCTGTCAGGTGCAAGCAAGATCTAAGAGCTCTAGAGCAGTTGAAAGCATGGATAAAGCATCGTGGGTGTCAGGATGGCACTATACTGGTAGAGGAACTGTAAGGGACAGATTTCTACTGAGTTTTGTCAGGATCCAGGTCAGCTGTGTACAGAGAGAAAGTGTTGTCTTCAACATGGGAGTGTGTCTCTGTAGCACCTCGAATTGAGGGGGGTCACTACTTACTGCAGGGGAAGAGCATTTTGAGATTGTGCAAAACTTACCATGGGATGTTTAGGGAAGGAACCACAAGCAGGGAAGGGGAGTGATGGAGGTTTTTTGGGGGAAAGATCTTGGGAAAATAGAGAGATAAGGAGTAAAAATGGGCAGTTGCACATAAACATTCCACATGTGTCTTGACTGAAGTGGAATGGTGGCTTTTCTGATCGTGTCCTCCACTGGATCATCAGAATCTGTCCTGTCTTCTCCTTAAACTCACATTTTTTATTTTCTGGGTGCAGGGCTCTTTTCTGTGTTTATGGAAGTCTGAGAAACCAGCAACTGGAATGGGACTGTGGGATCACAGGGGCCGCTGCTGTGTTGATAGTAACTGGAGTGGGTGAGAGAGAGTGTGATGGCTCCCTGAATTGGTAATCAGCGTGGATTTGCAAAGTAGTTGAAGTGACCTGGGAGCCAACTGTGTGCATGTGTCTCTGTAAGTGAGAGAACTGGCAGGTACAGAGTAGTGGAAAACCAGACCCTTGTGTCTGGAATGCTTACCCCCCATTTTCTATATCTTTCTATGAAACAGACCTCTGTTCTGCATCCAGTTCACTTGCTCTAGTTTTTCACTCAGGAAATCTCTGCATTGAGAGTGTAACACACTGGGTTAGGCAGACAGGCAGTCTGGATGAGAAGAGGAAGCACTGAGTGCTTTCTTCCCCAGACTCCTGAGGAAAGCCCCCTTTATAAAGGGTTGTATGAAGTATGTGCTACCTATTGTCATGTCTCACATATAAGAAGTCTTCACAGTGTACCTCAAAGATTTCTTCAGGGTTCTGTCACACCAAACATCACCCTTTCCAAACGATGAATTACTGCCAAGGACAGTCTCAAGCAAGAACCAATAATGCATGGATATCTTTGCATACATGAAGTGTGGCAAAGCATATAGGCAGATGTGTATTGCTTGTGTGTAATACGAGTTTCAGTATATGGTAAGGCTTCATGATGACATATGAACAGTCCCTTGACCAGGTGTGAGGCAACATTTTGCCTTATTGTGGACTAATGATTTTTTTAACATCTAGTGAAGGCTGAGGAGTGGCCCTTATTAACAGGTGCTGCCTGCAAGAAGCAGAGGGATGCCTGCACCTGGCCTCAACAGGCATACCAGGTGTTTGAGGAGGTGAAAGCAATGAAGATTTGAGAGGAGTGGGTATTGATGTTGTCTCCTGAATAAATTAAGATTCAATAGCTGTCTTACTGGGGAGCAGGAATCAAGGTAGAACTGAGAAGGATGAAACAAAAGAGGCTGTATAGGTGAGAATTAATCCTAACAGATGCTAATGCAGGGAGGAAGTACTTGCTCCCTGGCTGAAATCTTTATATTTACTTTCACATGTTATGACTTGGATAAGGACTGTGTTCTGAGCTCCATGGTCAAGGGGCACCGGCTTGACATAATAGAGTATTGGAAGCTCTCTGTATGTGATCTAAGATAGGTAAATACAAACATTGTCTCTATTTCTGTTCAGTCATTTTGCTAACTTCTGTTTCTATCCAGCAACTTAAAGTGAGAAATGTAGTACCCTACACACAATTTTCTACCAGCAGATGGGTCCTGCCATGGAGTGGGTTGGATATTAAGAGCTGTGAGGAGTTAGGTGGGATGATTGGACCCTGGAGGAATCTAACACTCACTCTCACTGCTGTCTCCCCACCAAGTTCAATAAATCAATGCTCAAAAGCTGTTTGAAAATCAACCAATTCAAAAAAACTTGACTTGTGTCATTGTAATTATTTGAATGCTAAGCATCGCCTACCATGAAGCAAACCCTGTGGTGGTGGAGCTGTTGTGTCCTTTCAGAAATATTTAATAGAATACCATTTAAAAAAAAAAGGAAAAAAGTCTTTGGTAACAAGTCTAGTCTAGAAACTTTCCACAGCAGCTTTCAGTGATGATTTCAGAGTAAATTATGTTGACAAGTTCAAATATCAGCAGAAACTATTACTGCCATAGGTATAAAGTTAGTCAGTGTGCTATAATGATGATATCACTATGATACCATAGGGAAAAGCCACACAGGAACCTCTGTTACACTTGTGTGAGCAGGCATGCAGAACAAAAAAACACTTAATGTCAAAGATGTGATTCTGTTGGAGGTGTTAACCCATCTGGCCTGAGATACTGACGTAAAGTTGTGTAGTGTCTTTTGATTTAGTAGGTCTGATACTTTATGCTTTCTGAAACTGTGTGGCAAACAGAGTATCACCATCTTTTAGTTCATTTAAAGTGGGAGATGGGTAAGATCCATCACCCCTCCCATGTGTTCTGGCCCAAGCTTGTCCTGGAGAAGACAGTGAAATGTGCGCACATTGGCTATTGTGTCACCCCAGCAGGCGCAGCTCCAGGGCTACACTGTAATCCTTACCAAATGTACATCAGTGTTTCCTTTCTATCCAGTGGAGTTTCACTGCTGCTGTGAGGAACATCAGCTAAAATTCCTAATTGTTGGAAACCAACCAGAAATTTGATTTCTATAGATGAAACAGTAGTTTAAAACAACAGTGTTTCAAACACTGCCGTTCTATCTGAGTTTCACTAAGTCTTTGAATATCAACAGGAGCTTGATATATAAACTTAAGTTTTATAGCTTTAATCTTTAAAATTTTAATATAGTGTTATTTCTAAAATTGATTTCATTTGTGTAACCACTATGTAGTAATGCTTTACAGGCACTGTTAAGTCTTTATCTGGGATTACAAATATGCCTAAGAATACAATGGAAGTAGATGTTATGGTATTAATTTATGCATTTTTGGAAAATGTCAAAGCCACATAAGCTTATGGCTAATGATTTAATTTAATTATACAGTTCTACATTTTCATCTTCAAAGAAATCTACAAACAATGACTAATTAATCTTTGCATGAGCCCTTTGAAATAGGTAGATAGACTTAATTAATCCCATCTAACCAACTCCTTGCCCAAGGCAATACATGGAATCAATATTTAAACCAAGTTTAGAGGTCTGTCTTAACTCTCTGGTCATTTCACTAAACTAACAGTTCCCAAGTTTCCTTGTTGGGATAGTTTAGGTGGACAGATGCCTTGGCCTGCATCAAACCTTTATTCTCTGTCTTCCACCTCTCTGCCAAAATGCTTCCTCTCCCTCTTGCCCTTAAAAATTACTTCCACTTCAGTCAAGCCACATGTGGAATGTCCAACTTTTCCCCTCCTATACTTGGTTTTTCCTTGTTTGTTCGTATCACTGCCTGACCAACTCCTTGCGCCTTCTCCCACAAGTTCCCTGTCCTCCAGGTGCCATTATGGCCCCTTCCATGAAGCCCTGCATCTGTGCTTGGTGTGCCCATTGGCATCTCCCAGGGGAATTGCCTCTCTCTTCCCCTGCCCCTGGTTCCCCACAGCAGCCGTGAGGAAGCTCTGCTGATGAGGCTGGTGTAGCTGCTTTGTATTTTCTGATTGGTTCACTCTTGTATGGTGAGCAGAGAGAAGAATGAAGATAAGCTGTGCACCATTAAATAGCACGCACTGTTCTCATAGACCATGGCCCGTACCAAGGTGCAGCCTGTGATCCACATGTCTGTTACTGAAAGCAGAAGTTCTGACAGGCTTTGCAGCACATTGTGAGTTACAAAAACAGCTTATTGGTTCAAGGGCAGGCATTGTCTTTCAGATAGTATTGAAGTCTAAGGAAGTTCATGAGTGTGGAAATGAAGATTAGTTGATGTAGTAACAAGGAATATTACTTGTCTTGAAAATGGACTAGTGATAATATTGTCTGGAGTGAGGCCATTCTGAGGACCACAGGGATTGCAAAATGACAACAGTTTGTGGCAGACTGTGATAATGTCCTGATTTGATGGAAGAAATGAATTCTGCATAGCATGTAGTGATGGATGTGGTACAAGAAGAGAAAACAATGGAAAAGGAGATTCCCGTCTCATGTCCTCAAAGTATGGCATGAAAACCTGAGAAATAGTGCCAGAAACCTGGACTTCCCACTGTGGAAGTGTTTAAGATCTAGTCAAATCTTACTTTGCTGTATCTTTTCTTACCTAGTAGGAAATAGAGTTAATGTGATATATCCTGTAGCTGTAGATAACAAAGCCACATTTGTATTTGTACTTTGATGTAATATGCCAGACTGGAAAAGGTATTCACAGAGACTGTAGAGATTCTGCTCCCCAACAAATTAGTAAAGGGACCAGAAGTATTCCTGCAGGCAGCTGATCTGACTGCTGTATATTGACATGCCATACTCTAGTTGACATGCCAAATTTTTCTTGTGCTCATTGTTTCCTTTGTTTTATAGAAAATGTTATTGTTTGATGTGACTGAAGGAGAGACAAAAGAAGAGGATACACAGAGAACCTGAAATTCTCCAGCAGTGTTGCACAGTATTGAAGGGTATATTCCAAACTTGGTGTACTACTGCAAAAGCTCTGATTTCTCTCAGCATTCCCAAAAGTGCAATTTTCTATGGCTGATACTGCCTAGCTGTGTCTGCTCCTTGATTCCATTTTCTTTAGAAAAATGTTTGATGCTCTGCCCCTTACTTTCAGGCTCTCTGTAGCTGACTAAAAGGGCAGATAGCTTCCTAAAATAGATAGCCTGATTCAGCCACAAATTGACTGGGCTTTGACTAGATAGAATTTTATGTGGTGCAGGAGGTCAGATAGATGATTATAATTGTCCTGCTTGGCTTTAAATCATTGGATTTACTTGGGTACTAAGTCTCTCCATTCAGTATGATTCAAGAGAGTAAAATGCAGAGCTCTATAAAATAGGAATTGTCCATTCAGCCAAATGGAGAATGGCTGAGTAGAGACATATGGCAGAGTCATTTTTTCAGGCTGTTGATAATCTCAAAGAACATGTAGTAACAGAACAAATCAGCTTGTTGGTGGAGGTTCCCCCGCCACCCACAGCGCCTGGTATTTTGGGGCACATACACAGGAGTGAGTTACATTAACACATCCCTTTCAGTCTGAGTAATTTTTACTGAAATCCAAGATGATTACTGTCAAAAGGAGATGCACAGGGTATAGTCTTCTTTCTGATTTAAAATAATTATATACTGCAAATACATGCAGGAGAAGGCAAATCACTTAAGGACTTGTCTTGGAAGAAGTAACATAGTGGAACTATGAATGTATGTCAGTTTCTTGACATAGTTCAAATGTTAAATGACAGATAACCTACTGTCACCCAAACTAGATGGCAAAGCTTTATTCTATGATACTGTCAATGAAATCCTGCCTCTTGAAAACTGAATTGAAACATTTCCTTCACAGCCGTGTTGAAGGTTGCTGTTCTGATATTTTATCTTGCACTTACATGACTCCAAAAATGTATAAATTATGTAGACCAAATGTAGCAGTGAAGATTTGCTGCATAAAATCTTGAAGGAAAGTTTCTTCTATTCTAGGAATATACTTTTTTTTGATTTCTGGAATTAAGTGTCCAAAAGCAGTTTATAAGCACAAGACAAAAGCCTAACCCCAGTGAAGTGTTACCAGGTACTTGCCCTGTAGTGAACAGAATCCTTTTTAGATGGTGACTGCTGAGATATATTCAGTGGTCTCTGTCTCTCACAAACAGAGAGGGAAAAATGAAATGTCATCTTTTCACTGTGTGAATTTTGCAGGCAGTTTACTGTGTTTAATGAACTGTTACAGCATATGCAGATGAACACTTCCCACCCGCTCTCCACAGATCTGGCACATGTTAATCATTTGTCCCATATTTCTCTGCTATACAGTGGCTACCTCTGCTCATAGAAACAGTCCTCAAAACTGAAACAAAGGTCCCCAAAGGCTTCAGTTTGCCAAAGGTTAAATCTATCTCCTCCTGTCAGGTCAGGACATTGAGAGACTGGCTGGTGGTATCTTCTCAGCTTTAAACAAAGCCAAAGGCTAGGTGGCAAGCAATAAAGTCTGCTGCCCTTTCTGTCCTACAGCTAAGGCCAAGCAAGACCATTGTCTCTTTTTGTGTAGGCTTTTGCCCTTAGAGCCATAGAACTCACCATGGAGCTTTGGGGTAGTCCTACAGAACCCGTACAGGTAAAAGGAAGTGTGTTAAATGCTTTCAGTGAAGTTCAACTCGTTGCAGAGAAGACACATCCATCAGTAAGGTGCACCTTGCAGTCAGTTATGCATAACCACAGTCTTTTGTAGATCTCCTTTTTACCTCTCCCATGTTAAACATAGCACTTCCATTCCTTCCTTTTCTCTTTTTGTTAATATAAAATTATGTCTACACTTGTTTTTTCAAGAATATTTATTATCCAGAGCCTGTAGATAACTGCATGATAGTTTTCTGTCTCTTAGCATAAGTAATACTAGTGCTTCACAGGTTATGTCAGAGTATGAGCAAGAAACTTTGTGCTCAAGTCAATGGCTACAGGGCTGGGGGTCAAATGTTTATGCTGGGGACTGTTTTCTTCTGTTTATACCACTAGTCCCATCTTCACTGCAGGACTGGTATTTGGAGAGGTTTTTGAAAATGTTCTGACTATTCTACTGTTACTTGGAAACAAAAGGTGGACCGGAGCTGTCTCACAACTTCTGTGGCTTGCACCTGGTGAAATTGTTCATTTCTATATGTTAAAAAGATCATATATAATATCTACATATATATCTTACACATAAAATAAGTATACATGCACATACACATATATATAGACTGCATACACTGGCATTGCCTCCGACAGTAATGTGCTTCAGTTGTGGTCCAGGCAAAATTTTGAAAGTGTTTTAAGGAATGGCTCAATGGATTTACATTGCTAGCTTTCAGACTCCTTAAGCATGCATGCTTAGTACACTGTAAGGATCAGACTATTTATCTTGAGTTCAGTCTGTAAAAATGAAAATATGCTAGACCAGTAGACACTACTGCAAGTTTAGGTCTCATAGACCTACCAGATTTTGTAGTCAGTACATTTGCAGATGAGGCTGCTCAAAGTCCAGATTTCTGGGGAAGCTCTTCCCTTCTTGAACCAGTCTTAGGATTTACCTGGTGAATTTGATAGGAGACCTGATTTAGTTGTAAAGAAATCATCTTCTCTTGTGCTCTAGAGTGGGCTTCAGTTAGATCAGCTCCACAAACTTCTGCGTGATCATTCTAGGCCAGTGTAAATTCAAGAAGAAACACCTAACAAGGCTTAAGAAAGAGATTTAATTCCTAGGTTGCTATAGGATTTCACGCTTAGTTTCTAGTGTCTTTTGTGCCTAAGAAGAATAACTTGTCTTTCTCTGGATTTGCCCCCAGCCCCTTTTGTTTTTACCTGCAGAACAGTGCAAGTAGATACCAAAATATTTTGCAGGATAAGAAGTATGTAACATACTGCAGAAGTGATGTAAGAAATGAATGAGATCCACGCAGCATCCCTTTACTTTGCTGTGAATCAGCTTTGGCTCAGCCCAACTAGAAGTCTCTGTCTCCTGCACTCTGCTGGAGGTTTTGAATCTCCACATTGTCTCTCTGCATCCTGTAAACAAGCCAGAGAGATAGCTGCAGAAAATCAAAGGCGGCAATTCCTGTAGTCAAGATGATTTTTTTTAGCCTTTGCTCCAAGTTCTTGCAAAACTGTGTGATATTTAGTGATCCAAGTCTGACATCACAGCCCCTGCACAGGAAATAAAATGTTAGTGTATTTATCAGGGATGAAGGACATTAAAATACTGGAGAAGAAGTTGGAAAAAATGGGGGTGTTGTTTACCAACAAAATATATCAAACTACCTGAGTTACTCAATCTTCAATTTCAAACTTTACTGTGAAGTTTTCCATTTGAATTCTGGGACATCGGTGCAGAGGTTGAGGTTGCTGAGAAATTATTGAATCCAGTGGTGCTAAAAAAATCCCCCTAAAAATCCATTCTCTTCCACAAATTCTTAAAAGCTCTGCCAAAACCTTTAAATATGGAAAACATGCATTTCATTTAAGCTACCATGTTGCAAATAACTGTTGAATGTAATTAACAAAAATTATATGTATTGTTGATCAGTTTTATAAAACAAGAAGATACAAGTATCACATCACATGTCCTGAAATTGCCTGGAGTTCCCCAATAGAAATAAACAGCAGATCTTACCAATTCTGTGATAGTTAGATAAGATTTTTCAACACACATACTTTTATATACACACATATGTCCATGCCTACACATACATTTACCTCTACATTAACAGTATAGATGGAGTGCTGAACAAATGTGGAAAAGCTGACTTTGATTCACAATACTGTTTTATTGTTCCCTAGAGCTTCAAAAGTACCTAATGCAGTCCTACAGCCAGAGGCTTTGAGCTTGTCAAATGCCATAAACAAAACCACAGTGGTCCTGGTCAGTGCTTGAATAAGAGGCCTCAGAGGCAAGAAAGAAGTCTGTGGGATGCATGTATTTTTTTGCTTTTAATCCTGCTGCTATTTCAATCTCCCACAGAAGTTCTTGTATTTCAGTTTGTTCTCTTTGTGAAAGCTTTGTTTTCTTTCGTCCTTATATTTTTAAAAGGAACTTGTATACAAACAGTGGGAAAAATCCTAAACTACCAGCTCATTTTTTATTCTAAATACTACTTGCATAAGCCTTCAAAGGAAATAATAAGCAGTGTTTGAAATAAAGTCTTTAGCATTTGGCTCACTGTTTAAAGGATGCTGTGGGTAACATTTCAATTACCAAGTTACTGTGGCCTCAACCTGGAGCCATTTCCCTTTAATTTTGTCCCACAAGTACACAGAGCTGTGACAGCACTTTTTTGTTGCACTTACACTGTATATTCTTTGCTTTACAACTCCCTAAGCAGACTTCATGAGGCTTACAACATGTTGATATATGAAGGGGTTTCCTCCTGCTGGAACTGGGCATTAAGCCTTGATAAAAATAAGAATTTCAACACAGGTTTTGAAGGCTTCCTCCTACAACTTTGGGGTCTTCTTGCATGACAGAGCAGGCCTGTAACTCATGCCTGTCCATACACCAACATCCTTTAAATTTGCAGCCTGGTGTGTCAGGTCCAAAAGCAGCAGACATTTCATGTCTCATAGGTCCTTGGGGGAAAATCCTGTGGGCTACAAAGCCAGCTGAGAGGGCTGCCCTTCCTCTGCACAACTCATGTCTCAGAGTTGCTCCAGGACTGAGCCTTGAGGGCCAGCCAGCTCCCGCACAGCACAGACATGGCAACACCATCTCCTAGGGAGGGTGCATGAGGGCCCTTTCCTACTGAAGGGAAATCCCATGGGCTTGGGAAGACAGAGCGATGGGCTGTTGAAGCAAGGGTGAAAAGTCAGACACTTCCTTTTAGGGCAAGGTGAGCTGTGCAGATGTCATGCGTTCCATTCATCTTTTCTCTTGCAGTCAGTCCCTGAGCTAATCCAGCTATTGGTAACAGTGGAGCCATCAGAGGCACAGGCAGAGGATGCAGAAGGAAGCATCATGCTTGTGACTGAAGAAGGGGAAAGGGGATCCCACTAAAGAGGCTCCTGTTTGTGAAATCTTGCAAGATCCTCTGTTATTAATAGAATCCTGCATGTGGTGATTGCAGTGCCCTGTGGGCTAATACTGGCGTTGGAGAACAGGTCTTACAAGCTAGAACGAATTCCAGAGGAGCCCATTGGTTTTGGTAGGTTCCTGTAGGACTGTAATTTATTTGACAGATAGTTGCACAGCTAGTATGTTTCTAAGATCTGTATCTGTAATGGGTGGGGTATGGCACAATTATATGGCTTCACTCTGCAGCAGATGAAATTTCTCAAGTTATTTGGGGAAAAGTGTTTCTTTAGTTTCTGTGATTTGAGGTATTCTGTATAAAAGTTTGCATCACCACTGTTAATCATGCATATTTGAATAGCTGTGTGTCCAGTACATTAGGTGGCTACCTGGGATAGTACTATCTGATGATCTTTATAGCTAGTTGGATAACGTACAGCTAATTGTGTTTTTCAAAAGAAGTTAAAGACCAATACCTATACAGAGACACATGCACACACATATTCTTTGAGAGTTTTTCAATGACTATTTTATTATTTTATTTTGCAAGTAATAATTCTCTTTTTGGTCTAGTTTCTCCATTTATCCCATATATGATGACTTACCTGCTGCTAAATAATGTTAATCACTGGAGTTCCTGACAACAGTGCACTGGTGGAGGTGTGCTCGGGACAGCAGCCTGATAAGACACAGGGGTAATGAGACTCACTGGACACCTGGTTGCATTTCCAAATAAAATGTTGAGGTTCAGAGAAAATTTTTTGTCCAAGTTTTTACACTTCATAGAAAAATCAAATGAAGCATGAAAAATAGACCTCGGAAAATTAACCAAAGCCCTAATTTTCTGCAAAGACTGCTTCAGTAGAAATATTTTCATCAAACTGTTAAAAGCATAAACCCCCTGGTGATTCAATACAGTGCTCTGCTCTGAATTGGAGAAACGACTATTAATTCTCATACATTTGCATACATACTAAAGGCACAAGTTAGGTTCCAGCAGAAGTTTGTCTTTATGCAAGATATCAGTCCCTTGAACTCCACTGAAAGCTCTTACTCCCAGACAATGCCTGAGAGTTCTGCTTCCAGCTCCTAATTTTCCTCTTGCCTGATCTCTCTGTTAGTTAATAAGAAGCTATTTGCACTTCATTACTGATACACCTGTCAATATTAAACTGTAATTGATCTTCAGATTCACCATTTACATTGGCAACAAAGTAAAGTGTACATTACCTTTTTGTAACACTTGCTTCAATTGAGCAGTGGTTTGCATCAAATATTTTCTTACGCTAATGGTATTCTTGCAATTCCCTGAATAATATAAAAAGTTAATTATCCATCATGACTATCCTGCTATGGGTCTGGATAGAGTATTTCATCCTCTATTAACCCTGTTGTCAAACAGCAAACAGAAAACAATGACTGGTCTCTTAGTTACTGTTGCTTTGGAAGCTGGTTACATGTCTTTATACTATTATACTATTCTTAAAAAAAAAAGAATCTGTGGGGATTTTTCCTTCCTTCCTTTATTCCTATGTTATATTAATATGCTATGTCCAAGAGCTTTATTTCAAATTGATAGGCTACAGCTTCTGAAAACTAATTAGCTCACAATTCAATTTAGAGCAGGCATTTATCAGCAGAAACTTATAGTCAAAGGATGGTGTAATGACTAATGAAGTCTTGTTCCAAGTTCTTTACCAGTCATCCTCAATATCTTAGCAAATCTCTGTGTAAATACTGTTATTCTCTTTCCCTGTGTCTGGTTTAGAGAAGCATTTTGAGCAAGGACTATCACTGTACAGGAGAATGACTTCAAAATGCTGCTGTCCTGATGAGATTCTTCATATACTTCATGTCGCCTTTGAGTCAGCAATGAGGCTCTGGAGTTCTTCCCAACACAACCAGTGTAGAAGGGTTTTTACTGTTACTTAGGGTCTTGCAAGTAAGGAAGTAGAAAGCCAGGAAAAATCTTCCAGATTCCAAGATAATACAGTCTTCAGTATAAAATCTTAATGCAGTATATTTGTAATTATTTAATTGTAGATTTTAAAATGGCATTTTCATATGTTTTAAGATGTACATGTCTAATTCATGAGACTGAGAAGGAACTTACATGGATATCAAGTCCATGTAATTTTTAAAAGTAGTTTTTATGAAACAGAAATCATAGAACAGGTACACATCCATTCCATGACTTCTCCTTTAAATACACTGTTAGAAACGCATCTTTATCTAACGTCCAGTAATTGCCTCATTACCTCCAAAAAACTGTTAAGGTGCTTTGTCTTCTGTAACATACTCAGACGTACTGAGTTATTTTTACATTGGAAGGCAGCAGGGAGTCTGATTTTAGTACTACCTGTTCACGACGGTGCAAGATTTCTGGCATTAATCTGAAAAAGACTGTTTTATTTTTGTCATGGATTGAAATGCTTTTGAAAGTTATCAAGCTGACAACTCTGGAGACTGGCATCCTGTTTTTATCTCTTGGGTGGGTGCAACACTGGCAGTGACTGCTCAAGCTGCCCTGCATTGTCCTATTGCCATCTACTCCAGGCAGATGTAGAAGGTCCACCCATAAAAAGGAGAGAGACAATATTCATGACTTCATACTAAAAAGCAGTAACAATTCTGTAATGCTTCTAAATACTAAAATCTGCTATTGGAATGACATTCAAATCACCACTTTTCATCTGTCTTGACTGGTACTGGTTGATGATAACTAAAATATGATATTTTCTCCTTAATATTTATAAAGTCCATGCAGAGAGGTAATTTCTGCCAAAGTAAAATTCAGAGCAGGACCCTAAAGTTAGGAGCTGCAAATCTCTCATACCACTCCACACTCCCCATCAAATTGCCAAAGATTGAGTATCCCAATAACAGACTTACAAATCATCCCACCAGTCTCCCTACAAGCCCTGGAAGTGATTACCTTTTGGCATTCTCCTAAACTGCCTGAAAGAAGGTTGTAGTGTGATGGGAGTTGGTGTCTTTTCCCAAGAAGCAATTGTTAGAACAAGAGGAAATGGTCTCACATTGCACCAGGGGAGGTTTAGATTAGATGTCAGGAATAAAATCTTCACTGGAAGGGTTGTCAAGCACTGGAACAGGCTGCCCAGGGAAGCCATGGAATCACCACCCCTGAGGGTATTTAAAATTATGGAATTGTTTTATTTGGAAGGAACCTTTAAAGGCCCAAACCCCCTGCCATGAGCAGCACATCATCAACTAGATCACGTTGATCAAAGCCCTGTCCAATTTGACTTTGAATGTTTCTAGGGGTGGGATACCTACCCCCTCTCTGGGGAACCTGTGCCAGTGTTTTACCACCCTTGTTGTGAAAAAGTCTTCCTTATATGTAATCTAAATCAAGCCTCTTTTAGTTTAAAACCCCCAAAGTTTGTTCCCATCTTTGTTGTAGGCCCACTTCAAGTACTGGCAGGCTTCCACAAGGTCTCCCAAGGGCTTACTTTTCTTCAGACTGAACAATCCCAAATCTCTCAGCCTCTCCTTGTAGCAGAGGTTCTACACCCCTCTCATCATCTTGGTGGCCCTCCTCAGGACTCACTCCAACAGGTCTATGTCCTTCCTGTGACATAGATGTGATACTTAGGGATATAGTTTAGTAGGTCTTGGAAGTGTTAGGTTAATGGTTGGATTCTCAAAGATCCAAAAGGTCTTTTTCAACTAAGTGATTTTATGAATCTGTGATTCTAAACCCACAAGGTTCCAGTTCTCTCCCCAGGAAACATCTGTACAAGAGAAAAGTTATATGAGTAATGTTGGTCTTCAGAACACACTTTTTCATTTCCACCTCCCAAAACACTTCAGCGGAGGAATGCCTTGGTACTTTTTTAATATTCTGGAGCAAAGTAGTTGCATTTCTCTGAGTATTGTTCAGGACGCTGATACTAATGAGTCACACATTCTTATAGGATTGATATATTTTAATTTTACCCAGATATTCTGAAAAGTACTCATTGTAAAAAATGCCTAGTAAACACTATTGTAAATACTTAATAACAGCCTAGGAATGAGTGTTAAAGAAAGCCATGAGTTGATCCTAAGCTTGTATCTGGAAATCATCTACTTCACAAGCCATAGACACAAACAGTTGCCTAGTCCATATGATCCATATGATGTAGAATTTGCACACAGTATCTGCAAACAGGTTGTATTAATGAGAGATGATATATTAATGACGAACTGGGGAACATTGAATGCATTTCTGTTTAATCTTCCCTGATGCTGCCCACAAGGGAGCAGGAAGGGACTGAGACTAGGGTTGCCACCAAGATATTTCTACCTCCTTTGATTACTGATCCTAAACTTACTCAAGACAGAGGTTGATCCTCATAGGCTGCTTTTCCTTGTATGGAAATGTTAATGACTCTTTTTACAGTCATCTCATCTCTCACTGGTAAACATGGCTTGTTTATCATGTCCTGTCCAACCTGCTAGCAAATCTTTACTGTAGTGAGAGGTAAAATGCTCTTCCTACCCAGGCATTTTGTTGAATTCATCCTGTAACCATTCTATATACAGGGCACCTTATACTTAATGCAAACATGTGTCAGCACGGGATTAGAGCTGCACCTCATTACTATCACACTCTTGAGACTAGAGGATTTGATAATCAGTTTGAGATGGCTAATTTCCAAACCTCGTTCCTAACCAGTAAAGTGATACTACTGCATATCCATACACATGCTTATTCCCTGCCCAGCAAACAGCCTGACACACTTCTTTTTTAATTAGCCTCAACTTTCTTAAGAATCCCTTTGAATTTGCTAGTACAAGATACATGGAACCAAGATGAGACTTTCAGAAGTCTGGGTGTTAGACTGAATCACGTGACATACAAGCATCATGCACTCAAAACAGCTTAAAGCTGTAGAGATGATAATTACTGTTCCTCTCTCAAATAAGAGTTCTTTATTCCTGTTTAGGATCTATGTACTCACGTAATCCACAGAAAATATTTTGTTGGTCTTTGAAGTGCAAACTCCTCAGGTCTCCATAGGAACATGCGTTAAAAGATGAAACTAGACGTTCCTATGAAACCTGAAATCTGCAGCATTTGAAAGACTTAGTTCCTAAAAATATGCCTCTTAATCTATTGTGAATCAGCTATCTCAGTTTATTCACTCCCCACCTAATGCACTAATTAAAAAAAATTGCCAATGTGATAGAGACTTCTTCAACAGCAGAACAGAGTAGACAGTATTAAGTTATTCTTTTATAAGCATTAGCTACAGAAACTTTGAAATTCAGAAAAAAGTGACCTTCAGCTTACTATTCCCAGCAAAGGTAATGGACAGCATCCTAGGTATAAGAATATATTCACTTCATCACATTTAGGGCCCCTTTTCACCTCAATGAGCTTGGCAGAATAGTCAAGGTTTTTTGTATAAATTATCTCATTCTGTTCCTCTTCCAAGGACTAGTTCTTAGTGTTCTGGGCCTAAATTCTCACTTCCTCAGAAGAAAGTGTTTGAAAAGTGTTTAGCACATTGTGCTTGTTGTTATAAATGAAAAATGTGCCTGGATACATCTAATCAAGTGAAACATACAGTTACACACACAACAGTTTTGCATGCTGATGGAGAGGGAGCAATATAACATGCTGAGTGTCAGAAAAAAAGGAAAAAAATGTGTTGCTGCAAAATAATTTTTGTCAAATGATAGGGAATGAAATATGTATCCCAGATTTTCTCTTTTGGCCTATGTTTGACCAGAAGTCATGGGTAGCAAAAGATGCTGAGTGACACAATCTTAAGGGAAAAGCCGAAGTACTGACAAGAAGCAGCAGAGAAACCTTCCATTCTGGTATGTTCTAGACCTTTTAAAAAATGCAATCAGAGCCTTTTTTCACTGTGGATAAAAACATCTTTGAGAAACGTGTACTCTGGTTATATTTTGCCTCTTAATGATGCACCAGGACTACTTAATTGCTCCAGCTGCCTAAAAACATTCTGCCTCCCCAGCACAACATTAAAATCATAGTGTTCTTCCTAAGACAAAAGGCCTAACAGTTTTAGCACATATTAACTTTTCACATATCTTTTGATTGTTCCTAGTAGAGATGAAAAAAACCCAAAGCCACATCTGTGGAAGAGTTGTGGTCTCTATTAATATCTCTATCCAGAATCTGTGTGCTTGTTTAATGCCTAAAGTTGGTAGCTCTCTCACAACATAATTATCAAGGCCATAGTCAAGACATCATATACTGCTTTCTTTGAAAGCCTTCTGCAACAGCATAATACTTATTGAATTGTAAATAAAGACATAAGCAAACAATGTGAAAATAAATGAAAAATACTGTTATTTTAGGTATCTGATGGAACATTAATTTTTTTTTATTTCCAAGTAGTAAGGAGTGAGGTTCAAATCACAGTAGATGGAGACCAAGAGAACACACAGGGCTGAAACCAGAACCTTAGAAATACTCAGTTTCTCATGCTATTGTTTTTGAATGACAACAATATACTTTCCTGACATTTAATGGCCTGCTTTCCTAACTGTAACTCCTACTCCCATCTTTACCTCCTGAAACATATTTTGAGTCTAATAGGTTGCAACAATATTGCTTCAAATTAAAAGGTTCTGCTTTTAATCTAAAATCTGTCTTAAGAGAGTTTTATTTGTGGTGATGTATTTTCCTCAGGTTTAATTGCACCACATTTAGTTTGATGTTTTGAAATATGATTCACATGTACAGTTAATGTAAGACAGTTTTATAGTTCAGCAGCCATTAGAAAAGAGAAGGCCATAGGCCTATATTAACAAGTAAGTGATGCAAGTACAAAGCAATGTCACCATAGCAACTCGGCTTGCACACAGGATGCTGTATTTAACCTTGTGGAGCCTTAAAAACTCCTTGTTACTAAAATAGGTAAACATTATGTGGTAATGGGGCTGTGCCTTCAATGCTATAGCAGCAGATTTGTCCTAGAAATGTGCAGTTGCTTTGGCCCAATATAACTTCTGAGAGACCAATGGTGTATGAGCACTCAAAAAGACATGCCTTGTGGAAATCATGACTTGCTTTTATAAATGTGCAAGATTGCTTGCTCTTTTTGGAACTGGGAGGGCGTTATCTTTAGAGCTTATTGCAGTAGGACAGAAACTCCTTAGCAGGAAAATATTCCTAGGAATTACTCTTAGATTTTTATTCAGTTGTCTTCTTGCTAATCCACACACCCCCTTCTATCTGCACAGCTACTGTGAGCTTTGTCAGTAAAAGGCAGAAAAACATGTGCTTTTGTGTTTCTCTTGCAGGTTTGAATTTTCAAGCTTCTAAACTAGCCGTGTGGATGGTATTAATTAGAAATGTGAATCTATATGCCCTCAAGTCAAATAAATGTCAGATGAATTAGCTTCTTTAGAGGGTCAAGCTGGTGGTAAAAAAGGCTCTGCGCAGCCAGTTTTTGCAAAAAAAAATGTATTTCAATAACTTTTGGTAAGAAACATAGGAGTTTAGAGGTGTGAGATCATAGGATAAAAATGAATTTCTAGAAGAAACAAACAGTGGCAGGTTTGAATACTGTGTGTGTTACAACTTCCCCTCGTCTGTCAGGCAAGGTTGATTATTATAATAAAATACCCAGGGCAAGAGGACAGATTTGCTGGAGGACTTCTTACCTAAATACCTTTCAGGGTGCCTAAATCAGGTATCATCAAGAGTTTCATAAAACCCTCCTGAGGTCCTTTTATGTGTCTACAACTCCTTGGCACCTTAGTTTTAAGTCACAAGTTGCCTCAAGTTCTGAAATTTCTCTGGAAGCAATGGATACTCAACCACCCAATGTCCACCTCATACCTATGCTCTGGAAAGACTTGCAAATGCAGCCTGTATCTCACCTATAGGATAAAAGTGCTGATATCTTTATATAAAATTATTTTGTGGGGAGAATCACCCATTTGGGATAAGGAAATGTGAAGGTCTGCCAGCAGAAGAGAAATCTTTATGGATATGTAAATTCCAAGGGAAGATTTAACAGAAAAGCCCCACTTTGCCTTTTAAGGAAATCATTAGCGGGTTTACCAATATCTGAGAAAACATTGGCATTCATAACATGCAAGAGAAAAAAGGAATCGTTATTACAGAACTATGTAATACCTGACATAGTGTGGATTTCAACTATTTAACTAAAAGAAATGTAGAGAGACAGTTGTTTTAAGTGGATTTTTTTCCACACTCTGCTGTTGCACTGCTTTTCAGGAACATGTACTATATTGTATTTTAGTAACCTGTCTGAAAAGATAGTTTAAAACTCTCCATTATACTTAAATGCATTTTACATCAGTTCACAAAAAGAAACTGTTGTGAAAGTAGAAAAGTGCTACAAAGCAATCTGGTAAGTAAGGGAGCAAAAAGGAACTTGAATATTTTTAAAATTCCTGCCAAGTATCAAAATCTGGTTATGAGAGTAGCTGAAAGTATTTTGGCCAGCCCATCAGTTTCCAAGTCAGTAACCTGTAAAAGCTGTGGGTTCTTTTAAGAGTCAGGTCCTGTGCCTAGTGAGTTCAGATGCCAGAGATTCCCCACTGACTTCAGTGGGAAAGAAAGGCAAACCTCTTCCAGGAGGAATAAATGTTGGAAATTTCCATCTTCAAGACAAAAACATGTTGGCCCTGCTCTTCAGTAAGGTACAATCCCATGATTTGCTGTACTGCTCCAGTGACAAACTTCTCAGTGGATGACTGTGATTAGAGAGTCTCTGTCTTGGGGCCAGAGACGCCCATCTGCCAGTCTGACCGCCCTGCTGGGACATGGGCTTCCCAACTGATTCAGAAACCTCAGGCACAGTGGAAAGACTGTTGGGGCATATCCAGTCCCTGACTGTGACTCACGCTATTCATGTTACTCATCCATGTGGGCACTAATGAAGTGACTGTGAGGTTCTGGGAACACAGGGGATGGAGTCCAGGTCACAAGTGATGCTCGCCAATACTTCCATTCGACTGCAGAGGCCTACCCTGGGTCATATGAGTCATGAATTTGAATGCAGATCTTTACTAATAGTGTCAGCAATGGGCTCCGGCTTCTTTAAACATAACATGCTGCTTTCTAAAGGTGGAATGTTGGGAAGAGGGAGACTGTGACAGGGAAACTGTCTGATACCAGTGCTCAGACTTCAATCTGGGGTTAAAAAGGTGTGCACTCAGTCTCCAGAGGAGTCAATTACAGAGTTTCAAATGCTGTTTGAAATGTTATATGTCATTCACAGTACTGCAGAGACTAGGAAAATGCCTAATCTAATCCCCAGACTGACCTTCTGGTTTTTTTCAATAGAATGATAGCATCACTTACCATGACTTCAGGCTATTTAAAATTATTATTATGAAAAGTTAAAGCTGCTTGCAAAATACTGTCTGAATTCAAGCAAGGGCATATCAGACAATTAGCACTATCTTCTAAAATTCATAGAACAACACAGAACGGTTGAGGCTGGAAGAGACCTCAGGAAGTCTGCAGTCCCTGCCCCCTGCTCAAGCAGGGTCAGCTGCAGCAGATTGCTTAGGTCTGTGTCACCAAGCTGGAGACTTCACAAGATTTCTGGGAAACTTGTTAAAGTGTTTGGCCATGTTTACAGGCTAAAAAAAAAATCAATTTCTCTTTTGTTTAAATGTAATTCCCCATAATTTAGATTGTGATCATTGCCTGAAGTTGCAGTGCCAAACCAGCTACATACATGCAAACAGAAGCAAACCTGCCACTTTTTGGAAGCTAAAAGGTCTGACATAAACTTTTATTAAACTGAAAAGACACAGGCACCTCTGATGTTACTTAGTTAAAACCTTCCATCTTTCCAGTCAGATGGGCTGCACTCAGAGTAGGCAGATCCTTCTCCTTAGCAGAGCTGTCACTGATTTCAGTCAGTGTGAACTGGCCACTCATTCTTGTGCATGCTGTCTGGTTCTCCACTAGAGCTAAAATCATCTAGGAATATTATGTTTTCTTTATTTTTTAAAATGTAATTCCAAATGGTCCAGTAGATCATGCATAGAGATGCCATAAAGCATTTCTGATGCTAAATCTTAAAACAGTGTTGCTTCCTTTTCTTAAATTCTATAGAATTTGTTCCTAAAAGAAGCTATGCTAAATGCCTTTCTCCATAGCAAGGTCATTTCAGGGCAATATACAGAAATTTCTTTACCTGTATAATCTAACTCTGTCAATATCTCTGTAAGTAATCTCACAATAAACTTTGTGGGACAGATTAATTCCTGAGGAAAGCCAGCAGAAGTCAATATAAACAGACTTTTATGAGCACATTTTCACCACCCACCTCACAATTGAAAAGTTTGATCCAATAATAAGGCATCAGAGAGTAAAAATAAAAACATATGATAAGACAAAAGACACTGTCACTGCCTAATAGGAACTATGTTAAAAATGCCAGCGTTCCTTCAGACCCAATTCATTCCAATAATTACACAGTCATTAAAGCAACAGTCTAAAGGGAAAAATACCTTCATGGAATAGTTCATGTGAATAGTTATTTAATCTGCTTTTTAGAATATCTAGATGAATGGCTTTTTGCTGAATTTAGGACGTTCTATTATCAGATCTTTGCAGTCATTCTAATTACTTCTCTGCCAGGATCATTTTTACTCTAGATCTCTATATAAGGCTAGTTAAGAGGGAGGAATTTTATTCTTGCAGCTGTAGGAGAGCCATTTTCATCATTCTGTGAGTGGTTTCACACTGTATTTCCCTCTCATTATCCAGCACTAAATAGACAACTATTAATTTCCAGATAGCCTCTTCAGTACTGTGTCTGAGTGCTGTTGCCCATCTTAACCCCAGTGAGAGCACCTCAGTCGGAAGCACAGATCATCAACACCCTTGCTGTGCTGCTGCTTAGCCAGGTGTGCTCTTGTATTCCAAAAGAATATGTTCCTCTCACCCTCCTCCCCCAATAAGCACCCTAACAACCCAGTTATAGACACGTTTCTGCACTTTCATTCTCTCAGGAGCCTGATGAATATTCATTCCATGCAAAGAGGAACAGTTTGAACAGAAATAATAGGATGCTTCACCCTTGTGCCTTAAAATAGCCGACCTTTTGTGATCAGCATATTCACCCCCATGTGGGAGATACCAGGTCAGGTTCCCTCAGGCAACAAAAGGAATTTAACCCAAACCTCCCACAGTCTTGCTGGGTCGGGTGGGTTTTATGATACAAGCTTCTTCTTTGATAGATCTTTCTGATTAGCTTGGCTTGGTTTGTGTCTACTTTTAACTCTTGATCCCTTAAATAATATTGGTCATTTATGAAATAACAATGACCGTATCTGTGATGCCAAGCTGGGCTTCCTTTCGGTGGAAACCAGGGTGCACAGACCTGAGCCCCCAGCCTTGCCTGACTAGGATGGATATGTGGTCAGACTGAGAAGTGTGAAAATGGTCACTCTTTGCATGGTCTGGATGCTGGCATTAGGTAACCTGACATGCTGTATGCTCTGGAAGATGCCTCTGTTTTGTGCTGTATGGAGAAACACCTAACTCCTTGGAAAGAAGTCTTGCAGTGTTGCCACAACTGTTTTCATTCATAAAGACCTACAAGTAGTTTAGCCTGGTATGTTTGATCGTTCCTTTTACTTTCTTCAACTCTCCTTGCTTGTGTGCTTGAGTGTGTAAGACTATATGTACATGTGGGGGGAGAAGAAGTTCAGTTTTGGCACTGGTATTATGCAAAACCTTTTGGTTTCTTTCAGACTACTGCTACAACCTGGTCCAGAAGGCGCAACCTTTACCAGGTGTTACACTTTAATTTCAGGCTTTAAGGGATTTTGCTTACACAAATTCTTGCAAAGCCTTTTGATTCTTTGATACCTTGAATTCATATCTGGAGAAAAACTACACATTTTTCTCTAAGAGATTTCTTTTAATTTGGTGAGAAAAATAGGTGTTTTGGCAAAAAGAGTTTTACGGAAATAAACATGCAACTTCACAAAAGCATTACAACAGGTTAGCGGGACTAAAAAGCATTACTATAGTAAGGAACTTATGTTACACTTGGCAAACACAAACTCCATGCAACTTGGGTGAAGTACCCACACCTTACAGAAAGTGTTTTGCCTTCACTGCATTCCTGTAAAAATGGTTTGTGCTGATATCCCGTTGTCAGAGATGTCACTGCCTTTAGATATGCACCTTGAATTTCAGAGGACCTTTTTATGAAGAGACTTTTTTATGAAGTTTTATGCAGTGGGAACCAGCTCCAGCTGGAGTTGTTAGTATTCATTATGCTTGCAAATCCATCCACATCTGTTTCATATTAGATACCTAGAAAATGAGGAAAACATATCTTGTGACAACTTAGAAAACTGTGGTTTGGGTGACTTTCTCAGCACCATGCCATACTCAAGGAGAGATGCAGGGACACAATCCCAGCTATGGATGCCAGTACTCAGATTTGGAATGAAAGGCAGGTGCTGGGGAGAGAAATATTTTCCTCTGGTTCACCTCTGGCTCACACCCTTCATTTGACATAGGACAACACTGACTGCATGCACTGAATGTGTCAGAACGCCTGAAGAGTAAATAGTATTTGATCATTAAAATAAAGACTCCACTGTAACATACTCTTTTATAAAATCAAAGTACTCTTTAAAAGCAGTAGTAGTCCAGGAGCAGCCCATCTTTTTCCTTCTGAGTGCTGGGGTTTCTGATCAGTATGGGCAAAAGGAGTTGTGATTACACAAACAAGTGTTGGATTATCAACTGATGTGGTGGTATAGTTTGGTTTATAACAGTTCAGGGGATCTGAGAGATGAGCCTGGCCAGAGACTATTTTGTGTAGCCTAAACCTTAGGAAATGAAGCAATTAGATAATGAATAAGTTTGACTTTTTTTTCTTGTCTGGGAGGTGTTACAGTTTGACTTACAGGAGATTTTAATAGGAAAATAATGCTAAGACTCACTCTAAAGCTTAATTCAGGCTCAACAACAAGAGCAAGTAGATGTTGTTAGACAGTAGGGACAGATAAGAGCTGTGACTGCTACCATCTGCAGTAGTGGTCTCATGGTAACCTGGGGCTAAACTTGGTAGTACCAGGGCAGCTTGTCCAGAGGTGCCTGTGTATATACAGATGCATCTGTGTGCACTTGAGTTGAAGGCATTGTCAGGAAAGTACCTATAAACATGACCTGGAGAAGCAAAGCCTGAGACCTCCTGAGGCACTGAGACAGGAACATGTCTACACTGCTTTATTCTGTGTCTACCGAAGCAAAATTACCCTTTTTTCCGTTCTCTTTTTCTTTTGTAAAATAAAATTGCAAAGCAAATGTCCCTTTTTACCCCCACCCCCCCTTTTTTTTGTTAAATCAGAATGACTTATATTTGACTGCTGTATAATTACTTGATGAAAGAAACAGCAATGGTAAAACAGACTTCAGGCTTAAAACAGTCTTGCAAAGAATAACTCCTTGAAAAAAAGTCACCCTGAAGCAGCAGGGTAAGCAGAGGTCAAAACAGATAAACCTCTAAATTAAAGTCATATGTTTTTTCTGTGATTCTGATTGTTTCTGCTCATTTTTATTCCTATGCTTTTTTTCCTCCCCTCTTTTAGGAAGTGCACAACAATATTAATGTAAATTTGTTATCAAAATAATAAATAAAATTTGGTTTACTTTTATATTCTTCTTCGTATTTATGACTTTTAGAGGACAGTGTAAAGTATGTAAATTTAAACTAAGTAGTGCAGTTTATAGAAGATTTAGAAGAGAATCATTTTATTAGTTATGCCTGTACTTAATCAAATCTAATTTTAGGTGTTTCGTTGTGAGACAATATGGTTTAACTGACAACTTGACTAAGGCAAACCTTGACCGAGGAAAATTAATGTTGGGAAAAAACCCACCCTTTCAGATACTACTCGATAAATAAGGGGATCCTGTGGTGATTTTATATAGCATAGGCTGGTCCTCAGTATACCAAAACAGAAGCAGCAGGAAATAGTTTCAGTGAAAACAGCTTTTGAGACTTGGTTCTGCTGGTTGTTCTACTTCAATGACATTCCTTGAAAACAGTGATTCTGCAACACAAACTGAGGTCCAGGGAAACCTCATGTCCTTGTTTCTAGTGCAACTAACCCAGCAATGCAGAGTAAGAAGATGCTGCTGGTACAGCAGCTAAATGAGAATGCACAGATGTTCCAAAAGTAATGACTTCCAGTGGCTATGCTAGGTTATGCAGAGAGAAGTTACAAGAAGTCAAGGAACTCTGAGCAACCTAGTCTAGTGGAATCTTTCCCTTCCCATGGCAGAGGGGTTGGAATCAGATGATCTTTAATGTTCCTTTCAACCCGGGCCATTCTATGATTCTGTGATATGATGCTGTATGCATAAAAACAGGAACTCTTTGTCACTTTCATGTCTCCATAAAAAAGAGGCTCAGAATAAACATGTTTAGGAATAGAGTTTCTTTTAAGTTGTGGCTGACACAAATTAAATCACTTTGTGAGTGTTTGTATAACATTTGTAAATAATTTTGTTTTGCTTCTCTGGACTTACAGCTGAACGAGACTTCATGATTGAGGACTATGTAGTTGACACCTTTCACAGTATGACTTTAGGGAAGGGAGGCCAGGCTTCTGCTGAGCAGTATCAGCTATCAGTGGGGCCCAGCAAAGAGTGAGGATCAAATATCTACAGAAGCAGGAGGTTCTTCTTCATTCCTGATTCAAATCACTTCAGACAAATAAAACAAGAAATATTTTACACCTATAGCAAACCTATAACAATAAAATAATCAAGATAAATCAGACATGCAATACCTGATGTTATTATAGTCTGGCTACAACACAGACAGTACACTACACTACAATCACTGCATTTCTTGAGAATTCCTACTCAAAGCTTGATCTTTATTGCTATTAAGGTGGAGGTTTGAGAAATCAGGAAGGCAGAACTACAGCTGGAAAATTTGGGAAAAAAAAGAGCAAATATGTAATTTACACAAATAATGAAAAGGTCACTAGTGCAAATAGTTACAAAAACAGGGCTGTGAAACATGAAGAAAGCATGTGGTGCTCACCACCAGATCATGCATGTTGCTTTGTTTTGCCATACAAACTTAAAAGAGATGGGGTAGAACTTTCAATAGCAAAATGTATCCTTTAGATCATGTAAACAGCACAGAAAACATCCTTGCTCTGACACCCTATTAAAAGGTTCATAAGATGATTTGTGATCCTTCTTGAAGAGTAGTTTTTATTTACCCTCACAGAAGAGATGACTTACTTCTATGTTTTTTTCAATGTTGTTTTTATTGGTGAAGAAGCAGCAAAGAAAGACTCCATTATAAAACTAAAATGTGCAGGAGAAGGTCTAGGTGATGCTTGAAAGAAAAGCCCTAAGACTCAGTTTGTGAGTAGCATTCCTTTATTACCAAGTCAGATGCATGAAAAGTTATATTCTTCAAAAGCATGCAGGCAGAGCTACAAAAGCCTTTTGGTTTTAGTTAGCTAATTAACAATTCAGAGCATTACCTAATACTGTTACACCCATTTTCAAAACTGTCACTCGCTTAGTACCATCTTCGACACGCCTCCCCAAATTGAATTGGAGGTCTTGACAACCCTTTATCTTCATCCTGTCTTCATCTTCCTCATCTCCTTTGGCCCAGTACACACCTTCTGGAAAGGTTTCAAGGCTTCTGAGTAGCTTTGACTGGTTATATCAGGTATTATGTCTGTTTCTCAGTACATTTTTACAGATAGAGAGCTCTTCACCTTGTTAAAATCCCTTGTTTGTTGAAATTCTTAACAAAGAATGTTAAACAGCATTTTTAGGAATTTTGTACAAAGGTACTAGCAAGCTAAGGGTATTAGCAAGCTATACTCAAATTTATTTAATGTAGATTTTAAGGCACCATATGACACTTTTTTTTTTTTGCTCCATGTAGAAACAGACTTACGTGGTGCTCCATAGAAGATGGGGAATGAGTATTTTCTTAAAAGAAAGGTGTCTAATGCTGAGTTAGCACAAACTTTAATTAGGTGGAAGACAAACTTTATTTTACTTTGCCTTTTATGTAGAGAATAAATTCTTTTCTTAAATTATTTCCATGGATAATCCCCAGCAGACACTGGTGAAGTGATTTGAAGAAAAAAACAGAGCAGAACTAAGCTTTCATCTTCCTTCTGGGAATACCCAAGCAGTACTCATGAGAGATATGGACAAACTGGCAGGGCGAGAGGTACTGGGAAACAACCTAAGCATAAAAGGATATGAAAGGTATGGCAGGATAGAGTGAATTTTTAAGTGGAATACAAAATTATGCAGAAATCCTGTGGGTTATATTCTCTCAAAGCTGAAAATTACTCATCCCTTTCAAATGCAAATTATGTAAAGATGTCTTCTATCTGAAAAGGTAAGACTGCTCACTTACTAATGACATATAATACCAAACATATTTTAATTCAGGCTATCTCAAGTCTGCTAGTCAGGAAATTGATCTAGGCAGCAACAAAAGTCATCAGAGATATATACAGAGGTTTCAAAAATAGCCTATACATTTTTACCAGCAGTCTGTATCCGAGAAGGTGGTAGCTAGAATTAACTTTAATTTCCTTGGTGACAGTAATGGCTGAATGAAATTTTTCCTGTAGCATGGTGAAGCTGGTGCTGTGGAGCATCCCTGAAAAAGTTACTCCTTTTAACCCAGTGCAAAAGAGACCTTAGATTTTAAATGAAGTTCCAATGCAATTTCTTACTCTGGAATAAGTGAAGTGTTTGGGGGTTTATTCACATGCAAAAGGATTGACTTGCACTTGAGGAGGAGGGGGTAAATTGGGGTAGCAATCTAGTTAAAAGACAATTTACGAAACACGGAAGTTTAAAAATTCAACATCCAACTTTATTTGGCACATTCTCTAGTGAATCCCAGGTTTAATTCTCTCTGGATAGAAAATTACTAAACTCCTCAAGTTCCTGTTGGCCTACATTCAGAAGGGTGTCTAAATAGCTAGTCTGCAGAATTGTTTGCAATTGTCACAATGTTCAAATGAGCTATAAATAGCCAGAAATAAAGTAAAACAGCTTGTTTCCTCCACAAAGTTGTATTATTGTTCCCTATGGAACTTCATGCATATCAGGAGAATCTTTTGCTATCATAGGGTCTCTGCTCAGCAGTCAAAAATAAGTGGAAAGAATGGAGGTTGAAGGCTCCACTGTGCAAACATGTCCCTGACATGTCCTGGATGCACTTCTCCCTCTGAGCCAGCCCACCACCTCCACCCTCCGCTGTCACCTGCAGCATGGGTGTCCTCAGCTTGGGCAGAACTCATGCTGGCAAACAGATCCATGCATGTCAGGTTTTTCCATGATCTTTCTTCTCAAAGATTTCATCAAGCATGCCAAAATAGCTCTGAGTTGACAAAATTTCAGTAACTTAAAAAAACTGTCAGCAGTTGGAAGAATCAGGATTAAGACTGCATGTGTAGATCTTGTCCTCTATAATGGATCTTGTTAGGATAACACCAGTCAAAACAGATTTTGGTAATAACACATAGGTACCTGCTTCTGCAGGGAGGGATTGGGAAACCAGGCACTTTCTCAGGATCAGTGATGTGATGCTGCTGCCCAGCATTATTCCTCCTGGTCTTTCTGGCTCCCATTGGCCACCAATACCCCAGGTCAGAAATTTTAATGTCTGATCAAAAGCCTGCTGAGATCAGAGGTAGTCTATTCTTTTTGAGGAGCTGAATGATATCTTTTAGCACATTAGTGATATTTTTGTGCACTTAAAATTATCACATATTTTGCTAAGTATGTTTCACAGGCAGATCATCAACCTTTCAATCTATAACTAAGAAAAGTTCATTGCTAATAACACTATGATAAATAATTTATTTCCTTTTATGCTTTTGGGGGGGACTTCTAATATTTTTCTACTGTGCAGCAAGTCAATGTCACTCAGTGTCAAGTGTGTAGGATATAGAGAGAATTCAGACTGTTTGCCTCCCTCAGTGAGACTGAGTCATGTAGGAAAAGGTTTCCTTCAGATCTTGCAATCATTCATTATTTAACACAATCCCATATTTTGTTTTGTAATAAAAAAGGTCTTTAAAAGCTTTAAATAAAGGTGATCTCTATTTGTGTATGGAAAGGTGTGGAAAACTTTGGCAGACTGTGACTAATGCTGAGGGAAGCTGTTTTTGTTATTATGTTTAAAGAGGATTATGCAGTAAAACGCTTTGATTTTAGCAATCAGGAAATTTTAAAAGAAGCACTCTGATCATGGCAGCTTTGTGTCCCTCTGGAGTTACAATATTCGACAGTAAGACAGGCGTTGCTATGGTAATTAAACAATTTTCAAGGTTTTGGGGTTTTTTCAGATTTCTTCAGTTATTAATAATTTTCCTAAAACAGTTTGGAAAAATACTGGTACATTAAAATACCACTTGTTCCTGATAAATGGACTATTTAGAGTCTAATCCTAGTCTTTTAAAAGTCTGTGGCAGATTTCCCGCTGACTCTTACGGAAACATGGCTCAGCCTTAAGTATTTGGAAATTTCTGTCTTATTTCCTCCAAGTATGTATTTTTTGAATGGGATATATTGGAAATGCCATGGTTTCTGATATACCAATTCCAACAGGGCTTTCGCAGATGTGTGTTTCTGGCAGCACAGCTCAGCTAACTTGTGAAGCCCCAAGGCCCATTTCACACCTCCTGCTGATGCCAAGTTGTGCTTTGAGGCACCTCAGCACCAGGCATGGCTGTTCTCAGCACACGGTGTCTGGGAGGCTGTGAAACCACGTCTTCTTGTAGGAACAAGACAACAACTTCATAGGAAGGAAAAAATAAGAGATTATCATGGAAGCACAGAATCACAGAACAGCAGGTTGGAAGGGACCTCAAGGGTCATCTGCTCCAACATTTCTTATCAAAGGTATAGTCTAAAGAAGATAGCCCAGAACCCTGTCAGCTGAATCTTAAAAGCGTCCAATTTTGGGGGATCCACCATTGTAATAGTCCCTGGGAGATTATTCCAGTGGCTGATTTTTCTCATTTTAATAGGCAAAACGATGCCATAGTCTGGCAGCTTTCACCAGTGAAATTTGGCCCTGAGCCACCTCTGCCTCAGGGTATCTTTCCCCCATAACTCACCAGCTGGATGCAATGGAGAAATCCCTCTACAAGGATATCCTGGAGGCAACTCCCAGGCTGGAGCTGAAGGCTATGTCACCCATCACTGCACCACCCAAAGCAAAGGTGTCTGCTCCTGGGGGAACTGTGAAACCCCAGAGTATGCCCAGGCACCACAAGGCAGCTCAAAACATAAGTCAGAGTAGCCAGGCACTGGGTGAGGAGATTCCTGCCTGTGCTTAGCTCAAACTGTCCTTTTCAGATACACCAAGTGGCTCAATCCTTTGAAAAGAAAAACAGTGCTGTCTTCTATTTCTTTCAAAACAGCTGAGTTGTTAAAAGCAGGCTGGGAACTGTGCATTCGGTCTCCTCTTTACTTGGCAACTGCCCTGATGGTTAAGGTATTGTATAAACAGTGATCAGTCACTGCTGCCACTGCCATTAACAGCAGTTGCTGTTGCCATTTCATTAAATTCAGTGTGTGTGCAGTATGTGCAGATCAGGCCTCCAGATGGGTCCCCTAAGAGGCATGCCTATTTTGTAAATCTTAGGATGGAGATGGAATCTTAGGGCGGAGATAGGCTTATATCAAATGTTCAGGTCAAGCAAGAAAGTAAGATCTCTGGCTATTTATGACTGCACCACTTGTCAGGTTGTAGCAAGGTGATGTTTGATAGTATTCCTGAAATCAGAGCTCAGTGAGCAGAAGGAACCCATTGACCCTTGAATATGTATGCCCAATTTCCCCAGCCCAATACATACTTTGGGAATTCTTGGACTCTTTTGAATGCTGTAGCTTGAAATTCAACCTTTGTCAGCTTCTGATCAAGGACTAATTTTTCATTTACACAGTAATTCAGCAACGTTCACTGAAGGTCTTTGACTTTTGCATTTATAGTCCCATTTTTGTACCACAGCTGTTCACTCACCATTCTTGTGGTGTTTAGGGACCCCTTCTTAGATCAGTGTTTTCTGATCAATTAGCAAAGCTTGAGGTGAGCCAAAACAGGCGTACAAGAATTTCCTGAAGATGAACAACAACAGCCCTAATGTGACTGTTAAACAGGACTAAGTGGCCAATGACTCCGTTAAGCATCAGTTGCAAGTACATGTACTGGAAGAGGTGTGTCATTGGGGTCAAACTAAACCCCTAACAACACAGATGTTCAGAGGAACTTTTTTTTTAATGAAAACTGCTACATGTGAAATTCCTCACATGGAAAGCTGTAGATTTCTCCACATTAGACACATGGAACAGATTGCTGAGGACAAATTGCTCATTTTTAGCACATTCAGTGTGGCCTGCTGACAATGTCTATTATTTAATGATGGCATCAAATAATAACATAATCGTTGTTACTTGGTTTAGCAGGACTCTGCCAAATCTCTTGCTGCTCTGGGTGCTGCTACTTTTCAAACTTCTTGTAGCTATGTTCATAGGTGTTAGACTAACAATTTAGGAGTATTTAAGAAGGAGATAAAATATTTATAAAACTTCCTAGAAAAGTATTAGGTATTTTCTTTACTTCTTTAGGTATTCTCTTAAGAACTGTATAATATGGCTTCTGGGATGATGACAGAGATCTAGTCAGATCCTTTCCTGGCTTATTTTTTCAATTCTGATGCTCACCCAAACCCTTCAAATTCAAGTGCCCATTTGTTTCAGTCAGAAGCAGCACTAAAAATAAATACTACTGGGCTTGTTACCCTCTAAGAAGAAACAATGGATCCTAAGACTCTGCTTTTTATTCAACTCTTTCATTGATAATATAAGACTTAGTGTTACCAGACCTTCCACTATTGCCTCATGCTAATATAGCAGGTTTATTGTGTTAGAGACACCTTCCTTAGAGCTGCTCAGTGTACTGTGTCTTTATTCAGGGCTGCTTCTTGCAAGAGGAAAGGATGGTTGCAAACAGGTGATGGGATGGTCTGTAGTTTATTTATCTATTTAAAAAGAAAAGAATGTGTCTCCATATAACCATAACAGAGAAGGAAGAGTTCACTTCATAAATGAACTAACTCTACTTCATTCAAAAAACATATACTGAACATCTTGGTGGTGTTGCACAATGTTTAGCTTGTACAGTCTGAACTTTGTGTAGACCTTGTGCGGGGCTCTGGAATTTCCTTTCTTATGATTTTTAATAGCTTACAGTTCATGCATGCTGAAGCATTTAAAAACTCCTGCACCTCATAATTATTATTCTTTATTTCATGCCAGGGTCAATTACCCTCTACAGGCGCCTTCAGCATGACTGAAAGGACAAGCTATTTAGTGCCTCTCTTCAGTACAGGGGCATATCTTTAACAGTGAAATGTGGCAGATGCTCAGGGATGCTCAGGGATTACTCTTCCCAGGAACTAGGAGTTCCAGGGTGCAGCTGGGTGTTACTCAGGATGAGAACTAGGAAAGGTTCTTGAGACACCTGCCCCACTGCCATAGGACTGACCAAGAGGGAGCAACCAGAATCACAGAATCACAGAATTGTTGGGGTGGGAAGGAATCCCTGGAGGTCAGGGTCACCTAGAGCAGGTAAGTCGATGTTTGTGGCAGCTCAGGCCTTGAACCCTGTGGAAATGCAACAAAACATGCAAACTGTGGGCTGCCAAATCTCTCAGATACCTTCCTGACCATAAATACTCAAACAAAGATTATTAATAATATAAATAGTAATGTGTCTATTATAGACTCTGATCTTTTCTCAGTTGAAGGCCTGACATGTGCTAGAGCAGCAGCCCCTCAAGCACTCACCAATTTAGGCTGTTAAACGCTCAGTCTTTCTGAGTAATTATCACAGCCAATGTATTGGACATCTTTTTTTGCTGCTGCTTATCTTGCCAGTGCATTAGTTTGGGTAAAGTTCACTGCGTAATGCATTGCCTCTGAAGTGTAGGAACATCAGAATGTGGGACAAAATGAGAATAGTTTCTGATTAGCTAAAAACTCAGGTTTAAATCATGTCACACCATAAAATGACAAATACAAAAAGGGGCTGCATCAGAATTCTTGATTTCGTGGCTGGTGGTGTTTTATATCTACTACTTGACTTCTGGAAGGAATAATTGCAAGAAAAGGTAGATAGACTCACACTTAATCTTATTACTAACCCAAGTTTGAGATCTGAAAATTATAGACAGGCATAAGTGGTTTTCTATTTAAAAATCTCTAAATATTTTTATTTAGATTTACACTGTGTACCTCTAAATCAGTCTCACAGAAACACTCTGAATTTCATGTCAAAAATTGAGAACAGTGATCCTGAGTTGTGTTTGTATCTGTATCTTGATCTGTATTATGACTGTAATTCCTAAAAGGCTAAGGCCTGAAGGCATGATTTATTTCTAATGGGGACAATATGACCATATGTCATATCAATACTCATACACAGACATGAAGAATGAGTAAATGGTGGACCAAAATACATGTTTAACAATTCTTTATTATAAGAGAGAGCTCTCTGGGTTGCAACTGGCATGGAAGAGTCAGAAGACTGGGTGTGTTTCAGGCAACAGGACTGCTTGAGTAGATCTAAGAAGTAAAAATGCATTGAACTGGAGATGTTGGCTCAGATGTCAGCTAAACTAGAGAAACAGAGAGATAGAAAATGGCCAAAATAAAACACAATGAGTGAAATTCAAGTGAAGGAAGATAGTCTAGTCTTCAGGATGGGAGCAGAAATAAGAGAAATAGGTATCAGAGTTAGAAGGGAAGGTATTATGACGGCAGAGAAGGACAAATGAACCAAGGCTGAGGACTGAAGCTAAATTAACTACTGATGTATCAGCACATTAATAGGGGAGAGGATCAGAAGGTGGGAAAGGAGAACAGGTGAGAAACCATTAGAAATAGTGTCTGAGAAATAATAGAGAGGTGAAGTGATGAAGCACAGAGGGAGGAAAAGGAAATAAGAAGTTGAATTAGAGAAAGGAAGAAGAGAACAATGTCCAGTGCAGGCCAAGTATGTGAGCAAGAGCGTTGAACTGGGGCTACCGTTTTCCAGGGTAGCCTCTCTTAGCTATATTGAGTTGCTTCATGAAGATTGTCCTCTTTTATGGAAGGGGACATCCAGTCTTTAACTTGTCACACTCTGCTTTTACTCTTTCTATCACTTCCAGAGGTATTGTGTTTGTCCTCTGGAAACCATCCTTCTCTTGTAAGATATTATGCAGCACAGCTTTCTTAGTGCCTGATAAAGAGCTGAAACAAGCTATTTCAGACTAAGGTATTTTTAGTGCCCGCTGTAATAGGCTTTTATGGCTCAGCATGAATTCCCTGCAAGTAGATACTGAAAGCCTAATCCAAAATTGCTTAAAGACAACTAAAAGAAGTAATGTAATATTTGCAAGCAGATCTACAATTCCTTTTTCCTGCAGGAATGTGATCAGAGGCCTAAGCTAAGAATACATTTGTTGAATATGCTTATCTTAGCCCTTTGAGAGGAAGAAGAAAGAAACAAAAGTATAAAAATCTATATAAAAGAGTTAAAACAGGAAATATGTGGAATTAGAGCTCTTGTTGCCTATTATAAAGTACAGCAGAAGGATGTCAGGTGCTGCTAAATGTATCTCCATTGTTTGATAGTTTATAAATGACCATTTCTTTTCAGGCAGAAAATCTAATGACTAAAGTTTTAGTTTTAATTTTTGTCTTAGACAGCACTTGGGCAGTTAATAGCATCAGGAAAAGATTCACCTTAAATCTTGAAATGTCCAGGTGCAGCTGATCTATTTTAAACAGGAACTACAGGACTAGACACACAGTCATCTCCTTTTTATTCAGCAAACAACTGTTTTATTGAAACTTTTCTGCTACCAGCTGTGTGATAACTCTTCCAGAACATATGAGGTTCCTAATGAACAAAACTGTTCACCCCAGCTTTTTAATTCATCAAACCATGGCATCTCCACTAGCAAGAGAGCACAGGCAGTTGCAGATCCTTTCACACCCCACCACCCACGTCAGCTTTCAGTGGTAGGTTCTTGGCCACAGAACAGCTGGTGGGGTCTGGCTCAGTGATGCTCTCGGAAACTAATCAAAGCTCATTTTTCCTCTGAAAATACACATGCTAAGTCTATCACTCAGTCTTAGTGTATGTGTTATAGGGGTGACCAAGAGCTTCCTTATGAAATTAATTTTTAATGAGAAATGACAGTTTTTTGGAAAAGAGTTCCTCAAGCCAACTCTTCTGCCAGTTCAACCTTCTCTTTGATTATCTTCAAAGCCTCTGCTTGTTTCTGGTGAGCTGGAGGTGGGCTGAGGTTTCCAAGTCCCCCAGCTGGTGGTCACAGGGTATAGATAGCAAGTATCTGAGCAGCATATAACTCAAGTTGCCACTAGAGTCAGAGTTTGTGGCCTCTCTCAGCTGGCTGTCTCTGCAGAGCTCATCCCAAATACTGGCTCTCCTGGTAGCAGTAGTAGCCTCTTGGTCTCCAGGAGAGTAGATTCCTGGGCATCTGCTGCCCAGGGTCTCCATATCACCCCAGTGAAGGGGAGAGCAGCGATCCCTTGGTCGATCTCTATTCCTGATGGTCAGCAGGTTTCAGGGTTTCTCCCTCGTGATCTCTAGACACCTCTTTCTGCAGAGCAGTCTTTCAGCTCTGCAGGAGCCTGCCTGCATAGCAGGCAGCCACAGCAGCTGGGCAGCCCAGGAAACAAGCTGAAAAATCGTCCCCATCCTTCCAGAGAGTAATTTTTTTCAGGCTTTTCCCTCCCACAAAAATGTTCTGATTGTTAGCTTTTGTGTCCCAGCTTAGCACAGCCTTGCTTTTCTTTCAAAAATAAATCAGGTTGGAACAAAAGACAGTCTTCTGACCAGCTCTGGTTATTTTATTGCCCTTTTTGGTCTGTATCTGAATACTTGCCAGGATACCCTGACTGGGGAGCCAGAAGCATTAGGCTGTCTTGGAAACTAAGGCTGAGATATCCATCTCTGGATGGAAAACTAACCCATGGAGAATTAAAATGACCTCTCTGGATCACAGTGAAAAATTGGATGAGTGGGTCTACAGCTCTACACGAAAGGAAAAGGCTTAGCCACAGAGAGTATTTTATAGGTGGCATAAAGCTGTTTTGGCCACACTTTTCTTTAGCTGATCTAATGATGTTTGAAACAGATAATTACTTCAGCTATTGTCATGAGTGTAGGTCCTGCAATCCATGCTCATAACCTCACAGAGGGAGGAAGGGAATGAGAAACAGTGAGGTGTTTAAAGAGCAGAGCTGTAATTGATTATTGTCAATATGCAGGCAGAACCCGTGTTAGTGAAGCTCACTGAGAATGTTCAGCAACAGTAGCAATTCAGGAAGCATCTAACAAGCTTTACAGCCTTGTAAAACTCATGCTGACATTATAGAGTTTGGGGCTTTGGTATCTCTCTTTTTTCTTTCTTATTTCTGTTTTTTTTTTAATTGTTTTTGGTTAAGGTTTGGTTTGGTTTTGGCTTTAAATTTTGGTGTGTTTTTTTGTTATTGGTTTTGATTTTGGATATATTATTTAACTTTAATTATTAAAAGATGTGTATCATAAGGAGATGCTTCAGTGTTAAGTAGCTAATATTGCTCTTAGATTTGTCATGGCAGGAAGAATTACATACATGTAGGTACATATTTACTGGACTAATAAGAAAATATTACATGACACACATGTATTGCTTTTTATCTGAGGTTTGCACTTCCTATCATTATGTTATTTTTAAAACTTGAAGACTTTAAAACTGTGATGGACACATTCCTTATGTTTTATTTTTCATTGTAAGTATTTTTGATAAATATAGCATTAAAAAGTTTGTAGTAGCTCTTCAAAGATCAGAGCTCAGAAATGGAAAGAAAGTTTGAGGAAGCACTTTGTTGAGTCTATTGGCTCTAAAATGCTTTATTTGACCAAGTAGAGTGGAAATTTAATATTGTAAAAAATGCATAGAACAATATATTTAAATGCTTGCTATGGAAATTTAATAAATATACCCAGCAAACAATCTTCAATAAGCTTTGTAAAACATTTAATATTTTGCCACATTAAATACAGGTGCCAGTATTGAAAAACATGTATAGAAGAAACAGTAGCTCATTTGATAAAAAAATATAGTTGTCAAGCACCTCCCACCCACTTTCTAGATAGTTCATAAATCATCAATCTCTCCCTCATTTCAGAAGAAGATCACACTGCACATCTTTTAAGGGGCATCTATTGAGATGTCATTGCTTATAAAATACACTCTAATTGTGTTTTGGTGACTGGTTAAAAACTCCAAAGTATTTGACATTACATTAAACAAAGTTATCAGATGAAAATAAATATGTTTTGTGAGGCATTAATTTCTGCTATGCATTGCTTTCATGATTATGAATCTGAAAAACTTAGCAACTTCCAGTGAGTGACTCAGTTTTTAGTGAAAAATAGGCAAGGTTCAACTGTGCTTGAAAAATTAATTGCATTTGTACTTGAATAAACTTGAAAGAAGAGAAAAAAATACCAGTCTGCATGTAATTCTTCTAGTATTAATTCAGAATTTGCAGTTGTCTAAAAAACTTTGATTTTTCCCAATCAAGTCTTTCCACTCAACCCTAAAATCAAAAGTCCAATCTTGTGTTTCTCGTAGAACACAGCAGTGTAGCAATGAATGCCACCAATTCATCTCAAGTTTGAGTAGGAGGAGAAGTGAGCTTACTCCTCTGCCTTTTTGTTCTTGTAAATAGTAACACTGCCTCCCTTTTCTCATGGTGTTTTTTGGTTTTTTTTTCAATCTGAAATATTTGGCAAGAAGCTGAGCAATCTACACCTTGCAGTCAAGGAGAGTTATAAAGAGAAAAATTGGTGTTCTGTTCCTCCCTTTCCCCTGCTGTGAAGCAGCCCTGGCCACACGCTGAGCTCTCCCTTGTTGCCCCTCGGTGGGCACCGCCCACCCTCCTGTGGGCTCCTGGCAGCAGCGCATCACCTTGTCCTCTGCACCTCACGTCACCTCCTTAGCCCCTGCTTATATTCATGAAGCACTACATGTCCAGATAAGAGACAAAACAGCTACCCTCCCCAAGACCATAAATCCACAAGTGTGATAGGATCAGACCTCATTTTCTCATCTCAGAAACTCGTTTTCATCTCTAATTATACATAATAATTCAGTGCAGTCACTGGCATAATTGGCCATCTGTGTACTTTCATACGTGTGAAATGAATACTGGGAAAGGTTACATGGGCCGGTGTTTCTAATGCTCATAAAGAAGTGATGGAGACTAATCTTAAGAGCTGGATTTGAGCTGAAATTCATTTTGGAAATGAAATGTGATTTTTCTTGTTGGCTTGGAGAGTTATGAAAGGACCAGACAGTATGATAGCAGAGCCTGATGGCTGGTGGAAAAGCAAGGATGGGACCAGAAGACTTGCAATTTTTTTTCTGGGAAAAAGACAATTATGTCTTTCATACTTGCTGCTCAAGTTTTTATTTACTCCTTGACAGCTTCCATTTTTAAAGAAATAAAGGCCAATATTTCAAAAACACATCTTCAAAGCTGCCTCTCTGAGAAACGCCAATAACAGACCTTACAACCTATTATATCTTTTTTCAAGCTTTTCTAAAAATGTAAAAATAACGTGGAGAGAGTGAACAGAGAGGGGAGATTCCTCATCCTTATTTCTGAAGGCTTAACTGTAATAAGAAATCACTGCACAAGTCTGCAAGGCTCAGAAAGGTTGTAATGAAATAGTGATACTTTTCTTGCGAGATAATACTTGATGAATACAAATAGTGGGCAATTACATCCTTCACTAAACCAAGCATAAACTCCACCTTCCCTTAGCAAAAAAAAAAAAAAAAAAAAAAAGAAAGGCTTGCAAGAGAGACCAGTTTCTCTTTTAACATATAGAACAGTATTGCTCAGGTATAGGGATATGAGAAGTTGAGATGACTGTCACTGTTCTGCAGCAGGATGATGATAAATTTTTGGAGAGCTACTTCTTGGCATCCTCTGCTTGCAGTTTGCTTGTCTGCACTCTCAGGACCCCAGCTCAACTCTGCCAGAGGTTCAGAAGGTTTTCCTTCCAAAAAGAAAGCTTTCCAATATGTTATTAAATGGCACAGAAAATGGTAGCCAGGAAAAAATTGCTGCTATAAAGCAGGATGCACACTAGTGTAATGCACCAATCAGAGGTGTCTGCTTTTTGGTCCTGCATTTATCGTGATCTCTGAAAGATATGTATGCATTAAATATATTCATATTTCTGTACACATTTACTACATCTCACTCTTCTTTGAACTTTGAAGCCAGAAGGGCATTTCGATGTTGAAGTCCAGCCAATGGGGAGGCTGAACTCATGCTCACACACACACACACACACACACAAGCCAGCTTCAAACATAGAAACAGTGCCTAACCAGCATCCACATAAACACACAGCACAGACAAAGAGCACAGGCTGCCCAGTACTGTTCCTCCTCTTTGGCTGAGTAGGATTGAAATCCACTAGAGGAAAATATGTTTGTGTATGTATTGTGTATATATATACATATATATTTATATAAACACATATATAAACACATTCTGGATCATTCTGGTAGCGGGTCACAGATTTCCTGGTCTCCCCAGGTGCTGGTAGCCAGATGAAGGATGTATGGAGTTTCACATTCCTGCTCTTGTTGCTGATAGACCCATCTCTTTTCCTACTTGCCTGCAAATCCATCTTGAAGCTCACTAGCATTCACACATTTCTACTAAGAACAGACAACCATTATAAATAGTATTTAACCAGAGTATTGATTGGACTGTGGTGAGGAAGCACAGGGCTCAGTTGGGAAGTGCAACCTGTTTACACATAACCAGTTCCTTTTGTTCCCATTTATCTTATTTTCACTTGCTTGTTCCTCTCTAATCTATCCTGAAGCCTTCCTTTCTTTGCCTTTGTTTCATTCCCTAAATATTCCATAAGTCTCATACATTCCCACAGTCTCATTAAAATCTGACACAGTAAGTTGCATACAACCCCAAATGCCCTTCCCAGTGCCCCATAGTGAGTCCTATGGCCTTGTAGGCAATAGTCACTGGCAGTCTGCAAAGTCTTCTGGGGAGACAGCTTCTTTGGTTAACACATCTTGGTGGGTTTCATACCAGACATGATGGGTGAATGCTTCTCCTGGGATAGTTTTCAGAACAATCAATTCAGTATGTGCCGTTTTCCCGGTTATTGCATTTCTAGGGTGCCTCTGCTCCATTGTTCATCTGCTCCTTGCCACACCTTTGTGATTCTGATGATTAGACTTTAATCACATGAGTAACAATCATCTTGTCTCTGTGCCAGAAAAGCCAGGAGCATCTGATTATGAACTGGATGTGACGATGATAGCAAACCCACAGTGCTGCAGAAGATGTGCAGAACCTGAGAGTGTTGGTCTTTTTATATTCATTTTGATATTATGCCCAAGTACAGTGCTGGGGAATAGTATCCTCTTGATTATTCCCTGGAGCTGCAGTATGGGGTGAAAAATGACTGAGTTCATGTAATGTGACAACAGTGATGTTGTCCTAGGAGGTGCTGGGACAAACTTGGGTAGAGGAGATGCCCTCCCAAATTCCAAAATAGATTAATATATTGTGCCAATGAAATACCTTCTGCTGTCTTACTGATGAAAACTATTAGCTTTCCTTTCCTAAATGCTAGCACAGGAATTTATTAACCATTTCTCACATTTTACATAAGCTGATGGGAGACCCTGGAGGTGGAGCCAGGGTCTCTATCACCTTCATGAGAGGCAGGTCAGGAGCCCAGGCAGACAAGGCTCAGGGTGGATGGACAGGACTGGCTGGCTAGAGTCCACCTCCTGTAGCTTAAAGCTATCCCACAGAAGGCAATGCCTTGTACTTGGCAAGATGTCAAGTCCCAGGCTCTCAGAAAACATCAGAGATGGTGAAAGAAAGCACAGTGATGGTGAAAGGAAAATATTGCTATCTTTCCTGAGGCAGAAGCAGTTATATGCACTCTTGAATAAATCCCTTCCATTTGGGTACTACCACTATATTTGTCTCTATACAAAGCTGCAGTAAAAACTTTTGCTAATGGAAAAATACCACACTGGCAGAATGTTTTCTTCCATGCTAATGTGGAATACTGGGATATGAAAGCAAATTATTAGCTAGAAACTTGTGAGACAGAAGTGACAGTGCTCTTTTCAGGTAATAAGCCAGAAACAGATATTGTAAGTCAGAATGGATTTTCAAAAGATATTTTGGTAATAATTTCAAAACTGAGTCCTTTTAGTGACTCACTACAAGCCAGATTAGAGATACTGAGAAAAATGGTTCTTAAAACACTAAACAACTTGTCTGAGAGCTTTCTTCTTAAGAAGCACTACAGAATTTAATATTTTGAGATTATTGGCTTACTGTAAACTTTTTATCTTGGACAGGTGTCGCTTCCCACAGAAAGGGAGTTTGAACTAGATGACCTTTAATGTCCCTTCCAACTCAAGGCATGACCAGATTCTATGATTTATATTGGCATTTTTATATACTTGTTACAATATTTATCTATTTAACTTAGTTTTAAACATTGTAGACTCTACCTCTTTAATATAAGCATTTCAAGTATTGTTTTCACAAAATATCCCACATCTCGACCAAGGGACATTATAATAGTAGATGGCCAGTGTTCGTGGATCTGTGAGTGTCCTTTGAAGTGGCTATGAAGGAAATTGCTTTTGACTACCTGCACAACAGTTCTCAGGCTGTGCTTGGCCTAGCTCCTGGCAATCCTGAGACACAGGATTCTGATAGGCACATCAGAATCACCATGCTGGACTGCAAGCACATGCTTGTACACAATAAAGTAGGAAATTCAGGGCTGTCCCCAGAGAGGTAAACTGAGGTCTGAACTACTCTTCTGCCAGTATTTAGGAGTAGGTCACTCTCTAAGAGGGATTCAGCAGCTTGCACTGAAACATTGTGTCATGGCAATCACTCCTGTTTTCTTGCATGAGTCTTGCCCGGATTCAGGATCACAGTGACTGAGAGGTTTTTTATTCTGTATTATGCCAAGGTTTTCTGTGCAGTCAGCTCCACTCCAGACTACTCATTCCTTTTTCCTTCAGAGTCATAGAATAGTTTGCTTTGGAAGGGACCTTTAAAGGTCATCCAGTCCAACTCCATTGCAATGAGCAGGACATCTTCAACTAGACCAGTTGCTCAGAGCCCCATCCAGCCTGATGTTGAAAGTTTCCAGGGATGGAGCATCTGCCACCTCTCTGGGCAACCTGTTCCAGTGTTTCACCACCCTCATTGTAAAAAACTTCATCCTTATATCTGGTCTAGATCAACCCTATTTTAGTTTAAAATCATTACTTCTTTTCCTGTTCACAACAGGCTCAGGTAAAAAGTTTGTCCCTGTCTTCCTTATAAGTCACCTCTTTAAGTCCTGAAAGGCCACAAATGTCTCCTTATTTTAGAATGTTACTTAACGTCACACCAGCTGGAGTTTTAAATATTTCTCTAGAAAGCAGATCAAGAAACCAATGCACCTTGTGATGAATAAATTAAGACTGCAGAGCTGCCACCTTGCCACATGCATTGTCACCTAACAAAACGATTGCACAGATGCACCACCAGAGCTGAGCAACCAGTCTAAACATATCTCTATAAATAATTATCCGAAAACCAAGCTATAAGTTCATGACACTCATGTTCACATCTAAATGAAGGCAGGCTATTAAGTTGCTCATTCAGTCTAGACGGTTGTTTGGCAATGAATTTTTGATTGTGTATTTGTTGATGGCAATGAGAGTTTGGAATTTGCTTCCTGCTGTGTTCTCTAATCCTGAGGCAAGCCCAGCAATGCATGAGTTACTCAACCAATGAAGTCCAGATAACCAGTCCTTTGTTACAAAATACTCACAGGCTCTGCACGTGGGAAATGTTCTGCAAACCAATTTGAAAATTATTTTGAACAATGAGCATATCTGAGGATTTCATAATCTGCCTGCACACATTTCTCAAACAGAGGAAGAAGTGAGAGGCAACTGTGTATACATGATAGTTTAATCAAGGAAAGTGTCAGGATTTAACTTGCCTGGTGATGTGTATGTCTGTAAACTCTTAGGTATGTCTCCACTGCTGACTTTGTGCCCTGACAGGCTTGTGACGGTGAATTAAATTTAAATGGTTTTTCCTGTTCTTAAAGCAGGCATGTGTAATCTGCTTTCTGAATCAGCTCTTGGACTGATAAGGCTTCCAGAACCACGTACGAGTATAAAGCAAAATGAGAACTTGTTTACCTTCATTGCTCAAAACTGAAACAGATGAGAAGCTCCTACCTGGGGAATAATGGCCATGAGAGAGCGGGGTAGCTGAGGGTAAAGCACTTTGAACCAACCCTGCTGCCTTGAGTACAGGTGGGGATATTTGCTTTCTCAGCTCTTGCCCCTACTCTTCTGCTCCATGAAGTGTTCCACCCATGAAGAGTTTTCACTAGATGGCAAAATGTATGTAGAACCTTTAGGCCAAGAATTGCTTCTATTTGGACTGGTGATTCACCCAACTTGCAGTTATGGGCTAAGTCACAGAGGTGCTGACTTGCCTGCCTTCTTTGTACCCAGGACAGGCAAGTTCATTGGGAAAGTGGTATGGAGCAAAAACTCTCTTTATTGCTGTAGAAACAAGAGCAGACCAAGAATGGCCTTCCTGGAGAGGGCTCAGGGACTGAGAGGCAGAAATGATCCCTTTGAACTTGAGATAACCCAAGAGCTCAGAACTGGATGGCCTTTTAACCATGTAGTGTAGATCCCCATGGACATAGCCACTGTCTGCCTGAAGACCCCTTGTCTCTGTGCAGAAGTGTGGAAGGTGCCTTGGGTGATTGCCCTTCTGAGCAGGGGAGCCCACCTGACTCCTGATGCCTGGCCAAGGTGCCTTGGTGAGAAGTGTCAAGCTCTCCTCCCCTGGTCCCCAAAGGCCAGTGGCTGATGTGTAGGCACCTCCAGTTAATAACTCCTCCAGGGCACTAAATTGTCTTCTTGTGACATCTTTGTCTAGTCACTGACCTAGGGACACTGAGCAGGTGTCTCAGGTGCTGCAGTTGGTGCCTAAAATTAGATGACATTAATCTTCCACTGCTCTGTCCCTTCTAATCCCCAGCTGCCATTTATCATGTCTTTACATATATATATAGTGGTCTTCTAGAGAAAACAGTGAGATATAAACTCAGAGAAAAAAAGAAATCAGGCTGAAACCCCTTTTGTAACCAGCACTCCCACAGAGAGGTAAGAACAAAAGAAGAAAGGCCAAGACAAAATATCTGCAAGTGGTGCCAGGGAGATGGAGGAGGGAATCACATGTCTACTTTTCTATTGCCAGGCAACCAGGAAAAAACCCGTATGATATATCAATGGTATAAGGGATTTAGGCTTTTCAGCTTTTCTCTTTTGCTTTGGATATAAAGCTTGCAAAATAGCAACACATTTGAAGGAAGCTTGAAAGCTGTGGCATAGACTGACAGAAGAAACCGATAATTTAGGAATGTATTTTTAAAAAAACCTTGGTGTGGAAAGTTAAGAATGTTATCTCTTGGGCAAGAGAAAAGAGATGTATATACAAAGAGTGGAAATCATCCAGGAACAGGCAGAAAATCCTTTGAGTTAATCATCTACAAATCATCTACTAATATAATCCAGAGTCCTGACCCATCCAACAGTGTTGGCAAGTGCCATTCCACCCTGTAGAGCTCAGAAAAATACCAGATTGCAATCACTGTAAGAGGAAGAGCTGCCTTGTACCAAGATTGTGTTTGACCTCCTCTGCTTCTTTCTCTCTGTTTTTCCTTAACAGATAGTGTCTAACAAGAGAATAAATTACCTGTATATACACTTAACAGTAGATGTAGAGATTTTCTATTCATAGTGTGTCATGTCAGTGCTCTAGTTATTACTCCTGAAACTTGCTCCTGGAATATATATCAATAGATAGATTTCTTTTGCAAATCTGTGCAACATAAGAAGATTAAATGTATTTATTTAGGATATATATCCTGTCTGAACTATTCTTCAACCCCTTTCAATGAAAGAGACTGCTCAGACAGTATTTACCAGACAGTATTCTTCCTGGTTCCACAGCCCCTCAGGTATCTTTTTTGCCCTGGAGGGTAACTTGAGTCATCAATTGCAGCTTTGTAATTTCTACCACACAGGGCAGTTTACATCTCCATTATTGTGTACTTCAACAGATAAACTAAATTTTCTTCCTGTTACCTCACTCAACGTTTCTATCCACCTGATTATTCTTGTTGCTTGCCTTGAGTTAGACTACTTTCTTGAAGAGTGGGACCTGTTGTAAGACAGAGTTGAGCTTGCCAACTAAGAACCTTTCAGAGCAGAAGAGACAGATTATTCCTTGCTTTGCAGCTTGTGTGCCGGTTCCACATTCTCAATATGGTATTTACCCACTTCTCAACAATGATATATTTTTCTGATGTACATCTGCTGTCCATGAGGACCTATTAAATTAAATCCTTAAGCTCCAGAATATAACAGGAGGGCTGACTACCACAAAGAGTAACCCTCACAGCTAACTTGAAGAACTTGGCATTGTAAGCACAAAGGCTTTCAGAGTACATTGTGATCCTGAATGTCAAATGGGAGGTAGGAAAGTCAACCAAACAAACTGATGTTCAGCTTTGTTCTGCCTTGGATTGTAGTACTTTGAGATATTAAGGCTACCTTTAACATCAAAAGTATTGAAATAAGGCGAGGCAGTTTAAAAAATTAATCCATGTTTCTTATTTCAGTGGGTATTTAACAGGATATAAAGCAGACAAAATCAATGTGATTTAGAAGTGGCTTTTCCAGAACTCTTGGAGTATGAATCCATCAAACGACTGCCCCCAATTTTTGTAAAATCTGATAAGTGCTCACTTTTTCTATCCCCCACTTTGCCTTGCATTTCCATTTCTTTTTCCTTCCACCCTCTTCCAAAGCAGCTCTGCAGTTAGTCTTGCCCTCACCCTCTGATCTTACTGCTGTGAAGATCGCCTTCCAATAAAAACCTCAGCTGCTTTTATGCTCTCTCCTGAACTTACAATCCTGTTCCAGCCAAGCTTTTTCCTCTTCTCCAAGTCATCCATACTACTGACTTTATAGCTGTTCAAGATCTCCTCCAACTTGTGCTCACAGAGCTGCAAGCCCTCCGCCCAACTTCCACTGCCTTTGAGGCCATAGTGCCATCTGCCCTGCTACCTGCCAGGTCTGACATCTGGATTTCCCGCCTCTGCTTCTCTCCTGGAAGACAGATTCTGGTGAAATCACTGTGTCCATGCACTTTCCCTTGCTACAGCAACACTGGGTAGTAGCAACACTGGGTAGTAAAAAGCTAAGATGCAAATTTGGTAGGAAGTTCTTTTTCTACAGTAGATATAACAGTATCATCCTAGGTTGGAAAATAGGAGGGGAAAGCTTAAGCCTAACTGTGTCATCATTCTTAGAAGCCTGAACACTACTAGAGTAAAGAAACTAATTCCCTGCCTGCACTTTTATGGCTCAATGTCTCTGAAAATCATTCCAAACAGTAGTGTTTGCTTAGAAGTTATACCCTGGCAAGCAAACAAAATAGTGCTAAGTGTCAGTAACTTCAAAAGTGAGGACCTGAAACTAAAAATAGAACTGGGCAGCATACATTATAAAAAATATCTCTGGAAAATAAGAAAAAGGCTCAAGGACAAACAACTCAGAAAATTGATTTTTAAGCACTCCTGGAAAGGCCAAAGATTAAACAGAAAATGTAAGAAGGATTCAATACTTGGATATATCATAAAAAGGGTAAAAATAAAGAGACATAAGTCCATTTACAGGGCATGCAGTCGTTCCCACCGCAGAGACTGTTTGCATATACACATTTCCTAAGAGGGTGCAGAGGCAGCTTGCCACAGAGTTAGTCAACACTCAATAGCTGTGCCTTTCCTGACACAGATTAAGTGATTTAAAACAGGAGAGAGTCTGATTCACAAAACAAGTCTGATTAATTTGAATTTTGTAAAGTGTGGACCATAAAAAACTCTTTCATGGCAAAATACTATTATCAGCCTCTGTTATGGTGATAGTGACAGGGTTAAAAAGAGATTGTCAGTCTAGAAGTATTACAAGACCCTACTGAAGAGTGGAAAAGTGGTGAAAAAGATTTATAAGGTCTGACTATAGGATGTATAAATTGTGAAATTGGCACCATAAATTGTGTACTTTCCTTACACAGGTCTCAGAAAGAGCATATTCAATAAATATTGAATTGGGAATGTCCTGTGCAGGACCTGGAGTTGGGCTGGATGATCCCGTGAGTGCCTTCGGGCTCAGGGCATCCCATGATTCTATGATCCTAACCCAAATCAGCACCTATATGATAAAACTGGAAACATATTGTCTTGAGACCTTTGTCAGACAACAGATTGTATTCAAACTTATATAACCTGCATTATTTTTGCTTTGCACATCTGAGGCCCAAAATAGCAAACAGGCAGCATGGTGACTTAGATGTGAGAGTATATAACAAAATCTCACATCAGAACTTGAAGTCAAAGTAACTGTCTGATCAAAAGTACAAGTACTTCCACTGTATTGCAATAATGTAGTAATATGTATATATCAGACCTTTAGGGGAAAGCAAAAAAAATGTTCTTAACCAGGTCATGCCTCAGTTTCATGTTGTTGGAAGCAAAGCAAAAACCATATGCTTAAAATTTAGGAAATGACTAATGGGGTTACTGCAAATTTTTGGCATTAGTGATTTTCTTATGACAATGACATTACTGTTTCCCCACCTATAGAATCACAAGTTAATAGGACAAAGAGAAAATATTTAAAAAAAAATCCCTGTAGAAAAATTAACACATAAACTAAAGCAGCATAATATTAACATATCTTAATCAGTTTTGCACAGGCCTTCTCATATCTAGCCAGAATCACTGGCTAAAATGTAGTACAATACAAAATGTGGAGCTATTGAGACTGTCTCCATGCATTCATGTTGCACTTTTTACAAATGAGTCCTCCTTGAAGCAGAAGCACAGAGCAGGAGGATGTCATCAGGGCAGCAGCAGTCTCTAAATTATCTCACTCAGCATTAATGGAAACAGAAGAGCATTTACTTGAGTTTATTTCTGTTATTTTGTTGCCAACCACAAATTATCAGTTCATATTTGAGGCAGGTATGGTAATACTTTTATTTAACTCGATTCTTCTGTGTAGCCTGAGCAGTGGCTTGATTCTTTCTTCATGTACACAGAAAGACACTGTTTTCTTCCATTTCCTGTCTTTCTGAACTGCTGCATTCTGCTGTTGCGACAATTCCCAACTCTTTGGCTATGTTAGGTCTTCTACTTTCTCTCTTTAATCAACTTGCTCTTGAAGTTTCATCATTCTTGCCAGTCAGAGCTTCGATGTTTTGAGCAGTATCATTGGCATGTAGCCATCTTTCAACTGCCTCACAAGCATTTTCTTTAAATTTTTTGTCTTGCCTCCATTTTCTGCAATGCTTCCTATTTCATAGTTTCATTTTATGGCCAAAATTTCAAATAATGAAAAGTCAAACAAAACAGTTGTTACAGAAATGAAACACAAAATGTATCATTTTGCTCAACCTCTCTTTGCAAAATGGCATATGAAAGACATCCAAGATTTGCAGTTCTGTTCACAGCTACACTGGTGAAAGCAAGAAGGTTTGCATCTTTTTGTGTTAGCTTATTTGGGATCTTGTCTGTACTCTGTATTTTAATGGATGTTGCTTCTCAAGACACAAATTTTTCAATCAAAAACTTCTTCATTACCAAGAGATTGTTTATACATTAATAATTCTTTTTAAAAGGTCTGAATAATTACTATATTAGCTGAAATCTACTTTTTCACTTTTCACATGTAACACTGCAGAAAGCATATTAACAATGTGGTTTGGAAAGTATTTCTTACAGCTGCCTAACAAAGCTACTCAGCTTCTGATTGACTTACATTATCAGACACTCCAGCTCTTCATCACCTCTAGTTTGTCTAGTTTTTCTTTTTATCCTCCTTTTGGCTCAATTCTTTATTTGCCCATAGCACACTGTTTGCTGTGTAGTTTTGATCTGTTGACAATTTTGTGTAGTAGCTTAAGAGTACAGAGAAGCAAACCTGTGAAAATTGTATATACCCTAGTCAGTGAAAAGTAGGTTTTATACTGTAAGACTTTCCTTTATGAATTTTTAGTTCTGGCCTAACTGGAGGTTATGGTTGGAGGTAACCAGGGGAGCACTAGACCAGTGTTTGAGAACAAACCTTGGAGTAAAGAGTGAGGATGCAATTTGTCACACATACTGAAGGTCCTGCCCAAAGCCAGAGAGCTATTAGGCCTGGGAATGAAAACTTCAGAGACTCTCTACAGACAGTAACCAGTAATAACACAAAACAGGAGGGCCCGGGGTTTGCTGCCTCAGGGAAAGAAACACAGGGAGAGCGTGTAAGAGTGCTTTGAGGCCATCCTGAGCTACAGTTGAGATAGCAGAGTATATATAGCCTATTTTGAGACCTGTTTTCTCAAGTAATAATACTTGGAGACAGTTGGCTGGTTTTAATTGCTCTTGTAATTACACCTGGAGGGAACAGAATTGCAGACACTGAAAATAACTCAGCCCTGCCAAGGTAATCACTGTTAGTGCTGCTCTGAGGGTTAGTTAATCAGATGACTGTGTGAAGGTTGTGTGGTGGTGAGAGAGGTAAGTTCTGATGACAGCAGTGCTCAGCGGCTGGTCTGTAATACCTGCAGTGCTGTCCTGGGCATCCCTATCACAGCAGCATGGACACTTGCAATTCGATTTTCAGAATACCCAGAGATCACTCCTAATTTGTCTTTACATGCCAGGACTGAGGCACAGTGAAAAGTCTGGCATGCTTCCTGACCCGTCTCTGCATGTCAGGAGCACTTTTGTACCTTGGGCACCCTACACATCTACCACTGCATTAGGTGACATCAGTATCCATCCAAGCATCAGCTTCAAAGTCAGGGTAGGAAATATTGAGGTTCATACCAGCCTATCTGCCTCTAGATAGTCATTAGGTGTGTACTGTGGCTTGACTATATGATAGTTACTGGAGTTTTCTCATTTAGGACTGCCAAAAGTCACCTCTAGCCTGTGTCCAGTTGTGCACTCACACCACCATCAGCATGTGCATCAACATGAGGTAGTTTCTTCCTGCTACCCAGAAAAGAAAGGAGACTGAGTGTGCAGAGATAGAAAATATGAGGCCTTTCTGGGAAAACCTCTGAGTGACTCCCTTGTATGTTATCAGCCATGAAACTCCAGTGAGGCAGTCCTGGGCATGTGCCATAACCACGGTTTTCTAGGGTACCATTGCGGTATTTCCAAACTGTGGAGAGTGATGAAGCTAAGTGTGAACTAAAAATTATGGAAACAAGCCCTTCCTTCTCCTCCTTCCTTGGTGTTGTGAAGCTCATCTTGGAAAAGGCTGATGTCCAGATGGGCTAGAGAGTTGTTGGAACTGGGGCTAAGTGAGGATTGGCCTGTTTTTGAAAAAAGTAGAGGAAAAAGAAGTATGAATGACCTGATAATTGTGACAGATAACACTTATTACAGGAGTTCTTCTGTAGACATTTTGAAGCATTTTGACTAAAGCAAATAGTCTGTACAATTACAGTAATTTGCCTGCCTCAATACTTGGAAGCAGCAGCTTCCCACTAGACTGGAACTCCAACTGACTTGCTTCCCCTTGAAGAATTCAGTCCTCTTAGAGGCATACACTCTCAGAAACTCAGCTTTGAAGGAAAATTTTCTAGTGTTATTCCTCAGTACAAACCATTCAAACTCATAATTTCAAAATTATCTTTTAGATAAGGTCATTTATCTGAACATAGGTAAAGCCTTTGACACCGTTTCCCACAGCAGTGTCTGTCCCTGGAGATGCTGTCTGCTTGTGGTTTGAACACAGGCACTGTTCAGTGGGTAAAAAAATGGTGGATGGTTGGGCACAGAAAGTGGTGGTGAATGGAGACAAATCCATACAAGTGTTGTTCCCTGGGCCTCAGTATTGGGATCAGTTCTGTTTAATACTTTTATCAATGATCTGGATGAGGGGATTGAGGGCACCCTCAGTGAGTTTGCAGAAGACACCAAGATGGACTGTTGTTCTGTTGGATGGTAGAAAGGCTTTGCAGAGGGATCTGGACAGGTGGCATTCACACAGAGGATATTCACAGTATTCAGTGCTTGATTATCAGATGCGCTGAGGCTAATTATATGAGGTTCTATAAGGCAAAGTGCCAGGTCCTGCNGAGACAAATCCATACAAGTGTTGTTCCCTGGGCCTCAGTATTGGGATCAGTTCTGTTTAATACTTTTATCAATGATCTGGATGAGGGGATTGAGGGCACCCTCAGTGAGTTTGCAGAAGACACCAAGATGGACTGTTGTTCTGTTGGATGGTAGAAAGGCTTTGCAGAGGGATCTGGACAGGTGGCATTCACACAGAGGATATTCACAGTATTCAGTGCTTGATTATCAGATGCGCTGAGGCTAATTATATGAGGTTCTATAAGGCAAAGTGCCAGGTCCTGCTCTTGGGTGACAACAATCCCATGAATGGCTACAGGCTTGGAGATGAGTAACTGGGAAGTGACCCAGCAGAAAAGGAGCTCAAGGTGTTGGCTGACAGCTGGCTGATCATGTCAGCTGTGTGCCCAGGTGGCTAAGAGGACCAATGGCATCCTGGCCTGTATCAGAAATAGTGAGGCCAGCGGGACCAGGGTACTGATCATGCCCCTGTTATCATACTGGTGAGGCTGCTCCTTGAATCCAGTCTTCAGTTTTGGGCACCTCACTACGAGAAAGACATTGAGGTGCTGAAGTGTGTCCAGGGAAGGGCAATGAAGCTGGTGAAGTGTCTGAAACACAAGTCTCATGAGGAGCAGCTGAGGGAGCTGGGATTATTTGGCCTGGAGAAAAGAAGCCTGAGGGAGGACCTTATCATTCTCTACAACTATCTGAAAGCAGGTAGTGGCAAGGGGAGGGTCAGTCTCTTTTCCCAAGTACAAACAATAGAACAAGACAAAATGGCCTCAAGCTACACATGGAAAGGTTTAGATTGGGTATTAGGAAAAATTTCTTCACAGAATGGGTTCTCGAGCATTGAAACAGGCTGCCCAGGGAAGTGGGGGAGTCACTATTCCTGGGGGTATTTAAAAGATATGTAGGTGTGGCACTTAAGGACATGGTTTAGTGGTGGACTTGGAATTGCTTGGTTAATGGTTGGTGTCAATAACCTTAGAGATCTTTTTCAACCTAAATGATTCTATGATTCTGTCATTACAAAAAATACAAGTATTAACATGCTGTTCCTGCAGACTGATATCTGCTTACCAAGCTATGAGTTTTAAGAAGCTGAAATTGAAGCAGAACACTGTTCCACTGAGATGATTAATGTTTTTGCATAAATTTCCTCCAGGAAGGATTTCAAACTTTTTGAAGGGAGAAAGAGTGTCTACTTCAGAAATAAAGTAAAATTTCAGGATTTCGATTTTCTCCATGTGTCAGGCTTCCTAGTCTTGCAAGAACAGGTATCTCAGATGGTGAAGCACAAATGTGCACCTCAATGGAATAGGATCCACAACACAGTTTCTTTCTGATGTAGCTGCTTGATACTGTACAATGAAGATAGCTGGGATGACTTTGCTTTACTAGCTATCTAGGGGTTAATCTTCTCAGTAATTCCCTGTTTAGCCACATCTGATAAAGCAACCAGTCATAGCTGTTGGTGTAAAAATAACCTTAAGGAAGAAGAATGGCATGAATGAGAGCACCTTGGTCCATAAAGTGCAGCAGCCTGACCAGTGCCTATCTCTTGCATTGCAGATCCCAGGTTCCCCTAAGAATCACAAAGGTAAAGGTATGTTTGATTCCTTTGTGCCAACCACTGAATAGCAAAGCACAGTCCAAGCCAATGTTTTTAAGCCCCAGACAACAGTGCTGTTTTAAACAAGGGAAAATGTACCTGCCTGAGCTATCAAATGCAACTGTGGATATTGAAGTGTTAGCTTGATGAAGCTTTTCACTGACAAGTTTTGCATTTACAGCCACTCTAAAGAAAAGAATTCAGAAAGGTGTTTTCAGAAAATAATTAGGCTTCAGATCCTAATTTGTCTCTGTCTAGGTGCTATACATGTACTGGCATTGTCTACATATATGTCTATGTGTATGATTATCAAGCACGAACTAGATCTCTGTAAGTTTTCATACAATAATTATGTTGGACTAAGAGCAACCTCTTCAATAACATTTCACTTATTTTGCATTCAGGATGGCATCTGAGCAGGAGGCTGCAACTAATGACTGCATTAATAGGCTTAGCACAAACAGAGTATGTGTACTTTCCTCTCCATTTGCAGAGCATCTGGTAGCAAAATTAACTGACCTTCTGTGATTCCTATGCATTGTCAGTGAGTGCAGCACCAGCCTGTCCCTTCCCTTACGCCTTCTGAAAGCCAAACAGACCTACTTATTTGTAGTCATTTGCTTTTATAAAGAAGGCAAAAGGTAACAGTAAGATGATATTCACATTATCACAGAATATGCTGAGTTGGAAGGGACCACAAGGATCATTTAGTCCAACCCTCAGCCCTGCACAGGACCACCCTCAAGAGTCACACCATGTGCCTGAGCGTATCATCCAAAGGCTCCTTGAACTCCGTCAGGCTTGGCACTCTGACCATTTCCCTGGGGAGCCTGTTCCAGCACCCAGCCACCCTCTGGGGGAACAACCTTTTTCTAATATTCACAGTATTCCATAGTTGATTATCAGACTGTTGCCTAAAATAAAGGAAAAAAAGCTTTCAAGACAATATTAGTATAGGGAAAGTAGAGAGCAGTTCTTTAATGGAAGCTTTCTGGTGCACAGAGTATATAGGTGCACACTCAGTACAGAGTTCTTACAAATTTATAGCACTACTTAATTATCATATCTAGTGGGTTTATCCAACCTGAGAACATTTTGCCCCTGGTATCACCCTCAGAACTGCCCTGTTGCAGCACCTCCAAGGGTTCTGGGCCTTCTGTCTTGTTTTGCCTTGTTATTCCAGTCCAGGTGCCTGTGTCCCAAACACGATGCCCTTGCTGCTGTCTTGTACATTGGAAAGACAGTTAAACAAAATTCAGGAATGTGGCACAAACTATGAAAAACTGTGAGAAACTGCTAGAAACTGTTAGCTGATACCTTGAGTGTAAGAAACTATACAGCTATATAAAATTCTACAAATATATAAAATATTAAAAACTACAAATATATGAAAATCCTAAAACATCAAGACTTCTGCAAACTTTGGGTTAAGTTTAATGTATGAGGCTTCTTTCAAGCAGAAATACAGCATGAGAAGGCATTATTCCTTCCTGAGAAACTGAGATTGTTTTTCAGCAACAATAACATCATAAACAATAGTTCTGTAGTCATTCTTAAAAAAAAATCCTCATCTAAAATTTTAACCAAAACAACAAACATTTCACAGGATGAACATTTTCTCTACCACTTGGAAGAGTCATGTCCTGGCTCCATTGAAATCTTCTGCGGGAAATCATCAAACAGGTTTTCTTATAGTTCTTATTTACTAGTATATATAATATATTAGTCAGGTAAACAAATGATCCCAAGTCACTCTAGCCACATAAACCCATGAAGTAACTGGAGAACTATTTTTCACTAGAACAGGTAAAAAGGATTACTGTGAAAAAGAACAATAAAATACATATGGCTTCCAGCAATTGGATTAAAATAAAACACCAACATGTTTATAGGGCAGGTAGCATCCACTTGTTCTTGGGAGCACCAGGCAAACTCCAAGCTTCACGGTCCAGCCCGAGGCATAGAACAAGCTGCTGTATTACTGGAAAATGCTTATTTGAGCACAGATAACAGCTAGAAAAGATTTCCAAGTGAAGATTAAACTTTCAAAGCTTAAATGTTTGCCGTGTACAATCGTTTCATTTGTAGCTGTCAAAAACAATCTGTTTCTTTGTTATTTCTGGAAAACAAGCAAATCTCTGGACTGTTAACTTTTGTGGTCAGCTGGCCTTGAGATGCTAACTTTTTCTTTGTCCAAAACATTGTTTATATTCTTTCCTGGAAGAAAAAATAAATATATATATGTACCCATTACTTTCACTGAAATACAGGCCCTCAGTTTGGCCCTCATTCACCTTCCAGTGGCACTAGCATGGAGCATTCTCCCTATGTCTCCTCAATGCAACCTGTTTATCTCAGTATAGAATTGGTAAAACTGAGAAAAGAGCAAAATCTCTGTTCAGGCAAGAGTTTTCTAAATCAGAATTGTTCCTTCAGCTCTGTTGTTAAAATTGGAATCAGAATGCAATGTCCTCCAAACTATGGGTTAAATAATGATCAGGTTTTAAGGAACCCTTTTTTCATACCTCTAAATTTTTCAGTTTTTAGGTTCCATCTTTTTCATATTTTCAAAGTTTGATGAAGGGAACATTTAGATCTAGCTTTCTTTTTGCTGTGGGTTTTTTCCCCTGTTTTTCTTCTTTTTGTTTCTTCTTGTCTTTCCTCCTTAAATAATAAAGGTATGTATGTATGTATGGCCGGTCTTCTCGAACGAAGATTTGGGAAGGGCTCTACCACGTGGGTGTGTCCTTCAAGCCTGCGCAGTGGATTTTTAGGTGAGGCACAGAGTGCGCAGAACTGGCCCCACCCTTTAACTCCTCAGGTTCATCTGCCATGGCCGAGCGAGCTTGGAGGGTGACAGTGAAGTCCTCAGGACTAGAACCTACAGCCCCCAGTATTGCCAGGAGATCTCCCATCCAAACACTAACTGGGCCTAACTCTGCTGAGTTTCCAAGATCTGACGGGATTGGGTGTCAAGCAATGATGCAGGCATCACAGCTGTGTTCCTCCAGGTGGACTGCCAAGTCACTTTTAAGAAACTTGACAGATATTACAGGAAGGTTTCACATTCACACCACAGCGTGGTAGCAAAAATCATGGAGGTTTGGAAAGAGGCTCTCACAGTGACATGAGAAGTGACAGACTGAAGGCTGCTGCTGCCCCAAAGTAGGGAGCAAGCCTGTGGTGTCATGATACAGCAGTTTTGGAACCTTTTGGGGATGTTTTGAAGCTCATTGTCCTTAGTGCAAGCTGTTGGCTGGGTGTGACAGAGAGGCAGCGCGTCACAGCAGGAACTGAGCCGCAGTCAGAATAAGGGTGCTGGACCTAGTGTGGCTGTGGATCACTCTGCAGCATCAAATCACACCTAAAGCTTGCTGGAGGGCAGAGAACTCTGTGGTCATGCCTGCTGCCCAGGCAAATAAAGAGTTGTAAAGTTTGCTTTCACCGAAAGATACAGAGTCAAGAAGTGTACAAAACCAATATATCTTGATGCAAAGTGCAAACTGCACAACTGCTGACCGCAGCTCTGGTGGTTGCATGTGGGAAACAGGGCAAAGCTTGGCTGCAGTCAATGGAGGTGCCTCATCTCGGACGCTTGACCCCCTGTCCTCCCTGTATGTGCAGTAAAGGACATCAGGTACCTCTGGGACAATTGAGAGGAAACATGGGGCAAGGGTGTTCCTACTACAGGTATCTTGGTTATCTGCTTGGGCTTTTAGCATCTGATCAAGGTCTGATCAGCTGTCAGCTGGAGAGTGGCACTGTAACCATACCCCTTCTCTTCAAGATACGTTGCTCTTCAAGGACATGAAAGTGTGCTTAGGGCAGCTGATTTTGGAAAGATGAAGAACAACATGGGTGTCAGCTCTGCCCAGCCTTGTGCCCCATGCCACTACCAGAGACAAACACACTCTGCTGCTTCCCGAAAGTCCTGGCATGGCTGCGCAGGTACTGTGGAGCTCAAGGCAGGAATAGGTGCCAGCAGCTTCTGTGTAGTCCTTGGGAAAGCTAGAGGGAAAAAAAAACACTGTCCATGATCAGAGCAAGCCCACTGCCCAGCTCAAGCCCTGCGGGAGCTGCATCATGGTGCCCTGATGACATTTTATGATGCTTTTATGGAGGTGGTTTCTACTCTCCATATCAGTCATGTGCATTGCAGTCTCCTTCTATGGTTGCCAATCATTCACCTTTTTAAGGAGCAGTCAGATCCTCCGGTAGCAGTGTGTTGTTGTGCTGCCAGCTATTGTTATTACTACTTAGTATTTTAATTCTTAATGTGATGCTTTAACCTGATGAAAGTGGGATTTCCCAATAAAACCTGCAAACAGTGAACCTATTGAAAAGTATGTTGCATAAAAATGAATCCCACTTCAAAGGCCTTACTCAGATTAATACTGCTATAGCTTAGAGCAGAATTTAGTCCCATGTTATTATCTCTGGAGGAAGATTAAGGCTCAAGATGCAATTAGTTTTAGTTTAGTGGAAAGGGCAGGATAGAACAAGTATGCTTCCAGTAGAGTATTTTTCATAGGAGACCAAGGAACCAGAGACTTTTTCTGTTGGTATCTGAATTTTACATGTCTCAAGTTTTCTCTAAACCTTTAACAAACCAATCATTAGACAAACAATGTCTTTGTATTTCAGGGGATTTTTTGTATACGGAAATAATTACCTCTGTAAAATTCCTGGCTTAAACACAAGATTATTGCTATGAAAATGTTTCTAGGAAAAATGAACTCTACTTATATGATCCCACTGATACTGGGTATTAACACTTTTACCCAGATACAACTAATGCAATTCAAATGTTGATGTGAAATAGAGCCATTTTCCTAGTCCCATGTATTCCCTTCAATCAGTGTGAGGAGGAGGAAGTATACGAGTCATCAGAAATGCGCTTTTTGCTTTCCAAAATGTTTAGATTTAGGAGGCCTAAAAAGTGTGTTTAATGTCAATACAGTGCTGTATTCTGGCCCAGCACTCTCCATTCAATAACATTGTCTACACCCCACAATTTTCTAATGCCTTAAAGCCAGAATGAATCAGGTCTATTCTTTGGGTTTTTATCTGCTACAACTGGTCATTTCACAGTGGTCAGTTCCCCTCTCTGCTTTGTGTCAAACCAATATTAGAGAAAATCTTGAAATGCAAGAAAGATTTTAATGATCTTTCTCATATGGACTGTACACTTCTTTGGGCCGGGACAGGACCACACTATAGGGTTGCTAAATCTTTCAGCCCTGAGTGATGACATAGGTAGTTGGAATCTCTACACATTACCATAGTCTACACGTCATACATTAAATATTTGGTATTCAAATCACTCTAGAGGGCATTTCTCCTTGCTTTTTGAGAACTGAACTTCATGGATAGGCTAAGAAGAAAGCAGGAATGCTTAGAAGGAAAAAGAAAAAACATTTTGAGGAAGTTTCATTTTAAAAATAGTAAATATAATAAACTTCACTGCCTGCAGCAAGCAGTGCTTAAATATAACTTCTTATAGGCACTGTAGGTTGAGAACAGGCTTTGGGCTTACTAAGACAGTAACTGGCTGAGAGTAGCAAAAGCAATAAGGAGGAGAAGTCTTTATCCATGTCCACAGTTTGAAATTCAAGCCTTAGCTGCTCTAGAAACCAGAGCGTCTCTTAGCAACTTTAAGGCCTCTAAGCACACTAATTTATGAAAGATAATATGTTTTCTGACTAGTCTATGGAGAGTATGAAGACTGTTTTCTAGAGAAAACATTTGAAAAATAATTTTTCTCAGAATCACCCCCTTTTTAACAGTAAGGATATGTCTGCAGGCTCCCTGGGAACACAGCTCAGAGTCTGTGTGCTGTAGTGGGTTAAGATTATGAGTATGAAGAAAATTTCTTGACTTTCTGGGTGTGTGGGTGAAGAAAAGATTCTATAATTTGTTCATGTATGATTTTGTTTCCATGTCCATTGCACAGCGTGAAGTCATCACCAGCTGAAATCAGCAGCCGGTATTCAGCCCATCCCCTGGAGACTGGAAAACCAGCCTGGTCTGAGGTCAGTGTCAAGTTCAAGGTCTCTGACTTTTGACATGTGTGACGGAGGTTCCAGTATGTCAGTACAAAGCTGAGATACATCCAGAAAAGACCTAAGATTTTGAGAATACCATATTAAGCATGGTCTTTCCCTCTATCAAAATAATTTCTTTCATTCCATGGCCCATAATATTTCCTCAGTGTTCCATATCCTCAAGGATCAGGCATACCCTTTACTGTATGGGATTCAAATTATGTAAATGGGATTTGAATTAGGTGAAAGCATTAGCTCTCAATAATCATGTGTTAGTTCTTGTCACATGCAATGGTGCTTTCTATTTAGCTCTGTCTAAAAACTAACATTTTGCATAATGAAGTAGGAAGTAAGATAAAACAACAACAGTGATCATTCAAAGCTCTAGAGAGCTTTGCAATACATTATTTATCATCATCATGGATGTCGTTTGTTCGAGAGGCTAAGTGAAAGCATTTATAATATTAGAGTAGTTCAAAGCTGGACCAAACAGTTGTGCTAGACACTCGAAGATGAAGCTTGTGAAACCAGAAGCAGAGGTTAGCCAAAAGCTTTCACAGAGCTGAGAAGATTTATAAAATGACATATATACAGTCTGAAAATCATCAGTGGAATATTTTTTTACAAAATCTGGAGCCTTAGCTGTTTGCAGTCCTTCACAAAAGCTGTTATTTATTTATTTATTAGTTACTTTTGGTGTAGCTGTACCTAGGGACTAACTTGGGAGCCCATTTGGACACAGAAGAATACATAGGATCTGTATTGAAGTGTCTTAAAAGTGAAATAGATATAGGGAAAAAATATCATAGGAAAATCGACAAGGTAATGCTTGAATGTCATTTAGTTCTCTTCAAGCACTCACTTTCAAGTGGATTGCAGAGGAGAGTAACAAGTAAAAGGAAACAAAAAAGTGTTGTACTGGGTAGAAGAGGGCAGGGAAGAAAAGAAGTGTGGTTGTGGAAACCTGTATGTACAAGGATGTGAGGAGAAGGGAAGGGTTAGGCAGGAGAAGAGAACAGAGGAGGTTTGTGGACACACAGGGCACTCATTGTAGTGCAGTGGGTCCAGTGCCCCAGCACATGTGCAGGGAACAGACACATGTACCAAGCCACCAGGCTGGACATGCCAAGGGCCTTGCCTCTCACGATCCTCATGCCTCTCTTATCCCTGGCGCCTGGCAGGAAGGAGGCCTTCAACCAGATGCAGACTGGGAGAAGGGCTGGGCCCATGGGTATACTGAGACTTCAAGCACTGATTCCACCTTGCAGCATATCCCTGCCAAAATTAGCTTAGTTTGCTCCCATCAATAGTCTCTCCTCATCATGGCATGCTGTGAGAGAAGGGTTTCACCAGCAGAGCTCGAACACTTGCTGCCAGATTTGTCAGTGAAGGCAGGTGGTGGGGGCTGAGTGCAGCAGCTCTTGCTGTGGGAGCTGTTGTGGATGCACCAACCACCTGGACTGCTTGCAAGCAACATGAAGTGCACTTTCCCCATGGCAAAGCAGAGGAGGATGCACAGCCAAATCCTATGACTGATTACTAGGGCTATCATAGATTTTGCTTGATTTTTGCAACTAAATGGTCAGTGGTTACAGGTTGGTTCATGGAACACAGATGCAAGTCATCATTGTTAGCATGATATGATACAATTTTCTTCAGAAAGACAGTTAAAACCTTGTACAATTACTTGAAGCAGCCTCTGTGTTGTTAGCTCAGTTTCATATTTTGCCTACTGCTACAGAAGCCCCCCTCAGGAGCGGGGAACATCTTGCAACACAAGAACTATTATAAATACAATTTCATTATACAGTTGGATGTGAGAAGGATTAAAAATAATAAATGCATGTTGGTTAAAACACAGCCCTATGGAAAATTCACACTTGTATAGCCTACATGCATTTTTGTCAGCCTGACAATCTGAAAAATGCCCATGTCAAGTGTTATTTTATGGAAGGTAGAAGAGTATACTGGCAATCCAGATTTAAATTCAAACATGGCCTTAGGCTGATACCTGCAACACACATTTATGATGAACCTGGGAGAATATTGTAATAATGAACACAGCTTATACACTACTGGAATAAATTATATGCCACAGATGGAGAGATCATGGTGGGATCAGCTTGAGATGCATATATTTTTCTGATACATTAAGCCATGGAAGTAACTACAGTGCGGTTTCTCATGCTGAGGTTTTTTGACATATTTTTCCTTAGGTCTGCTTGTAAAGAGAGAATAAATTGTCCTCGACATCTGTAAACATATTTCTTATGTCAGTCAGTGCCCCTTCACTCTCTATGTGATACCCCATGGAAACAATGTGTGGGGGAAGCTGTGCTTAGTATTCTGCAACAGTGAGTGCCTGAGAGCTCTGAAATGGAAAGCTCTCCCCTCCAACAAATTACTGCAGGGATAAATAGACCATCCTTTCTTTCATCCTACAAATATTTGCCTTTGTGAAGTGTAATGCAGTTTGGGAAAACAATGCTGATGGCATTTTCAGACGAATCTGAATTTCTTATATTATTGAGTAGTGAAGAAAGATGAAGAGCTGGATCATCCAGATTATTAATAGCATATTCCCTGGACTGTATTTGTTTGCATCTTTATATGTATGCAATCTTCTTTGTACATGTATGCAATCGTGCATATGTACATTATATAGCATGTTACCACCAAGAAGCAAAGATCCTACCTCAGCATCTAATGATGCCATCTGTAGCCCAGTTTTCCTCCTTTTCCCATGCTCACTTAATTTAAAGATCTTATTTGAGGCAGAGATTGTGCCTTCCCTGATGTTAGTCCTTTGCAAATGTAAATCCATTTCAAAAATTTGCCAGTGTTAATCTGCCTTACAGGTCTTTGCTACAAAATTGCCTGTCACAGTTCCCTTTGCAATTCTGCTTAACTAGAACCTGAATGTTTAGGCTGACAGTGCTCTAAGACCCCTTCCTGTCATCCTGACAAATACTACTGCAGTGTTCCTTAGGATTTCTCTGCCTGTCTAGATTAGTCTGCTGTCTCTAGTCTTCTGCTTCTATCATATGGGGTTTTTTTGTTTTGCTTTGTTTGGTGATCTGTATAGCTCTTCAGATAAAGAATGTTGCTCCTTTTATGTGTTAAGATAAAAGCAAATAAATAATGATAAAAATTGAATTAATTAAGAATACACTTAAACGGGATCAGAAATGAAAAGTAAAACCTGAAGGAGTTAAGTTAAATTAGACAGACAAAAGAGCAAGAAACTTGGGGGGAAATAGCCTGCTTTTGGGCTTTGGGGTTTGTTTGTTCATTTGTTGTAGGGGTTTTTTTTGGAGGTGGTTTGTTTGTTGGGGTTTTTATGTTTGTTTGGTTGGTTTGTTTGGTTTGGTTTGGGGGTTTTTTTGTGTGTTTTGTTTTAAGATAAAGAATGTAATCTAGTTTCCATTTGAAGAACAACAGGATTTTCTGAAGATCCTTTTTGGCTCACTTAGACACTCTAAGATACCAGAATGTGATTATTTTACTCTTCTCTTCAAGTAACCTTTATGACAACAAACAGGAGGTTCCTAAGCAGCTGCCTACAGTGATGGCCTCACTTATTCAGCTCTCTGCATCTGAAGAAACCTGCAGAATATAAGGTCGATCTAATGCAGAGGATAGGCATTCTTTGCTCACAAAAACTATCGTGGTAAAATGCCACACACAACTGAGCTGGTCTGCACTCTGTGGTCCAGCTCACAATGCTGAATTGCAGCTAAAAATGTTGAAACTCTACCTTGCCTTTGTGTCCTCCCTTTCCCTGTTATCCCAGCCAGTGCAGAGGCAGAGCAGAAGAGGCAGCGCATGGCTCAGCATTCCTCAGTTTCAAAGCCACCAAAAATAAATCCATTGATAGCAGGCTGGCAGCTGGCGCTGCAGCGAACATGGGCGCGGCGGAGCCTACGGGGAGCGCGGAGGTGTGAGGCGGTGGGAGTGCTGCTTACGGGGGTACCCAGGCCCCGAAGGAAGACGACTCATAGCTTGGAGATTGGAACTGCATATTTGCAGAAAGTAGTCAGTTTAGATTGTGTGGAATGTGGGACCCAAACTGGCTCCACTTAACCCTAAACACTGCATGCAAGATGCCTCTGCGAGCTCCGTTTCCATGGAAACGAACACAAGCATTAGCTTCCCTTGTAACCTGACTCTGTTACACTGAGTTCAGTAAAACAGGTATTTTATCCCATTTCAGTCTGGGAGAAGATAAGGATTAGTTTGAAATCTGCACGTGGCATTATAAGAGCATGATTTGATTATTCCTTCTGGGGTTTAGATTGGAACCTACTAGGCTGTATCATGTAGGTAGAACAATACCCATTTAAGCTAAGGCTGACTCACATGCATAACCCTGCCAAAACCTTATATATAAATCTTACACCCAAAAGAGGACAAAATAAATTTGAACGTATTTGCCCTCAAATTAGGCTATATTACTGACATGCTTGTCCTTCCAAAAAAAAGTAGAATTATTCTGATTTCAATAAGCAAAGGAGTTGTTTCAGTTACCCTACTGACTTTTTTAAGGATTGGATGAATTTCCTACAAAGAAATCCTCTTCTTTAGCATGCAATGAAATTATTAAATAATCTAAATCAAGTGAAAACCAGGCTTTTTCTGTAATGATATTAAATAATAAAAGAAACTCTATCTCAAACATGAAGGAATGGTGGAATTTGTATGGATTTGCTCTCAATATACATTACCAACAACACTGCCTGATTGATTTCTCTCCAAGCTGTCAAAGAAATGGCAAATCTCCAAGGAATATTCTGGAAAGGAAGTTTTTAAATAAACTAAAAGAAGTTTCAAAGCTATTTTCAAAGCATGGTGGATCACTGAAGTTTGACAGAATGAGTGCAGTGTTCACTCAGTTTAAATGTGGTAATCTTATTTAAAGTGGTCAGTAAAAGGGCTAAAAAAAAGCAGTAATTTTCCACATTCTCTCCTCATATCTGTAAGCACTAAAGAAACACAATATCTCTGGGAAGGGTCCATGGTTTATTAGTATGAATCACAAATAGAAACTCAGCTGCAGAACCATTAGTTTTCTTCTTTCTGTGAGAGAAACCTAGTAAGACTTCAGATCCCAGGTCAGAATTACAGAACTTGGTTCACAGTTAATAAAACTAAAGAAAATTTGACCCCCTTGACAGAAAACAATTAAACTTGTATCTAATTTTAATAGGTTTTTTTGTTGTTTTGAGGTAAGGTCTTGATAGAATAGGTTGTACCTGGCCTATTATGCTGACATATGTTAGCATGACTCCTGGAGTTTAGGATATGTTTTTATAGGAAATAAGGTGAGCACAAGCAAGGGTGCCTCTCCTGAAGTGCAGGAGTGATCTGGTGAATTCAGGAACACCCTCCCCTCCCACCAAATCCTGCAGGTGCAGAGCATGCCCATCATCCCACCCATGTTACCAGTATCTTACAGCCATGCCATCCTAGTAGCTGATTGCAACAGATATTGACAGAATTAATGTCTTTTTCCTTTTAAAGCTGGGGAAATTTTCTCCCTAAGTCCAAATTTTCCAAGACTTTCTGTGTAACACCCATATCAGTAAAGTTTTCAGGTAAACATACAGAGTCTTTGTTCCAAGGCATCATTCCTTCCCTTGCAAACCTAGAAATATACAATAAATCTAAAATCCTTAAAAGTGCATCCTTCTGTCATTCTAAAGCAAATACATAGAAAAAAACCTATTTAAAAATTCAACATAAGAAACAAAATTCTTTCTAACGCAAATGAGGTTATAAAAGTGTCTTAGTCTAACACAGCTAATTCTATTGGGGCATAACCTGATCTCTTACCCTGCAACAGTATACTGTTTATAACCTGTACTTTTAAATCAGTTCCTGATCAAATCCATCCCCAGTTCATTAAAAATTATTATACCAGAGTAGCTAATAAAAGAACTAATTGGGACACAGGCCAACTTCTCCCAGCTTCATGATAGAGTTCTGACATTTTAGTACTTTTAATGAAGTGTATGTGCTGGTGTTATAGTGTTCAATAAATTGTGCAGTAAAGATATGGAATAAATTTCAGAATTCATTCTTTGGGGAGGAGACAAATTCAAATTTTGATTTTGAAACAGATGGACAAAGACCTCTTAGAGTTCTGTTCTTGAACAAATGCACCAAATTTTGGAACCTTCTCTCCTCCTCTTGGTTTCATAATCCTGCAAAATCTGCTTCTCAAGTTTTTAAAATTTCATTGCCTGTAACAGAAGCATTAAGCTGGAGGTTTTTTAGTTAGTTTTATTTCTGTAGTGATACTGTGAGCAGAGATCTGAAAATGAGAATGAATTCTGCAAATACATTGAATTTCTATCTTGTTTCCAAGATCACTTCGTATTTTCATTTCTTCACTCTTTAGTGTCCCAATGTGTTTGAGATACAGTTTCTTTTTCTTACAACACTTTCTGAAATCTTTGTTCCTGTCATCATTTAGGTTGATAGAAGTTCTGCAGTGAACCTCTGCACAATCTGACCCAGTCTGGACTACAGATATGTGCAGAGAATGGGACAGATCATCTGTGGAAAATGGGAGGAGCCTAAAAGGACTTAAGGACATCAAAATAGGGGTAGGGACTTTGCTCATGCCCTTTCTATCCACACACAAAAACTTACTGCTTGACACACCAGTGGCCCTCCCAACTGACACAGCTGGAAGATGGGATGAAACTTTGTCTGGGAATGCACTTGGATCAACCCCTTCATAGAAAAGACAGGTGTGCACAATGACCTGGGGACAGCTCATACCTTCACACTATTTGCTTCATAAGTCAGAAGAATCATGTCTTTCTGTAACTCAGCAGGAAGGAAGCAGCGAACAGCTCAGGCCAAGGCAGCTCAAAGGCTTGAAGAACATGCTACAAAGACTCCAGTCTGCCTAGAAAGTCTGCAGCATGGTTCTGCATATCCAGGTGGGACCCAAAGAGTTGCTTAATCTAGCTAATTTTCAGTACAGTTACAATCTGAAGGCCATTGCCATCTAATAAATATTTCCTGAATTCAATCAACTAAGAGATTTTAACCCATTTCCATTTTAATCCACTCCTTTTGCCTGTAAAGCTATCACAGGTTTTTCTTTTTGTTTGACCTCCTCAGCTGAGTAGGTAGATACTGGGTAGAGTATAAGCAACTTCCATTTCACCCTTATGGACTGGGTCTCTGCCTGCCTCCTTGCCTCTGTACTGTACCTTTGTTGTTTAGAATAAGTTGGAGGGACAATGTGAAAAATTGGTACTATGTCTGCATATATCTTTTTTATATTGCTAAGAAATCTTATTTCATGTCCAGCATTGCCTGTAGGATACTTTTTATAGGTATATAAGTCAACAAAAGGAAGTTCAGTGACATTTAAGACAGAGCTTGATATAGTTCATATATCAAAGTTTTAACAATTTTTAAGTGTTTCTATTCTGAACAAGGATAGCTGACTGTAATTATTATATCAAAACTTGTAATGAAACAATTAACAAAAGAAACAAAAATAATGTATTTGAGACACATCTATCTGTTGACTGTTATGTGACTGTTACCATGCTAGAAATCCTAGACAACAGCCACAAAATTTAGGTTAAGAAAGATGATAAAGCGATTAGAATCTGATCAGGCATCTATAAACAAGCAATGTATAAAAAGCTTTTTTCCCTAAACCCTAATTACTTTGGGAGAAAATCCGTCTTTGCACACAGAAGGACAGATCATGTGCTAGCTCTAATTTATGCTGATCCTTATATATTGTACAGTAGGGATATGCCTTATCCCTTGGCTGTCTCTATGTGACATGCAATTTTTCACAGTACTTTCCAGTGATTTTCAGAGTCCAGGAGCTATTCAGCATGGAGAATAATGAAAAGCAGGACATGGTTAGTGGTGCCTGCTTATGGCAATGAAATTATGTTAACTTCCAGCATTATGAAAAGAGATTGCATATTATCATGATTACAACTGTAAGGTGGCAAATAATTTCCACCCTGTCTTTCACAATGTAGACATGTCTCCTTTCTAAAGTAATTTTAATCTTTTCTCTATCATCATTATTTATTCCGTATCAACATCTTAAGGAGATGAAGCAATGTAACTTCATTTACAACAGCTACCAGACTTATTCTATCAAATACAAAATGTTTCTTCATTATAACATTTCTGGTTTTGACCTCTCTGAATGCTCTGCAAAATCCTAGGGTGATGTTACTGTACAGTAAGCATGGTTATTTTAGGTATATGTTCATATTTCAGGATTAGCACAGGAATTTTTTTAAATATGGCAGTTACTATAGTGACAGTGACAGTTTCAGAGAGGAAAGATGGTATTGTGATAAAGATATTGTGCTAAGATTCAGCTCAAATTTTCAGGAAGTCTTCAGAGAGGGTCGCTTGTATCTTCTTATTTTCTAGTATTTTTTAATGTGGTAGTGTTTGATGTACAAGTTGTTGACCTGTATTGCAGAAGTAAATCTGGCTGAGAGTTGTTCTTTCATTCAGTAGAATTCTTCTACATTTAAAAAATGTTTTTATTATATATGAAAACAAACCCATATCTCTTGAAAACTATTTTGTATAAGTAAAATTAACCATCCCAGCAAAATATAATGCTGAAGACCCATACTTTTTGCAGAAGGGGGACTTGGTTGCAGGCTGCCAACCTGTCCTAAAAAGCCTAGTACTGCTACAGTAATGAGAAAGTTCTATGGTTTACCCTGTTTTGAAAAGGAGCTTAATTCTGGATTTGGAAAAAAAACCCCTTACCTAAACTTTGTCTGACAATAAATTTGTCATCATTTTTTGATGAATTTCTAACAAATCGGTATTTTGCAAACATTTTTTCCCAAAAAACATCTGTAGCCTAAAAAACTATGCTGGCCAGTTTACAGTTATCTATGTAAAAAACAAGAGAGAATTTATCTGTATTGATTTCTTGAATAAGTGTGTATAATGCTACAACTTCTGAGGCTGAACTCTAATTTAGGCTTGGTCAGAACATTCTTGTTTATATCTCAGCCTTTCATCCATAACTAGGAAGCTACAGAAAGTCTGTTCTCATAGTTGCAACCAACTGTTCTGACACTTGCCCAAGATGCAAAGATGAAGATCTGTAGTCCAAACCTCTCCAACACACACTTTGTAAGGGGGCTGCTATCTCACAATGAATTGTCAATGCCCATGATAATTATTGAAGTAGCCATGGTATAAGTGATGGCCCAGGTGGTCTATTCTTGCCTCTAAAGAGCCTTTGACAGCTTAAATTTACTGTACATATGGAATCATTCATGGCTGCTGGCAGCTGAAATGCTCATGGCTAAAGTCCCAGTGACAGCTGAGACAAGGTTCAGGCTGCTGATGTCCGCTACATTTCAGTAGTTGATTGCCAACTTAGAGCTGGTAATTAACTACATGAAGCATTGCTGTCTGTGACCTGCAAGTGTAAGCCATCAGTGGATACAGCCTAGCAGAGGATTGTAGGATGCTGGTCACCAGCCTCAGCTAGGCAACATCAGAAGTCACTGGTTTTTCAATTCTCTCCTAAAAAAAGATCAGCATCCAACTGAGTGAGCTGGCAGAGAAGATTTAAGACCAGATTTTTTCCCAATTATAACTGAGAAACCCATTCCTAATATCTTCACCTCTTAACTACCTGTGAATACTCCAGGTAAAAGTCTACCATTTCAGTTTACACCACTACAGTGTTCACTGATCTGTGAAACTGTCCTGGAGGGACTGGAAGCGGCCCCATAATCAATTACTGCAACTCGGGAAGCAATACGAGAAACATTGCAGGTTATCTCTGTACTGAGGTCTTTAGGATAAAGCCTTTCCCAGTGCACCCTTCTAGCAAGAACAGTATATTCCAGAGTGTCATAATGCCATGGTAAACTTCTGGTAATATCACTGTATCCAGAAACATCAGAGTCTTCTATGAAGGGCGTGTTGGTCTTTGGTGATATGAATAACTTATTTTCCCTTTTCTCTTTTCTTTTTTTTCACCTTGTGGCTTCGGTGATGTTGCCTCTAAGAGGAAAAGAATTATAAACTCTCTCCCAATGCAGGATAGAGAAACTAGATTTCCTTATTGACATAGTGTTATGAGAGTGGTGTGATGACAATATTGTTATGACTTATTTGGAGGTGATTTGGCTGGTGTGGGTAGCATTGGCATTATTGCCATTTGGCATGGAGCTGAAAGGCCTAAAAAGCTGATTATATTGAAGTGTTTGAAGAAGGGATTCAGGACACAGCCCTGGGAGAATTATAATCCTGCTCCAGTATGATGTTGCTTTAAATCCCACTGTTCCATTTCAGTTGCTTCTTCCCTATGCCTAAAAACCTTCTCTATCCTTCAGACCAAAGTGTACTTCATGTTTTGAGTAAGGTGATAAGAGGCTTGAAAAAACCATTGTTGTCACCTGAGCTTACTCCACAAATTAGCTTTTCAAAAAGCTATAGAATCAGAGCAAGTCTCTGTTGGTTCTGCTGGCAGAGAGTAAAGCAAATGGTATTTAGGTCTTGAGAACATAATTCTACCTGAGCTGGTTCTTCAGCTGGATCAGTAATGTTTAGTAACATGGGTTCAATAGGTCACATTGCCTTGGATGAGTAGGTGCATAAGTGGGACCCTGTTCTGCCTGCAGGCTGTGAAATCCATCAGCAGAGGAAGACAGATGGTGGAAATGGTTAGATACTTTATGACAGAGTAACAACAATAACAATAATAATAGTGCTACAGTAAATAGGGTTACATCAAGGTGGTATACAGTTCACTGGTGGGGTTCTGTAGGGCTCCATTTTAGGACCAATGCCCTTCAATATCTTTATACAAGACTTGGATGCAGGACTTGAAGGAATACTAAGTATGTTTGCTGATGACACTAAATTGGGAGGAGCTGTTGACTCCCTTGAAGGCAGAGAGGCCTTGCAGAAAGACTTTGATAGATTAGAGTGCTGGGAAACCACCAACTGTATGAAGTTTAGTGAAGGCAAGTGCCAGATTCTGCACCTGGAACAGGGTAAAAAGAGGCTGGAGAGCAGTGCCATGGAAAGGGACCTGGGTGTCCTGATCAATGGCAAATTGAATATGAGTCAGCAGTGCCCTGGTAGCCAGGAGGGCCAACCATGTCCTGGGGGGCATCAGACACAGCATCGCCAGCTGGTCAAGGGAGGGGATTGTCCTGCTCTGCTCTGCACTGGGGTGGCCTCACCTTGGATATTGTGTGCAGTTTTGGACACTACAATATAGGAAAGATATTCAGCTCTTAGAGGGTGTCTAAATGAAGGCAACAAAGATGGTGAAGGGCCTTGAGGGGCAGCCATATGAGAAGTAGCTGAAATCACCTGATCTCTTCAGCCTGGAGAAGAGGACACTGAGGGAGACCTCATTGCAGTTGCAACTTCATCATGAGAGGAGGAGAAGGGGCAGACACTGATTTCTTCTCTGTGGTGACCAGTGACAGGACCCTGAAGTTGTCTCAGGAGAGGTTTAGGACAGCTACTAGGAAAAGGTTCTTCCCCCAGAGGGTAATTGAGCACTGGAACAGGCTCCCCAGGGAAGTGGTCATGGCACCAATGCTCCCAGAGTTCAAGACGTGTTTGAACTCTCTCAGACAAACACTGTGATTTTTGGGATTGTCCTGTATAGGGCCAGGAGTCAGACTTCGATGATCTTTGAGAGTCCATTCCAATTCAGGATATTCGGTGATTCTATGATTCTGTGATTCTAGCCTGTTTTAAGAAGGAGGTAAGGTTTACAGTGGGAAGAAAATGATAAACATGATTTATGGTTGTCATGGTGCAAGCCCAGCTGGAAATTAAGCAACATGCAGCTGTTCATTCAAACCCCCTCTCTTCCCCCCACTATGGTGGAATGGAGAGGATAATCAAGCTAAAACTTGTAGGTTGAGATAAGAACAGTATAATAATTGAAAATAAAATACAGTCATAATGGTAAATGATGATAATAATGATAATAAAAAGGAATAAACTAGTGATGCACAATGCAATTGCTCATCACCTACTGACCAATGCCAGACCCCCCTTCCTGAACCTAGATTGGCCTCGACCCCTTTGTGGTAACTCCACCCAGTTTATATACTGGGCATGATGTTCTATGGTGTGGAATATCACGCCCAGGTCACCTGTCCCAGTTATGCCCTGCCCCACTTTCTTTTGCATATCTTCTCACTGGTAGAGCATGAGACTCCTGGGAGCAGGGATGGAATTGGATCTTAACCACCAGGACGGAGACTTGAGCATGGTTAAGTCAGCACTTCTCTTATTTAGGCTGTTTTTATACTTTCACATCTTGGATTCCTATCTGCACAGTGGCCCAGCATAAAAATGGAGGTGGAAATAACCCCACTACAATTGTATCATTAAAGCCACCACCCACAGTCAGGAGGTGGATTGGAAGCCATTTGGTTTGAGGAACCAAATATTTATCCTATCATGTTGGGTGAATGCTGCCTCCTATCCTATAATTTATTCCTAGTTTGGCACCTATTCCCCTAAGAGATCAGAGAAGAGCTTGGGGTTTCCTGTGGGTTAGTCCTTAGTATCTTTCTGCACAACATATAGGATCACTCCATTGTGTAAGGTCCACAATGCCCTACAGTTAGGAGAAGGAGCTAAAAATTACATTTGAGGTACCTCTTTGTTGCACTGGTGTGTTTGTCTTCTAATAATTTCAACATCTGAATTGGAAGGCTAGGCTTGGATTCATCTCACCCACATTAAACCATGTGGAAGATAGATGCTTGGTCCTAATTGTTACAGCTCTCTCTATGTGCAATTATGGCATAAGGATACCTCCACTGATCAATTCTTCTCAGCTATCTCAGATACCTGTTAGGTGTGCTCTGAATCTGCCTTTGCAGCTGCCTATCTCTCTGTGGTGATTTCTTAGGGAGATTGCATCACTATTTTTGACTGGGTTTCCACTTTTAGATGGGTTAAGGTGAGTGAGATATTAATTTCTACAATACTAAATCAAAATCTGGTTTATTGTTTTCCATGCATGAGCCACAGTGGATTAAAATGCTAAAAATGTTATATTGACAGTGCACAGCTCCTATTTTTTTCTGAGGAGCTTTCAGTTAAAAATCTGCCAAAATTGATTCCATATAGATATGGGATAATAAAGTTCTGAGCCCTGCCAACACATTCATGTTCAAGTAAAACGGAAATTGAAAGGGAATGGAGAAAATGGTGGTCAAGGATCTACACATTAGCACACACAGCACAAACAGACTTGCCCAAAGGGGAAAATTATGTGGTTGTAGCTTTTGCAGTGCTTGAAGTTTAAAAGAGGTTATTTTACAACACTCTTCAGACGTAACTATGCATCTATACATATGTAGGACACTGAAAGAATGTAATGATTTACTCAAGGGCAAAGTGATACTCCACTTGCATAAGATGTTCATCCCTTAGGCAATGTGAGATTATACTGTCTTTTCCACAGCAGCCTTACTTGTGGCGTTTAACCAGACCTAATGCACTTGCTATTAGACAAACAGTGGGTGCTAAAGTACCATAAAGATGCAAGGAAGTCTGCTTAAAATGGAGGGATCTTATTATAATAGTTGTATTCAGTGCAGTTTAGCTCTTTGGATAATATTTAATATTTTTGAGATAGTTTTCATAGCTGTAAATGATATGCAAAGGTACTTTAAAATAATGTTTTTAATATCTGAATGGAAGAGGATCATGTATGTAGTTGGTGTAGAAATTGTTGCTTTCAACTGTCTCTTTCATTATAAAACAATGTTTTTAGGAATCCTGATGTTTTAAACTGGGAAGTTTATGTATTAAGGAGCTTGATTATCTCAGAATAGCAACTAATGGCATAAATCCTCTTCTGGTACCTGGAAGGCAAAAGTATTAATGAGGAACAGTTTGCAGTGGTGGCTGTGAGCCATATGAATGCTGCTTGGTCCTAGACCAGCTATATGGTGATCTACTTTCCAGTTTCAGCACTGTAGCCTCAGGGCTGCTCTTGCTTGTACCAGTTTCCCAAATTCCCAGTACTGCTGCTGTGATTGCTGAGACACGTGGGATGCGTGGGGGGCTGAAAGTATCCTCACCAGAAGATCACACATTCTGGAACCTTCCACCAAGTCTGCACAGAGGAGCAAAGTCACGTATTGAATTAGACTGGCAAAAGTTGATCAGATTTTACAGATTTTTCATTTTGCCACTAGAGGATTTTTTAAATGGATTTTTTGTACCATCATTGTGCCTTGTTTTTGTCTGCAGTGGGGATGTACTAATTAATATTGATCACTGTGTTTTCATATAGCATTCCACTATGATGGGAAGGCTGGGATATAAATAGTTGTCAGTCATTATTTGGGTGCTTTATAGATGAGATACTTTAAAAATATTGCTGGGATGTAATTTTAAAAAAATAATAGAAGTGGAAGTGTTACTTTCCTTCTCTGAACTTCGCTGTTTGTTTGAGTTTTTTGTTTTGTTTTGTTTTTTAAGGTGACAATCATCAGTTAGTTTAGTTTCCTGCATTTTTGCAACAAGAGGTGAAATGACTGTTCTGTCTTCAGAGAGGATGAGCACAGTAAAATCTTCACGTTCCTGGGTAGGTATCAGTGATGTTAGTGCGGGTCTTGGAGCAAGGCTTGTATGTAGATTATGCATGGATGGGAGATGCTTTATGCAGTGTAGGAGAATTTCTTCACTGATTTTGATAGAATCTATGAAGCAAGTTTGTATTAGAAATGCCTGGGACATTCCTGCTTAAATGGCATTTTTTCAAATGAAAATATTTCAGAAAGATGTATACATTTTAAACAGAAGAGACAGAAAGATTTTAATGGTGTAGTCAGCAAAGTATTGGTCCTGGGAAGTGGGAGGTGGCCAGTCAAGGCCTTTTAATTGCTTCAAGATTATCTGTGTTAAAGAACTTTCTCTCACTTGCACTTTAAAGAATCTCTGTCAAAGAGATTTAATTGTACTGTGTAGTGAAACTAAGTTGTGAAAAACATATTCATCTTAGTTGAGTTTGTTCTGTTTAAAGTGAATGTAGGGTCAATGTATGAGAGTAATTTTAAGAGTCCTTCATAGTGTCATTCCAAAGATACACACCTGTAAGTCTAAATCATATCTGCTTACATTGCAGTCTTAGTAAGTATGCAAATCATATAGTCACATGTATTTCAGTTCATTCCCAGTGTGAGCAAAGAGCATGTTTCCAGATCAAATGCTTTTCCCCACAAATACACATAGAAAAAGATATTCAGTAAACTTCATAATCTTCATAGCAGATTTTCTGTATATAAAATTATAAGAGGTTTTCCATTATTTGAGTGTAATATTTCATGACACTATGGGCCTAGAAATAACAGCTTTAACCGTTTGAGTACAAGAAACCAATGAAACCCACAGCTAATTGTCTGCCTAGGTCTCACAATAATATGCTGAGAAGGCATAATGTATGTTGTTTTCAGGTATTTTATGGAGTACTGTTACAGATAAATAATGTAAATGTATAGGGAGGATTTGAAAGTAGGTGCAGTCACATTTCTAAAAATCCCCTTAAATATTGTGCTTTTCCAACCCCATAATATATGTGACATCTCTCAACATCATATGTTCTGTTGGGGGTGTGAGAATTTTGCGTACATAACTTTTCTATCAGTTATTGAACTGATTCATGGTTTGCCACCTACATGTAGATAACAATCAAAAATCCTGATGATATTACTTTTATGTGTCATCAGATAATTTCATATTGAACTGTGATGTCCTTGATAACTTTTTAAAAAAGAATAACTATGATGTATAAATATACATGCATGGGTTTCCTCTCTTGTGTTAGTCTTTAAATTTGTTCACAAATGTCCTTAATAGTGAGTGCATGAACACCTATCAGTAAAAGTTCTGCTCCAGATCACACAGAACACAATGTGGGAAATTTCCACAATGGCACTGAGCAATTTATATGAACATTAATTCTCATGTCTAAATCTTGACAGTAGTCTTTTAATCACTTTTCAAACTAAACTCTCCACAAGATGAGAAAAAGGGTTAATGACAAAATTCCCTGGAAACAACATGGACAAACATAGTTCACTATATAATTTCATTTTTAAAAACTAGATGTATAGATCACATCCATCTGAATCAATTATTCCTGTAAATAACTGTCTTTTCAACAAGAAACAGCTGTGTTTTTCCAATACTATTAAAATTTGAATTAATACTAAAAGAAACAATAAATGAAGGGAGTAAGTGGATTATAGGCATTACTCATTCCAAATGACATAATTCCATCACAGGCTCCACACTAAGTATTTACAGTAAAATGATACTTCATCTTTAAACTATGATTTCTAAACCCTTATTCTTATTTACTGTAAAATCTTCTCTATGGAATTAGTAATCACGCTCATGAACAAAAGAAAGAAGCAAACCTCAAAATGAATAAAAAGCTTTTAGTTTAAAATGTGATTAATTAAATCTCGGCTTTGCCCTTCACAGATTTCTTTCATGAGGTGATGGCCAGTAGGGACCAGCATGCTTGGTTGGTCTGACATTTGTTCAGAAGCTGGAATAAAGCACATTTTTTAGGAAGACACATAATAATTTCTCAAAGACCTAAGCTTGTGATGAATTTACACCCTCCTGATAAGCTGATGCAATTTTCACCTACCATCACAGCTAGGAAATCATATGTCATTTTAGGGTTCAAAGTTGGTATTTTCTCCCTTTATCTTCAGTCACAGCTACTGGATTGTTCCAATGCCTTTGCCTGCAGGACATTATGTGAACAAAAACTTTGTACATGGATCAGATCTTTAAAAAAATCCAGCAGTATTCCTCAGTGTCCACATTGTAAATTGTGTCTTTCGTTACCTGAATTATTTGTGGGTCCCTCTGTACAGTCCAATTTCCACACTGACACTTAAATGGGACTGTTGAGAGTCAGAAACAGGACTCTAGTAAAGGCCTTAGCACTGCTGTGTTCAGAGACAAAGTGCCTTACCAGCTTCTTCTCATGTTACTCTTGGTGCATATGCAAGCATCTAACTAAACGCTTTGGCCAAACATTGAAACCGGTTAGTGAAGAACACTTGGGTTTTTCTGGTAAATACTTCAAAGGGCTCTAACCTGTGAGAACAGCTGGTGTTCTTTGTACCCAAACACACTACACAGCACTTGCTTGAATTAAAGTACACTTTGCTGGACTGTGTTCTCATCATTTACTGCCTCACCTATCTTGGCAACGTTGTTATTCTACAGTTGAACTGTATCTCCTATGGGTCATTGATAAAAACATCCAATAACATTGGAACAAACTCTTCTGCAGGTTTCAGGAGGTTTTAGGAGACACTGTGGATGCTGGATCTAGGACTAAGTATGAGGTGAAACACACTAATATGTTAATTTCATTAATAATCTGTAGATGTTTTTGAAACAATAAAAGAGAGACCCTTTAAAATAATTGGTGGTTAAACTTCTCCAGAACATGAAAGAATCCCTGTGTGGTCAAACACTGTGACCCAAATGCAGTTGGATTTAGTTTGTCTGTGATAGCTTAAAGAAGTACAAGAATCAGGCAAGATGCTTTAACAAACCATTGTACACAATGCTGGAGGAAGAGGATGAAACTATAAGAGCAGCCAAAAATTTGAAAAACAGAGAATTCAGTTTGTTGGGAAGTTTTATTAGTAGCTGCAGTGAGCGTGAGCAGAGCACAGAGACTGTGCCTTATAAGAACAGTTAATAACTAGTTATCCCACAGTGCTATGGGAAAGTGAAAAAGAATCAGAGTTTTGCAATTTTATGTACATGTTGCAGATCTTATCAGTAATCAGGGAAAATCATGAGGTGCAGAGTGCAGAGTACTGCTGTGAGAAAGTGCACTGACTTACAAACAGCCAGAGGAAATAAGGGCACTATGAATGGTCAAAAAAACCCCGAAAAGTAGTCAGCAAGGATCAAACTTACTTTGATGGAATGGTTGCTGGAGTACCTCTTCAGTCTGTTTTAGTAGCACGTGGTTTAGGCAATTCTTCATATGCACTGCATAAGCTAAACCACTCCTCTCTTGCTAATACTTTGTGCTACACAGATTGACCTAAGGGCAGGATTTGAACATGATGTTGTCCTTGAGGCAGGGATTTTGCAGCCAAAAATGCAGGAATTAACTTTTTCTCCCCTTTAATGTAGGTTTACCACGAACACAGAAGCCTGTGACGCATTTTCCTCCTCTACCTCTAATGACACAGATGCCTAACGTTCTTAGCCTGAAAACCTGAATTTACCTCTGCTTCTCTCTTCATGTAGGATGAATGATTCATTTTGTTCCATGACGCTCTTTCCAACTGCAAAACTGTTACATAAAGGCATTCAGGCATTCTGCTTCTCATTCAGCTTTGGGAATTTCCTGTGCTTTGCCAGCAAGACCTAGGTAGAGTGAACTTCGGGATGATTTTGAATAAGATGCCAGCAATCTACGCAGAGCATATTTTTTTATATTTGTACTATTTTTCCATAATAGTGCACTTTCTGATATTTAACAGTCATCCCACCTCAATATGTTCAACATATTCAATATGTTTAAGCTAAATACTTCTTCATCTTGTCCATGAAAGATCTAGTTCACATTGACATGACATTTACTCAGTGCCAGTTCAAGAAGATTGTCCTTTTCAGGAAGGAACTCAGGAATCTCTTTAAATCATGAATGTCCCACACTGGGAATAGGTTTCTCCACAAAATAACTCAATTACTTCTTTCCTTTAATCGTGAAGTTCTTTGTCTTAATTATTCTCCTGGCTCTCATTAATATTTTTTATTTCTACTCGTGAATTTTATGCTTGTGTATAGATCCAAAGGTACTTAAGAATGTATCCTCTGACTAGGCAGATCCCACACATGGGCAGCATCTGTTCAACACAATGAGTCTTCACAGAGATGAGCGCCGACCTATATAGAGATGGGTAATGGAGAGATGAGGTCTTGTCTTGCTCTCTGTCCCATGATTCCTTTCTTCCTGATAAACTAGGGCATTGTTTTCCTCATAATACAATGATTAACCATTCCTAACAAGGTGATTTCCAGTAGGTAAAAACTTCCAATTTACTAACATAATTTCAATTTGGAAAACTGATAATTATTATATGTTGAGATGTTATACCTTAGGCTTTCTACTATTACTTCTGAAACAGGAGGGGAAAAAAAGCCAGGAGTAAGAACACCATTAAATTTAGTTTGGAAAATGTTATTAGTATGCTTCATATAAAATAAAGCAGCTATTTTGGTGCACTGTAAGCTGTTATTGAAACAGATTAAAGGCAATCATCACAGTATTCTAGACATCATACTATTCTCTGTCAGTGTGTTATTAAATAGCATCATATATATGACAAATGTGTTCTTTAAGCATTTAAATGCTTTGTTTAGTTTGGGGAGGAGGGGGAATGCAGCAAAACAGCACTATTGGGCCATATTTTTAGCTGCTGCAAATTAACATAGCTCCACTGGGAGTAGTGCCAGGAATTTAAAATTATTGTTGAACTTCACAGTAGAATCAGCTACTGTGGTACTTCAGTTATATGGAGGGCTGGGGTGTAGGAAACATTTGAAAGAAAGCATAATATATTATCTGTGGATAAGCTTTGCTTCAGTGCCAGGTGAGCTGAATAAAACATTTCCAGCTGCAAAATATTGAATGTCTGTAATATGTTTCAGTACTGGCATTTTAAATGTCCTATAAAGGAAAAACTGGTGCATGCAAAACCTATACTTTTCTAATACAGTAGAATTCCCTGCATGCAGACCGTGAAGGAATGGCTAAAGACCCTGTTCTTTATAATCGGCATGGGGATTCACATATTCTCTAGTGGAATCCCTGCTAAATAAGCCATATGGTCATTAAACTTTGGTTTGAAGCAAGAGAAAATGCATTATTCTTTCAAATATCAGATAAGAGGCATAAGATGAAACAGCTAATAATTTTTCTTTTTTCAAACAGCAAAACGAGATACAAAAGCTGTGATGTAAAATTAGGTAATATTAGGAAATAACACAGCATAGTTTGGAGCCCTAGTACTTTTTAAATTCTAAGAAGTGAAATGCAATATATATTTAAATAAAGGTACTTAACCATTCACATAGTATGGCTGAACACTAAATTAATTGTATAAACACTGAAAAAAGCATTTGGCACCATGGAGGACGTGTCGTTGTAGCCACTGCAATCCAATGTGAGGTCCTAAGAATATAGAGGCAACAGAACAGAAAACACAACTGAATATAATCTAATATTGTGTAAATCAATCTTTCCTGGAATGTTATGTTCAGTTCTGCTCAGCTTGCCTTAGCAGAGCTATAAACAGGAAGAAGGAGGGTTCAAAACTGGGTCAGTGACACCAAAAACACTAGTGGAACTCATCACTACCAGTCATCCATTAAAATCAAGGAAAAAAAAAGAAAGAAAAGGATTAATCTTATGGTGAATGCATGATGAAAACCTCCACATGTATGACAAATAAGGCACTATCACATCTTTAATAGTAAGGAATTAGTGGGGCCAAGAAGGGTTCTCAACAATTATAAGTCATTTCCCCCAGCTGCTGTCAGTTCACTGGCTGCCTCACCAGCTGGCTGGACAAGCCCCATCTATATAAACTAGAAATAGGAATTCAGTCCCCGGTGACAGAAACAGGTTAGGGGGCAAGTGTAACGTTACACCAACAGATCAAAGCTGAGCATCTTGTTAGTGTGCGAGGGACGAGGTGATACCCTGATCAGCTGCAGTCAGTTCAACGCATCTTACCACAGTCCTAGCAAAGGCAAATATTTCTGTTCTGGTTTCAAAATATTTCTCACTTTTTTGTGCTCATTATATCTGCAAAGTAAATCAGAGGATGAAAGCTATTTTGCATAAAATCCAATCTGGAATTATCTTGGGAAGGATAGAATAAGATTTACACTATATAATCAAAGCTCTGAAATTTTAACTCCTAGCAAAAGTAAGATGAAGAAGGAAATTGTTTTGGAAGAGCCAAGACAACAAACATAAAGCAATATTACACTTCAAAACAACTAAGCAATAAAGAACATAGCTCATCATTTGTCAGCACAGTTTTGGAGTGCTTTCAAACACTCCTCTTTAACATTGCTCAACCTACAACATTTACACAAAAAGAAATGTATAAAAATGTACCACCACGAAACTAGGTGCTACTATCTCCCACATGTCATGGCTAATCCTTGTTACAGCTTTCCAGAGATGAGAGGGCCCAGGGAGAGTGCCCCCAGATGAAAGGGACAGGGTTCCTTGTAGTGTTTCTCTTTATGCTGATTCTGTATAGTCCCATTGGCTCCCCAGGAAGATACTGTACATTGAGACATCGACATATATTACAAGTGAGCACTGGTTATGTATCAGTTGTGTATCAACAGTGTAAAAGAGCAGCAGAGGAGAAAACCTTTATTCAGCAAAGACATGTGTAATCTAGAAACACAAATGAATCTATAGCAACATCTGTATTTACTTTGAAAAATGTGTCAGTAGGTCTCCAAAGACAAGAGATGAAGCTTTAAGCAGTAGTGGGTAGACTGCGACTTCATGTTTAACTTCAAAAAGTTACGCTTCCATCTAATCAACATATTTCCTAGTACAATCCAGTACAATCTCTGTTGAATATTTCTAGACTACCAATGCATACCACTGTGAAAAAACATACATATCCTCTGACCTAATTCAATGTACTGGAACACTGGACTTCTTTCAAACTCTCTAATGCACATTAGTTAAGAAAATATACAAAATCTTTGGTGACTTGCTACCAACACAGTTCTGTTGCCCAACAAAATGAGAGGACAAAGCTGAAAACAGTTGGATTATGTAAGTGCTGTGGAGTAACTGGGGGTGTTGGAGGGACACACAGCAGTGAGGAAGCGAGGGAGTCTCACACTTAGGCTGCTAGTTTCCAGATGTCTCAACAGCTGGGCTCTCAAGCAGTATAGATGGAAAAGGAAGGTCCAGCACTGTCTGGGACAGGTAGCACTGCTGGAGGTCACCAGAGTATGTTTTCAAAATAAAAGCTTGTATTTGTGAGATTTAGAATAATGTTGTAGTGACAAACAATTAAGGGAAGAAACAGAAGCTCTGAAGTCTGCTTTATGCTACTCTGCTCCTACATAAGGTGGGTTCTTAATCAATGCTTTATCTTTTTGCCATTTGACAGTACATCTATTGTATGAATGCTATGAAAGACTGGTGAAAGTTGCTGTATAAAGCAAAACTGTTGTACAAGATGTGCCACAGACTTTGGCTAATTGCTCCTCTTATTTTTATATCATACAAGATTGTAATATTTCATAGGGGAATCCAAGGTCAACATGCAGTTTCTTTGCTTTATCCTGTGTGAAATGCTCATATTAGAAAACTAATGGTTTATTTCATATATTGCAAATGTCACAATTATCATGGCAATACTGCTTTTGACACAAAGGATTTTCCTTAATGAAGGATGACATGTTTGGTGTGTTAGTTTTGTCACCTAAATTGGTCTCTTGTGAAACATCATTTACCTTCCTGAATGCGCTGAGAAAGGTTGTGCCAGATACTCCATGGCTATTATTTTAAAATGCAAGTCTCCTTTCTGAAAAGAATATTTCTTTCTTAGAAGATAAACAGTGGAAGGTCAAAGTTACCCTAAAGGTAAAGTAAGGTCAAAGCTTTTCAGAGTCATCAAATAATTTATCCTGAAAAAAGAATACTGGTAGACTGAGCTAGTGAAAGAGTTTGGTTCACTGAACATTGGCTATCATGCTATGGCACTCTATTGACTTTTCAGAACTTGTCGATCCCTCCTCTTGCATTACTGCAGCCATCAAAGAACGACATGCATCAGGAGCTCTGCTGCAAGTTTCAATGAAAACAGGGCAAATATATCTGAAATACTACTCAGTGCCCTTTAAACCTAGGCGCTTCCTCAAGCTGACAAAAATCTTTCTAAGTCTAGTAAACTGCTTGGAAAAAAGTCTCGCTTTCCCAAGGAACCTCTGGAAAGTCACATGGTCTTGATGTGCCTGTGGAATAACATCAGTTGTAAAAAATTCTCTTTCTCTACCCCCTCCAAATCCTGACAGTTGTGCAGTCCTGGTTGTGTAGTTGTACAAAAGGGAATAACATTTGTAATTTAGTTTATATATGAAGTATACAACCATGTTTTTCCTAAAAGGGAGTGCCTATTAACAGCAGTTGTTATTGCTATGCTGTATTACTTCCCTGGTGGTTTACAATGGAGAATTTCAATCTCAGATTGTGTTTTGCCTTTACTTCCAAAGACCTTCCTTTGCTTGCAGCCCCTGGCAGCCACAAATCTTTCTACTATTCTGCTGAATGATGATCTTACAGCTTTGCTTCCTTCTCCTCTCATGAACTGCAATCAGTCTCTTTAGTTTATGACTTTATACAGTCTCTTCAGTTTAATGAAATAACATCCAGTCAAGTGCTGCACAACTCAAGAAATAATTAAAATTTGTAAGAAAGATTGTAGTCAATGGCAAGAATTGGGAAAGAAATAACTAATTTTATTCAGAGCAAGAAAGAACTCACTAAAAAGCTCCTGCACTCTCAGAGAAACCAGATGGTTCAGGACTTGCATGGTGTATACCTGTATTGTTATATGAAAACTAGAGAATTTATAGAGCTGCTAGGACAAATCCTGCACTCCCCAGAGCATAAACCTGCAATAATTCCATTAATCTTTGTGGATATATGTCACTACAAGGGAAATCAGAATGACTTTTCCCCTGCTTTATGTAATGAATAATGGGATCATCATAAATAGAGTGTCAAGAAAACCCAAGTGTTACATCACAGGGATTAGAACAGATGTCCTTTAGTGTGACTGCGCAGCAATTCTGACACATTGATGTTCCTGATGAATACACACCATAGTGTCCAACTCCTGCTCGTCACATAGCAAATGCAACATTTTTTTCAAACTTGACTTTAATCAGAACTAAAAGAAACCCTGGTCATTTGTGGTCTGCTTTTCCTAAGAAGTTTGCCCTAGGCATTTTTAAAATGACAGCTTAGAAAGTATAGACAGAAAGGAAGAATTTAGCTTGATGTTTTTAATTTCCTTTAGCTAGATTTCAGACTTTTATGGGACTAAAGTGTTGCAACCTGATGATCCAACTTCAGATGTTTTAACTTTAAACAAAGGCAAAATCATAATAAAAAAAATAGGACAGTGTATTAGCTCTTGTTCATCTTTGTCCCTATTCTGGATATTAAATTATTTTTTTTAAGTAAAGAAATTAAGTATTTTAGATATGTGAACCCTGGATGCTCTGATACGTAAAACAAATTAGTTTGTGCTGGACAATACTTACAGTGAAAGGCTCGGGTTGGTCACTTATGATTTGGCCATTGGAAGGCTGAACTCTGATATGAAGGTCGCCAGGATGGTCTCCAAGCAGGGAGCAGCTTGATGTGTCCAAGTCTGGAAAAGGAGCTGTGAAAGGGTTCAGCAACAGAGAGGATGGTGAGCATCAGGCTCAAGTTTCTGTCTGGGCTTGTTACAACCCACTCCAGAAGGGGAGGGCAACCCAAGTTCTTGTTAATAAATCCATTGGGGTGGATTAGAGGGAAACAACACTGAATAATCAGTGTTTGTAAACATATATATGTAGAGTTTATTTCAGAACAATTTTGTTTTGAAGGTAAGCAGGTATGTTGCCATTTTGGGTGTTGTCATCTATAGTAATACAGCAATATTAATGCATAAAATTAGCATGTAAGGAACTGTATAAGGAATAGAGCAATATTAAGGCACAAAAATATCACCTAAGGAAATGTATAAGGAAAAGGTAAGAAAGAAAAAAGAAGGTGGAAAGATCTATATGTGTGTATATATCTGTATATATATAGTCACCACCCACAGGATCCAGCGATGGAACTTGGTCCTCGATGTCAGTTCATTGAAGCAATGGTCTTGATCTGTTGGGGGTGGGAACACCTTGTACCTCTCCTGGGGCAGGGAATTTTACAATGGATAGTGTCATGGGACATGTTCCAGGACATGTCACGAGTCTCTGAGACCCCTAAGATGTTACAGCTGCCTATTATGTCAGTACTGATCAACGTCCATCATGGTTCAACATTTGAGATTAATTGCCCAGGCCAGATGGAAAATATCTTCAAGGTTCCCCAGAATTTTTACAGCAGAGTCATCATGTAAGGGAGGACATTGTCACAATAAGGGTTATCCCACCTCACAGGATTTGCCTCTTATTAGCCTCTTTCCTTATCTGGAAGTCCAGTTTGTAGCTTCAGGTACGCCTGCCCTTCTACACCTGGGATAGTTGGACAATGGCACTCTCTTTATCTGAAGGTCCTTTCACAGGGAGGGGTAAGCTTTGCTGAGTAAGCAGCTGTTTCTTTTCAGTTTGCTACAGTGTACAGATGTCTTAGTGATTTCAGAATATTTAAGCCACTGACTATTTCAGTTTCTGATAGGGCTACCGAGGCTCATGGGTCTCCAGTTTCTGATCCTGGCCTAGGCGCAAAGCAGGTCGTCCCAAGACTGTGTGTGCTAAAACTGGTACTTTGATTTGCAGTCGGAAGCAGGTCACAGATAGAGATATTTGGCTCTCAGTCTCACTGTGCTGCCTCTGAAGCTCTGCGACCTGGTTCAGGGAGAAGCAGGAAAGTAAGGACACACGCACCACTGGCTATTTTAGAACATCACAAAACACGTAAAGTTTGTTACCACTAAATTAGTCTGATCTCTGGTTTTGCATCTGAATGTGTCGGAGCTGTGAATCATTAGAAATCAGTTCATTAGCCCATGTAACTGCTAGTTTTCCTAGTAGGCAATTATTCCAATAAATCACTTCTAATAAATGCTTTTAGGGTTAATGAATAGTATTCCTAGCAGCCATAATGAGCCCATAAACTAATCATGATAACAGGTATCCTAAAATACTGTGGATGATATCTACTATCAGTCAGGCATGCATTAACTGGGCAAATATAGATTTATAGCCTTGTATTAACATAGCATGAGGCACCAAAAGCTTTGTGACACACTATGGAAGAGGTAGGTCCATGGTTGCCACCCATTTCAGAAAAATCAGGAACCGAAAGGAGATGCATTGTAGACAGTGATGGTTTATGGAAAGATGACAGGTTGTGGCAATAGTATTCTGAAAGGCAGACTTTTGTCATAGCAAAGCTGTGGATGGGAATGTCACAACACCTAAAGGAGGAAAAATGTCTCCAGGTCTCACACTGCACTGACTTCATGAGAAAGGGTGTAGAGGTTCCCATTCTCTCTCAGGCCAACGTGCAGGTTCTTGCCATAGGTGGCAGGCTCCAATGGAAATATTTTGAGGTTTGTGATCTAAAGCATATTTCTAAAAGTGTATGGCTCATTCCTTTTACTGCTAGACGTTTCTTTGATGTCAAAATGGGCACTAGAGTCACAGGTTCAGCTCCCTGATCTCACACACCTTACTACTTCGTACTGTTAAGCACCAAAGTGAGACTGCTTTTATATCCCTTATCATGGCTGAAGAAAAACTAAGGTAATGCTGTTGGTGGCATACATAGGTTTTCATTTTTTTTCACAAGAGATTCACACCTTTAGTTTTTAAATACAAAGAAGCCTCGTATTTTTACAGTATTCGTAAACATTTAGAATAAAAGCAGATAAGATATGGATGGTACAAAATTTATACTTTGATGAAGTTCAGAAGTGCCATGGACTTCTGGCTTTTACTAAAAATGTCTGAACAAATTGATGTACTGATTTATGTTTGAGATAACCTGCAACTCCAATGACATAACAGGAAATTTGTATCTTGAAGTATATGATTATTCTAATTCTTTGTCAAAAGTATTTTAAAATACAAAATCTTTATCCAGATGCCAGGAGTTTGTATGGGCCTTTAGCTGCAGAAAATGGACACAATGAGGAATATCTCAGTCAGAGATTTCATGGGATTGATATCATCAGAAATTTCTGTTTATCTTTCTTTGTTTAGCTGAATCTGTTTCCAGACCTGACAGAAACTCAGAACAAGCTTGTGAATGAAAAATAGACAGGCTTATGAAGCAAAAATGTAACAGGTCCTATTTCCAGGCTGATTCTAGCTGTTACCTTATGTATTCAAAATTGGAGCATTCCCATGTTAGAAATCCACATGTACTAAATACCTTTTGAGCATTTCTATTGTACTGAATTTCCAAGGGGGAAATCTTCCTTAAGCTGAAAAAACAGAGTATAGAGCTGTTAGTATGTGCACAAGAGGATTACAAAACAGATAAGCTTATTTTGAAAAGAACATTTCACACACTTTTTTTTTCTCTTAGTAAATTACAAAAGTCCATTCTATTTGCTAGAAAAATCTTAAAAAATTGAGAAAACACACTTTGGAAGAATTGCCTGATTAAATATAAGGTCTCAACAAACCTGAACACCTTCAAATATTTCTTTCTTAGCTACTTGAATGTGTTGCCTGACAAATTGCATTTGAATTATCATTTACAGAAATGTCCTTCAGTAACTCTAAGTAATAAGGTGATAGAAAGGTGAATATTTATTGGATTTACACTTGCCTGCCTTGAAAAACTGATTGCCATTATGCATCTCTGTATGGAGAGCCTAAATTCTGCTCTGCCACACACTTCTGCAACAAATGGATCTAAGAACCATGATGATGGTGATGCAATCAGGATTCAACTTGTGTATGAACATCAGTTTGAAATGGCAGCCTAGGTCTATAAATCCACTGTGCTAGCAGGCAGCTGTGGAGTCTTGAATGGCCTAAAAATTCCTGCTATAATACTGTCTGAGGTTTATTTGGATCAAACAACTACTACAACAAATAATTTTTTTTAATTCTCGAATGACCTACAGAAAGTACATAGGATAAATCAAAGATATTGCTAACATTTTAGGTTCCAGCATAGCAGGATATATTATTTTTAATTGCATAGTCTCAAGGTACCTAAGACAAAGACTATGCCCTTCAATATGGAGGAATCGAACAAAGCAAGCAAAAAAATCTTGTAATCATTCCACTTGGATTAGGCGAAAAAGTCTTCCTGATCCCAAATCTGGCTGTCAGTTTAACTATAAGCTTACTTCAAGTGGTACCAGAAGCATTGCAGCACTGTGCTTTTGCATCCTGTCTAGACATGTGGCCTATTTCTAGTTGGCTGGTCACTAGAGGAACTGAGCAGAAGTTAAGCCAAAAGTTAAACCCTAGGAGTCAATTTATACCTCAAGAGCAAAAAAGAAAAAAATAATCCTTCTTGACCCAAAGGCAGTCAATGAATGCCCTGAAGCAGAGAATTAATATAATACAATATGTGTCATGAGCAAGGCATGATCCAGTTTCCTTTCAAAACTTCTGGAGACTTAGACCCAAAGATTTATATCTGTCCACCATTGTTTTGGGTATGGGAAGGCATAGCCATCAAAACCAATTTTCTGCAAGTATAACTCCTCACTCTGGAGAAAAAAAGAGAAGTTTTTATCTCTGTAGAAAATGTACTGATCTAAAGAGATATTTCAAAACCCGAAGACAGCAAAATAAGTACCTTGTGCCCAGAACCTGCTGGTAGCTGGTCATTTGGGAAACTGAGAAGGAGAGCCAATGTGTGGGCAAAGAAACCAGAAGCAAAGGTTTCACAGTAGCATGCACAGTGCACTGTAAGAGCTCTCAACAAAAGGTGCATGCCATTCTGTTTCCATACCCATATTAAGACTCATTGCTTGGACATGCTATTACTCAGAACACCAGCACACAAGAAGGTGTATGAGTAGGATTGGGTGCTTGACTGGATTTCTGTGAAGTCTCTTTTCATGGTCTAGGCACCACACTTAAATTCTGTCACCAGAGGCATTTTACATCAGTAGAAATAAAATTGTGGTGATGGTAGTGGGAATTCTATGAAAGTGTAATCTATATGTACTTGAAAACATAAAAGTTTTAGTTTATTTGTCTAGCCTTTGAAGTACTTTTTTTCTGATGTATTACTTTGCTTTTATGGTTTATTAAGTTATCTCTTCCTATTTGATTACACAGGCTAATCAAATACAGAACCTATGGAAGATGAACACATTGCCCTCATCTAGACTAATGTATTTGTGTCTGTCTGTGTGTATCTGTGTGTGTGTATTTAGGGACAAAAATAAAACAAAAAATTGTTTTTATTTCTCTCAACTGGGGAAGAAAAATATCCATTATTTTTATTGGACATAAATTTGTTTCAAATAATATTATTTGTGTTGCAGTAGTGCTACCATTCCAACTGGAGATGAGGGCACTACTTGGCAGGCACTATACACATGTTTAACAAAAAGTATGCCCAATCCCAAAACCTTACCATCTGCACAGTTAATTGGAGATAACAGTGGATACAATAGGCCAGAGCAGAATGAAGAAATGGTGAAACAGTTTAGTCAGCATAACAGACATCAATATGAAATGAGCCAAAGACTGATCTTAGAGTGTTTATGCATAGCAGTCTGCTATCTTCATGCACCCCTGTTTTCCACTGTGTAGAAGGAAAACCCTTCAGAAAGGTCATTCCCCTTTCTGGCCATTTCTTGCCAGTGATTTCAATGACAAAGAGAAGACTATTACTAATTTAGTACACACATATTACAAAGAGAAGGGTTTACACATGATCATGACAATTTTAAAAAATTGAGTCTTCTTGTACAAATAATATTTTAGATTTCAAAAGGTGGTAATGCCAATGGCAGTAAAAAAGCAAAAGCATTTCAAAGAAAGAGGGTGTACAGTTAGATTTACCAGCAAATTAATAAATGTTCATTTCCACACGATAGGACTAGATAAATAAAGAAAATGGTTATTTTCTTTATACACATTTAATACCATCAACGTGAATACTCTTTAGATTGCTTATAGCTAAAAGTCCCATTCAGTGCATGAAACTTGTAAGAAATTTTGACTGTGTAGTACATTTTTATTCAATTCCTTTTAACAGCAGATATTGTTGCATCAAACTAATTGCTAGCAAATGATTTTCACGCTACCAAAATCACAATGACTGAGCAGATATGGTCCCTTAGGTTGTATTTTTAGGCACTTTGGCAGTTGCCAACTTGTTGAAAGTTGCATAAATGAATATATTTTGTGGTAAAAATTCTTTCCAGGTAGGAAAAAATAAACTGTCATAATTCACAAGCTGACACACACCTTTAATTTTTAATATGCTACATTTTTGAAAAACTAGAAAAAAATAAAATTATAGCTTCTAAAAAATACAGCCTCTTCAATATTATAATTTAAAAAGTCTTTCTCCAAATATATACCAATAAAATACATTTTTCCTGTGCATTTAGTACATAGCTAGTGACTCATGAATTACAGCTCTTAAGCACCAAATTGGATAGCCAATATCCCAAGGAGTGAGAAAATGCTTTCCCTCTCCTCTGCACAACCCTTTCCCAGGGCTTCCTGATAAAGGGGAAGAAAAAAAGACTTCACAAAATGTGTTTATTTTTTGCCCAGGTATTAGGGTTAGATATTCACTGAATTCATGATTTCCTGATTTCACATGCTGTAATGAACCCCAGATTTCTCTAGCATTAATACCACAGGAATTGCATGCTGCCTTTGTCCTCTTTAGGCTATCTTGCTGCTCAGGCTGCTTCTTCTGATGGTCCTAACCCACTGAGTCCCATTAGGAATGGATTTCATGGAAATGTACTCAGAGCAGAGATGAGGATATAGAAGAATAAACATGCTGTCAGACTGAGTATTTCTTTTATTTATTGACTGAAGGAAAAAGCTACATACTGCTGCTATATAGTAAAATAGTACATCATCCAGACCTCAGCTTATATATGTATGCAGCAAATTCAAAACATCACATAACCAGGAATCCGATACTTAGAGTGCATAATACCAGAGCACATTGCAGTGACTAGTCTAGGTCCATACATAGGTGAGGTTTGTCTGAGGACATACATGTGATTACAGAAAGATGATGCTTTCTGGTTATTTTTTGAAGTTGAAAACAATCCTTTCCAAAATATATGGGTTTGCATAGGTATTGAGGAAAGGAAGGCATGTACCATTCATTTGATACAAAGATGGACTAATTATCAGGCAGCCAGATGGCAAAATACAAACTGCAATTCACAGACGAGCATTCAGCACAGATCAACACCTCCCGTATGGCTCCCACACCCCAACAGCAGTAAAAACACAGAGCTACAGAAAGAAAATGCTGCAAGGAGCTCAAGAAACCATCTAATCCATCTTCTTACATCCAGAAGTGCAATACAACTTTATTGCACAGAAAGACTGTATGGACAAAAGGTTTCAGTAATTAAAAATCCCTTCATATGCAAAATGGACAACAACAACAAATCTGAAAAAATCCCAGAGCAAAACCTTGAGGAATTCAGTGAGACTCAAACCACAAAAACCTCAGAAGAGAAAATAACCACAACACACATCCTGACTGCTGCAGACACATATGTTTCTTTAATGTGGTTACAAGTAAAGCGTGCAACAGGAACCTTTTATTGCACATGGGATCATTCACGTACATACTGAGCAAACCAAAAAATACATTTCTATAACATGTACAAAAAAACCCAGCATCTGACAGACTGTAAAATGAGCTTTGCTGTAATGGGCTCACAGAAAGCTATGTGATGGGCAAGTTATAAGAACCTGAATAGAATACTAACAACATTCACCACAAATCAGAGCCAAGAAGAGGCAGCTGATGAGTCTGCACAGACAGGGATGCAGCTGCCATGGGCTGGATAGATGTGGGACAAAGCAGGTGCTCCTGCCCTGCCACAGAACACAGACCATGAGCTGTCCTGGGAACTTGCAGCAAGGAAGCGGACCCAAAATATATGAAGACTTGCAAATTTGTCCTCATAAAACCTGATTTTAAAGGACTAATTCCTATGCTTGCTTTGGGCTTAGAGATATGTTAGCCAGGGCTCTTTCTTGTGTAACTCTTGACTTGCACAGACACACCTGAGAAATGTGCACCCTACAGTCTGGGGACCAGTTTTGGGTTTGTCTGCCTTGGTGGCTTAGTGTTGGGTTATCCTAGTTCAGCAGGTGGGACCAGTTTATCACTTATAGGTGTGACCAAAGCTATGTGTTCTACACCCTCTATTCATTTCCCATGAACTCTTAACAATGGACCATTTGTAGCAGCTGCCCAGGGCACACCCGACCCCTCAGGATGTGAGCTGGGTGTGAAAGACACCTGTGAGATAAGAGCTGTGATAACTCCCTTCCAGGAAGTCGTTAGCACCTTCACACCCAGCCTGAGGGGGTCTGTCGGCTAATGGGCCATCAATGATTCCGAATACCCTGTGACTCACAGAGTGAGATTACTCATTGTGTAATTCCCTGCCCTGAGGGAGGTACCAGGCAGTCCCACCTGGACCTGAGGGGATATAATAATCTTGGGGGTTTGGGGACCTGGGGAACCACTTGTCAGATCCAGAGGAGGACCAGAAACTTGACAGGAGGAGACCACCACTCTCAACCGGACTGCAACTGTCATCTGCACCAACAGGTTTCTCACTTCCTTTTACTTTGGACTTGGAGGAGACATGTGGGGTTCAGCACAGGGGCTAACAAACCCCTGTTTGTGCCCCAGGGTGCTGGGTTATACTTCTGGGGTTTGTGGGTTAAAACCAATTTCTCTTTGTGCCATTGCATTTGTTGTAGTATAGTTATTAAATTGTAACTGATTTATAATCTCTTTTGTGTTGGGTTCATTTCTCCTGTTGGTTTACTTTTAAACCAGCACATGGGTGTACAACACACCACCTGCTGACTGCTGAGGACAAATGGCAGAGGATGACATCTCACTGTACTTTGTGCATTTTAATTAATTCTGTTTTATTGTAGTAGGTTCTGTAAGACAGAAAAAATGGTGGAAGCCTTCTTATGCATTCACAATTTTCACCAGAGAATATACTTGGGGTTGTCTGCTCTGTGCCTAGAAGAGAAAATAAGAAGTCAGAATGTATGTACTTAATTAGTACCACTTCTGTGCAAACCCCCTTATTAACATTCATGGTAGTCTGATTTAAAGAACTGCTGTTGTTTCTATTTCTTTTATTTGCTGTTTGGGGTTTCTTTCTCCCTCCCTGAATAAGAGAAAACATGTCAGGAATCTTGAGTTTCTCTTGAAAACATTACTGGTGAACACTTACCAGAGCCACTCCTGTGCTGGGCTGGTGTCAGACAAGAGATAAATAACTTTCAAAGAGTGATGGCTTTTTGATGCTCTCCCATGTGAACTGTGGGTGATGAAGTTTCAAAGCTGCCACAGATCAGCCACCTGGAAGCTCGACTTTCATAGGGGATGTGAAGCCAGAAAGAGAACAGTGAGCACTGGGAGACAGCCTCGACTGCAGACACCTGTGAGACATGCAGGCAACAACTGCTGCCTGCTCCTGCAAGCTAGTGGGTTTTACCTGTCACCTTCAGACCCAAATCCAGTGCAGTTGCCTGGTCAAATGCTGGAAAAGGGTACATAGACTAGAATATTGCAACTAGATCTTTACCAAGGACAGTTTTTGAGGGAAGGGAAAGGAAACTTTACCTTTGAAGTTTAGCCTTCATACATTTGCACAACTCCTGTTGCTCTCAGTGGGTTTTTCTCCTGGCTGGTGCTTTGAAATTTAACTTTCTACATGAACTGCAAATGTAATAGGCATATACCTTTTATTTATATTTACATTTACAAACTGAAATGTTCAGAATATTTTGTGACCTAAGTACATAAGAGAAAAACAAAGTATATCAGTGAACTGGACACATAAAATGTGGGAAATATGTTTGTGTATGCATATACATAGTGAGCAGCAAATATAGCTACATTTTCTAAAGGAACTACTGAACATCTGGTAGCAGATTTGCTTAAATTAACCTGGCTATATGAGATTTAACTCTGGGAAGCAGTAAGGCTGGAAATGTCATTTGCTCCACTGATATACAACTATCTTTCATATTCAGATTCTGCTGGAATGCTCACTAGAAATTTGAATTTCAGGCCCTTGTTAATAGACTAGACTCTGAGCGTTACCTTCATAACAACACTTTACCTCCTCCTCAGTTCCTCTAGTTGGAGTTGATCTCTGCTTGAGTTCTGCTCTTCCTTCAATACTTTAGATGCTCAGGGAAAGGTTGCTGTAAGTCAAGAACCCAGAGGAACAAAAGCGGTTTTGTTACACAATGTCAAAACACTTAGGAAGCATGTGGGAAGTGGGTGCTACGTACTTAGTTTCCCTGGAGTTTCATTTTCACGAGATTACAAAACAAGGTATTTCAAATAACAGACCAGACAATCTGTGTTTCAGTGGCTGCACAGATTCCCTGCTCAGATGTTCCCAATAGCTCTGTTTTCTAAATGGGAAGGATTTTACTGCTCCCACCATGAACTGTCATGTACTTCTACACATGCAAAACCTTCTTGAGCATTCATATTTTTTGTTGCCGTATTTACATAGTGCTTGAAATCTGCTAGATAATTTCATAATCCTAAGAAATATATTCAGACAACCATATATTTCTAGACACTTTTTTCCTGCAAGAAGTCCTGTAGCAGATCAAAGGGTGTTGTTTGGGGCTTTTTTCAGAATAAAAAGTGCCAACCCATGTAGTAATAGCATCAGAATCATGTAGTCAAATGACCTAAATACCTAAATACTTGAGGATGAGGGTGATTGCTCCTGGAATTTGATAGTTACCTCAGAATCTCTTGTCCTTACTGGAAAAGCAAGGTAGAGGACAAAGAAAAATACCCCCCTTCCAGCTGACCACTTTGCTGAGAATAAAATAGAAAATTGTCATGTATCCCATAGTGATGTCTTAGTAACACTCAGAGTCTGGAACACAGGTGTAATTACTGTGAAATCATCTCCTCTGTAGGGCCATTAGCAAGAAGTGATTTTGTAAACTCTCTTCCATGTATTTACCCAGGAACAACCCTGATCTTCACTGTGGCATTAACTTGATGAAGTAAAGGATCCTAAAAGGTTAAGATAAACATGACTTGAAGACAGGATACTTTTTGTCCGTAACATCCATATTCACATGAATTGTCAGCTAAAAGCACATATGATGTGTGCTACAGTCAGAGTCATGACTACAGTGGGGCAAGAGAGGAACCAGATGGTGACAGATGTGAGGGTCACCACCTCAGGGTGCTCTGCAGGTCCAGGGCAGACTCTGGAAAGAAGCATCTGGCAGCTGAGGAGCAAAGAGGACAGTGAGACCAATGAGAGAGAGCTCCAGAAAAAGGGTATCAGAGGGAATAAAGCAAATGTGACTGGTGAACCAAAATGCCCTACTCTTGTCTGAATACAATAAACAGCTTTGTGCAAGGACCTGCAAGTCCTATGTGTAATCAGTGCATAGCTAATCTATCTTATTAAAATAATTTTATCTGGGGAGAGATTAAAATCCATGAGAATTTACTGCATCTGAAATTCACTCATATGAACAAAACCTCTAGTATTGCTTTACGTATGATTTCACTTACCTCTATTTCATACTACTGCAATCCCAGTTATTTCAGCAGACATTTCACACTATGATATCTGGGACCAGAGTGAGTCCCTTACAAAAGACTTTAAGTATTGTGATCTTGGAGAGGATCTTTCATCTTGTGGGTTAAAATTTTTCTACTGGGAATATTCAGACCATACTTTTTATACAAAGTGTATAAGGGGCCATAAGCAACCTCTGGGGAAATGGAAGTTTGAAATCACTACACTGAAAGTTTCAAATATTTGTGAGATTCACTGATCAGAGATTGATTGATTAGATATACAATTCCACTAGCAAAAAAGATTGTTCTGTGTAGATTATCTATTGGCCTATTTATGCATTTTGTTTAGTCTAATGTAGGTCAGAAATCTACAGTTTTGAGATTTTTTTTTTTAATTTCTCAGGTTACAGTATTTGACCTTAAACCAAGATTAGCTTTTGCATATTTCAGTGTGAGTGGTGATTTCTTTGGAATCTTAATTAAGAGGCTCTGAGATAAAATTCTAACCTCTGTCATGCTTAGCTTATAGCATTCATGGATAAACATAATGTATACTGTGCATCTTTATAAGGGAACTTCTTTTCCTTAAGCTTTTGTATTAGCAACATGTTAAAACAGAAAGCCTGAACAGAAAAAGTGAATAGTGTAACTCCACTAGCATCACCCCTCCATTGATACTGTGTCCTGATGCCCTTCATTTCACATCCTTGACTTTGTGCTGAAGGATGGTGGTCATTATTCTGCTAAGAAATAGCCTCTGTAATGCTCAAATGATGTTAAAATGTGGAGAACATGTCTAAACCCACTGCAGCCAGCTGAAACGAAGTGAGCACCACACTCCTCTCTGAAGCACATGCATTTATAAGACTCCCCTAGGCACTGCATGACATTGTGAGGACACAATGATTGAAATAATGAGTAGCCACTGTGTGGTAACATGTCATTTTACAGCAGGGAACCTGTGTATGGCAGGCATGGTGCCACACAGAGATTGATTAGAACCAGATGGTAAGAAATGCATTGCAGTTGGCACCCTGATGAGTTTGCTGCAGTGATCATTAAAATGGTAGACTGGTCCTCCTGGAACATACCTTCCCTAAGGCACTTTTCTGAGTTCTAGATATTGATTCTGGGATGGAAATGGTTGTGATTGACCACACCGATATATAAATGTAATTCTGTTGGTGGTGTACAGTAGAGTACAGAGCTCACATGCCTACTCAACTGCAATCAAGACAAGTGTTCATTCCTACATTCCCTTTTCTGTTACAGAATTCAGAAAACCTGCACTCAGTTCCTATCTCTACTGTACCACTGCAGTATCTTTGTGGATAAAAGCCTAATCCAGTTGCTGTTACTGGCAAAATTCCCACTGACCTCAATGGAAGGAGATTTTAATTCTTAATCTTCATGTTTCTTATCTAGTAAATAAAGAAGATATTTCATTTCTCCTTGTACATCTGTTTATCTTTTCTTTATTTAGACTAATAATCCTTTTGGATAAAGACTTGCTAATTTGTGCTGTTCTCTAAAATTAATGTCAGTAATAGTCCGTGTCATCCCCAAGTCATGTGACAGCCCAAACATCAGTATGTTCCTAAAAATCAAGCATGTTCCCCAATGGGCAGAAAAGTACAGCTAACAAATTGCCAGTGGCTTACATGACCATGCAATGGCATGCAAGTGGTCCTGCCCTGTGGTTAGTCATACAGTGCTTTTCCCGTGCATTCACAGTCAGCACTAAACCGACTGCCCAGAAAGAATGATTTCCTGCAATTCACTGGGAACCTGGAGCAGCTCATCTGTCCCAGGCACATGGAACAATTAGATCATTCTCTATGCTCTTACAAAGTCTGATTATTGCAGCACAGCTGATGCTTTGTAAAGTGGCCATTCTCTATTGAGCTAGATTAGCATGGCTTAGAATATTAAACTTAATCTTAGATAATATCTAGTAAAATATCTACCTCAGCCTCATCTGAGATCTCTCTGGGTTACTGTGGTATAAATAATACTTAAATAATTACTGTGGGAATTAACTGATATTTAACAATTTCAGTTTTATTATAGCACTTGCCCTTTTAAATCCAAAGATGAAGTGATAGATTCTATAGGAACATTTGGTGCTTGTGGAAACAGAACTTTAATTAATGGCAACAGAAAAATCTATTGAGACAAAAATGTAATGAAATCACATAGCAAGTTTACAAATAAAAAATATATGCAACATTAGCACATAATAAAACAATTTGTTTTATTTGTTCTATATATTCAACTACAGTTTCAAATATGTAAGTACTGAAATCATTCTTATGTGGGCCAGAACTGCTGAATTTTAAATTTCATTTCTTAGTACTCCCTTCAGTGTTTCAGTCCATTCTACTGGCCTGACCATGTATTTTTACAGTATAGTAATATCTTCTTCCAATGCAATAGATTTTTTTCTTGCACTACAGTACAGCGTGAATAATTTTCCATTATAAGTAGGACTGTTTTCTCACTTCAGCAGGAAAAAAATTGCTTCGCTTTCATCCCACCAGCATTTAATTCACTTTGGTCTATTTTTCATTCTAGTAAGTTGTGTAATTCATGCCCATCTGTTTCTCTGCAAGCCAAGTGATAGTTTTTATTTTTGAAGTGTGTTCTTTTTGTATATTGCAGTAAATCTTAGAGTAATATTTTGCCGACTGTTTGACTATTTCCACTTGTTGCAGAAGACATGTGAAAAAGGAGCACTGTAGTGTTTCCTTAACATCTATGAGGTTCACAGTAAGTGCAGAAATTTTCTTCAGTCATGGTAGAAATGAAAGCAGGAGTGCCAGGCTTATGTTATGTATTCACAGTCAAAGGCATGTTCTAGTTTCTAAATGCAAATCACTTGAGATGGTCTCTGAGCTCTAGAAGAATATGGAAGAACAAGAAACAGAAATCATGCCTTCAATCCCCATGGCAGTGTTCTGCTCAGATCATGAATAGACAGTGGGAAGCAAAGCACGCAAGGAAGGAAAAGAAAAACAAAAGGAAAAGGGACATGCAGTTATTTAGCAGTATTCTTGGGGAGTCACTTATAACGGAAAATTAGATTCTTTAGTTTCAGGTGAAGATATGAATGCAACTTGAAATGTTGTAGAACACTTTTAATTGGGGTATGTTATACTGTTTGGTAATAACTTGTCCTGGCTGTCACCCACACCAATGGGAAAAGACTTCTTCCCGACCTTAGAAGTACTTCTCAGCTTGAGCTCCAGCTGCTATGCAAGAGGAAGGTCTCCTACCTCATTCTCTTCCCATACAGGAGAGACCAGACCACGTACTAGATTCAGTTGTTCACAATAATTTTCCCTGTCCTATATTCAAGAGGAGGAAGGAGAGCACAGTGTGTCAAAAACCAAACCACCTCCAAAGGATGCTCCTGGGAGTAGATTACCCAGTGCATTTTGCCCTGAGCTACCCCTGAAGACACAAACTAGTCTTTGGGTTTTTGGCTACTGTGGCAAATAATATTTCTCTTTTCAAACTTACAGAAAAAAATCAGTTGCTTTAATAAGATAGTTCAAATAATATCACATGGTGATATTTACCAGTGATTTTACCAGGCTATACAGCTAAAAGCAGAAAAAATAGCTTGGCCTTATAACTAAGTGCTGGTGTGGGAAGAGCTAGGTTAGCACCAGCAGGCTGGGGGACTACTGTGGTACAAGAAAAGAGAGTGGGGCTTTGGGAGGAGGCAGCATGTGCTGCAGGGCAAGCTAGGGAGATGACAGGTATCACAGTAGCAAGGCAAAGGGACATAAGGATGAGCTGAGTGTATTGTGGAAAGAGTATTTTAAAGTATATACCTGATTCACATATACTACACAGACCTGTAAGAAATCCAGCTCCCCCAGATCCACTGGCTGTGGATTAACTGCTTTAACATAGTTACCTCACCAGGACATCAAGAGTGAGAAAAAGTCCATGGTTTGGAAATCCTGACAGAACTCAGACCATTGAGTATGCAGTATGGGCCTTCCTGCTGTTAAGCAGCAGGACTGAGAAAGCCCAGTAACAACTTCAAGAACAACCATGCCAATTCAAAGGGATCCCAGAAAGGTCAAATGAAACAATCACTTTTTATTTACCTGGTTCAGATAAGTCAGTCTGGGACTAGATTGCATACCTTTACTGTTGTGTGACTAAATTTTACCTGGCTCATTGCATTCCCATTAATTTCATGGCTTGAATCTCTACTGTCTTAATTTGTGTAACTACATTGCTCTGTAATTTCCACAGATCTGAATCACAAACATGAAAGAGCAGAACAGGAAGCGATCCTTGCAGAATTCTCAGCCTTCATCCACACCTTATCTGACTGAAATTGATGTTTTTCAAAAACATCAGAAGAAATAAAACAAAATGTATACCCTCCTGATGGAATAGCCCCATGATGGGGGGGATTCACTCAGGATCTGCATCACCACCTGAACATCCAGAGGAGTTAATTTAGAGGGATTCCTATCCAAGCTTATAGCAGTTTATTAACACTCAATCTTTAATATATAGTGTGTATATATAAACATACAAAATACAAAGACTTATGCCTGGACCACTGGCCTGTATAATGTGTGATACAGAAAAACCACAAAACCTGTCTCCCCAGCCCTATCATCAAGAGCAGACATTTTCAATTTTCAGATTTTTGATGCATACTTATATTACCTGCATGTTTGTGTGTGTACCTATATAAATACAGACATGTGTATATACAACAGATTGATAATATTGTCGGGCTTGCAGGTATGAATACAGAACAGCTTAGTCAAAATGAATGCTTCTGGATGCAGCTCCCAGTGCAGTGTGGTTGGATATCTGTTCACCTCAGCCATCAGTGAAGCCACAGGCCTGGGACAGGCCCCATACAGTTAAGGTGCTTTACCCTTTGTGTACTATTTTGTTTTACGAGTGAGGGTAATCTGTGAGGGCAGCTGAATTACAGAATGTGATGGCAATTCACTCTCTGAACAGGTCCAGTGTCCCAGCAGGCTATAACAGCCCTTGGTTGGATTCATCAGCCAAAAGGGAAAGCACTGCAGAACAATTAGAGTTATATTCCTGCTGAGTTGTACTGATGGGCAGATAAGCTACTGCATTATGCACATGTCCTTTAATAGATTAAATAATTAAGCAATAGGTGGACATCCCTTCCTTAGAGTTTAAGATCATTAAGCACAATTACTTGGAAGCATTCCTAGACTTGCAATTTTTCTTATTAGATTTGATAGTATCACAGGGTGATGTGGGCAGTGCATCTTTTCTGATTCAGTTCAAGTGATGGGTGTCATGCTGTGTAATCTGAAGTAAAGTCATATTACTACTTGCCTGTATTTTTTTCCACGTTGAAATATTTTTCTCAGCACTGTGCATACATGGTATCTTAGTGCTGGAAAGCATTTATGCTATCTGCCTTTCAACAAGCCTTCTTTGTTCACCAACGATTCACTTAAAAAGTAAATATATCAATAAAACAACAAAGCGGTTGAATGGCCATTGCTGCCTTTCTCTTCCTTGCTTATCACCATCAGGCAAATACACTGGTATGACTTTTCTACACAAGGAATAAAAAGACAGCTAACTGTACAGATTACCTGTATGAAAAATTACCCCATCTCCCTTGGAAGAGAACTCAGACTATAATGGAAAAATCACACTTTATCTCCAAAATGATAATATTCTCTGCAGTGCCCTGACAATAATATTGTTATTGCTTCTAATTAGATTATATAAAGGGACACTTTTTTCCCTCCTACTACTCACTTCACATTTATCCAGAACTTGCCTGAGACCTACCTTTATTGTACAGTGAAGAAAGAGCAGTTGAATCTCCAGCTATTTGCTCAAACGTCTGTAAATTTCTTCTGACCATCTGTAAAGCTCCAGCCACACATGAATGTTACAGGCACGTCAGTGTTCTCTCCCTTTGAAAAGATCTAACTCCCATGAAATTTGGAACCCAGATGAGCATAGGAGGGGAGGGAAGAGTAAGATGAAAGTGTAAGTAAAGTTCTACTTCTTATACCAGTCTATGTACTAACAGGCTGTGTAGCTTTTGGTAATAGTCCCTTCACTGTCTCCAAAGCATTTAAGGGTCTTTGCTGAAGGAGGATCTTGCTTGTGTTTTAATATGTAATTTTATCCATCATTGAAAGCTATTATTAGAAGATGGGGATGATTAGTGTCTCACAATATATCAAAAAAATTATTTTGATGGAAATTAATGATGCTTTCCTAGCATTAATTCTGAATATCCTAGTATTGCATTACTTAAGAAGTCAAGATAATTACAATAGGAATTTAAGTGGAAAATATTTAGGTCAACTCAGAGCAAGTATGGTCCAGCACAGTGTCTGTCTTTAACCTCTCTGAAACAATTCCTTTGTGTCTGTTACACCTTCTTATAAAGATGTTTTGGTCCACATGTCCTAGGGTTCCAAAACTATTGGTGACTATCTCTGACTCTCCGGTTGCTCTCCCTTTCTAAAAGTTTATTCTGATTGGAAACCTGTTTTACAATTAACCTTTATTTATCACTTAAAATAAAACAACAAAATACTAGCATGTATTTCTGTTCTTCAGTTTTATCCTCAGAGTAAGCACTTTCTAAGCTTAGATCATGTTTCTCTTCTGTTTCTAAAATACAGCTTCACCTCTAGTCAGTCCATACCTTTTCTTGTATGTTGCCCTGATTGAGCTTCTTCTGAAGGAACCTCTTGAATATCTACCTTTTATTTCACATAATTTTATGCTCGGCCAGATGAAATGAGCAAAGCTCTCAGGAAAAAAATAATTGTTCTTTTCAGATTTGAAAAATCTGTCTTGAAAAATTACCATTTTGTTCACTCAAATGGATTGCCACAGAAGTTCAGAGAGCACATATTTTCATGTCCATACAGGTTACAGGAGTTTTCCCAGTACATCGTGATCAGGAAAGCAAGGAGGCTGAGTAGTTCCATGTTCAAAATGGAACGCATGGTTTAACACAGATATACAGAGGAACCACACAAACTTCACCAGACAATCAGATGAGACTTACAATATCTGCTTTGTGACAGGAGAGGTGGAACAAACATAGAAGAGTGAGTAACTGCAATTCTAACATGAAAAGCTTTATCTTCTTTGGTTCCACTTGTGTAGCAGCTGGAATCACAAACGTTGGTATGGCATTTTAAGTGGCAGGATTCCTTACTGCCTTATCAGTAGGGGCATTGGTAGCTGTTTTCCTTCTCCTCTGTTGCACTCACAGGCTTTGTGGCTCTCTTCAGTTGATCAGCATTTTGAATTTTGCCACAAGATCATTCTGTTTCTATAGTGATCTTGGCACCACTAGTGTAGGCTCATTTCCTATCAGTCATGGTTTACTTATGTCAGCAAGCACATTATTTTCAACTACGTTTCTTTCATTCCTGCATCATGCAGGTCATTATATGGAGTCAAGGAGACCAACAAGTTTCTAAAATGGCCAGAATATTAGAACAGTCTGACAAACTGTACTATGTTCCTGCCTATTAATGTGCCATTCTGTTGGGAAAACAGTGCATAAATAAACCCTAATTAGGAAAACAGGTAAAAAACCCAGACAATTTCTGTACAGTGCTCAGAAACAAATACGAGCATGCTGGTTTCACAGAAACACAAGTATAGGATCCTAAAAACTAAATCAGGATCTTAAAAAAGAAGGAAAAAAAAAGGCTAAGAAAGACTTCAGAAAATCCATTATTGCTGTATCTCCTTAGTTGAGGTCCTGGCTATTATTTACCATAACATGTGTATGGCACAGGGCAGATCTCATATTCTGTTCTCATGCCTTTTAAGTAGGCAGTTGTAAATCAGACAAATGAGCTTTTCTAATTTTATGTACTGCAAACACTTCACAATTTTCTACACCGATCTCTTTAGCCTTGAGCAGACTCTATAATGATTTTTTGTTCTCTTGGACTAAGAGTGTGTATGATGAAGGAGGCCTCTGTTTCCAAACAAGGAGGGAATTCAAGAAGAATTTGTCACTGAATGGGACAGCTAGTAGATAAAAAAAAACTTTCCCCAGAAATGATTTATTGTTCTTCCAGTACATAATACAAAAGGTACTGAGGTAGCTTAACTGTGACTATGCAAACAGGGATGTTGTTCAGTTTATTTATGTTTGACTTTCTTTGATTTTAGATTCTGTTCTCAATAAAATTATCGGAATTCTAGTTTATCTTGAGTTAAGCCTGTGCAGAGGAAATGAAAGCAAGTAGTAAATGATTCCATGTCAATGGAAGACAATTAGAAAAGTGTAAAGTTTTGTAGTGACGATGGGTGGATACAAGTGCAAGTGAACTGCTTAATGGTCACTGTGCTCTACTTTTCAGTAACACGCATGTAGGGAAATAGGCTAATGAGAATGAGTTTGCAGGGACAGAAACTGAGGTACAACTACTAAATGTCATGTTTCTATTACTTCAATTAATGCAAACCTGTGAAGTAAACTTGAAACCTCAGAGCAAGTTATTTGGTTTCAAACCTGAGTACATCTCTAGCCCTGTCACGGGTGTTGCTGTTTTATTACAGGTACATCCATTAGAAACAGACCTAAGGACTTTACAAGCTTCGCCTCAAAGCAACATTGCAGATGAGAAAAAAAAATGTTTATTTCAGGGTTTTCAGGGCAGGGACCAGTTATCACTCACATTTGTGTTTCTCCCAGCTCTTGGAAATAAATTATTTCTTTCCTGTTGTAATCTTGCTGGCTAAACTGTGCAAGAATGCTTCTTCTTAAGTAACAGTATAACCTTCAGTAAAGCTGTAACTAAAAGTGAAATAGATGGGATGAGTGTAGATTGTAGATTGAGTGTAGTGGTTTAAGTACTTATTTCTCAGCACTATGGAACACTGAATTGAAATGTTTGATAGGCGCTTTTTTCCCCCCCTTCCTAATTAGTCTCTGGAAAATACTATTGTGGCTTAAGCAAATTGCAGGTCAGGGTCAGGTCTGCAGCTGGTGTGCATTGGCACTGCTTTATTCTTTTGGTTGTATTTTTTTTGTACAACAGCCAAGAATCTGGTCTCCATTAAATACAAAATTTTATTACATTAACTCTGATAAAGTTCAAGGACATAAAAGGTGATATCTCTCTAAACATAGAACAGGTCATATCCAGATTCTCTGAATTCCATATCAACAAAGTGGGACCAAGGCTTCAGAATCTTAAAAAGCCTTGCCTCTGCTGTCTTTTTCACAAAATAACCAGTCTCTTAAGTGTAAATTCCTAACCCAAGGTGCCTGTGATGCTGGATTTGGGCACTTCCAAAGCTAGCTTCTAGCTTGCTGGGCAATGAGGCAATGGGATTCTCTGTGGATCTGGTTCTGAGAGAAAACATTGCTGAAGACAACTGAATTCAGCATAACAATATCACAGACAGCCACTGAAGTGGAAATGAGATGATGCTTTTAGTTAAGAGTCTGTAATTAAATACAATAGCTGACTAAGGAAAACTTCTGCTCAAAGAATCATGAAACAAATATAACTTATTCTTAATGAGAAAAATGAAGGAAGTAAACAGGATATACAATAGTAAATAAATAAGACCCATGGTTCACTGTGTCAAATTACTAGAAATGGTGTGAAGTAGCTCCAAGTAATATCCCAACATGTAAGAAAAATAGAGAACATCAATACACATAAACATAATCATTTATCTGATGTTTTCAGATCAGACAAGTGAGAGAAAAGACAAACACATTGGTCAAATAAATATCAGGTAAAGAGAAGGAGGTTTTTACAAAGATGCATAAGATTGTGGAAGGTAGTCAAAAAGCAGTATTACAAATAAGGAAAGATGTGAGTCACACTTATTTGTACACTGCTGTGTAAGTTCTGTTACATAAACAAATGGCATTGGTGACACTCTAGTACAGACACATCCTGAGCTAGCCTGAAATTTGTGGTTGCCATAATGTAGTACATCTTGGCTCCTCAGAAGTAAGCAGTGACAGCAAATCTACCTGCTTTGGAAATGCTATCAAAGGAAAATCTCTGCTGTCTGAAAGAAAGATCTTCCTAAATGTATTTGAGGAGAAACCAGATATGCAATAGGAAACAGAGCAGGAACTTTACCCTTCAATATGGGCCTCATCTACAGGTGGCACAAACCAAAGTGCTTCCAGTACCCCTTTGCTGCATTTCACACTCCCACTGTACAAATATTAGTGTATTCAAGATGTGGGAGAAGGCATCCTTGTCTGTACAAATATTTTCAGTGACACAATCTCTTATTAGTGTCTCCTTGAGCCTCTCCCATCCAGAGCCTCATTTTGTTTCTTCAGCCAGAAAATAATTAGCACTTTTTGTCTTGCACTAATTGATAAAAGTCTAACAATTTCTGTGTCTCATTTTCTTATTATTCAGTTCATGCCCTGGGACAGTAATTATTTGCTTTGGTGTTGGTTACATTTTGTCACTGTCACTTCACAGGATCTTCCAAATACGCTGCTGGTTACATTTCCCCCTTTGGTAATGACTTGCTTTAGTCTGAATTCCATTTTTCTTTGTACTAACTGGAGTCTCCTCTTGGCTAACCTGTTTAATTTCATGGGGTATAACTGGTCTCATACAATGGATAAACATCCCCTTAAAAGTGGAATGTGCCATGTATGTGTTGTAACACTGGTGATGACTAGCTAGGTAGTGATGCTAGAGAAGGAAGAACAGCTCTCCTTTCCCATAAATACAAGCCAGTGTCATGAATGAAGTGAAGTTTATCTCAAGGTAGACACTACTAGACTAAACCCTTCCTCTTTCACAAGATGTAATGTGTTGGTTTGTTTGTTTCTATGTCTGTTTTGCAACATGCAGTATTTTATTTTATAGCTTTCATGTTCTCAGGCTTTTTGTGTTCAACTACTGACCTGAACTACACAAAATAAAGTGCTGGTACAGATCAGTCTAGAGCTAAGCACTTTAATCAGGGAAACAAATGGAACAATAGTATATTCTAGTTCAGAAACTTTACACAGCTTGCTCTAACCATATTTTTTTTCCAAATCCCTTTCCTGCAATTATAAAACAACATTGAGATAAAAAAGAAAATATTAGACTTGGCTATGTCAGTCACCTTTGAACAATTTATCAAACTCCAAATTTTCTGCAGATTAATAATTCTTGTCCATTAGAATGCAAAATTACTTATCCTGTGACGTATCTAATTGCATATTTTCATCTTCCATGGAAAAGACCCATGACAATAATTAGTACCTAACGCTATATACACCATAGCTTTGGGCGTTGCCTAGCAACCAGCATCCTGTAGGCTTCCTAAGGGGCCTCAAATAAAGGCAGGGGAGTGATCCTTTCACACTACCATGGACGAGAAGCAGCTTTGTTCTAGCCTGATGCTCTGTTCTGGTTATTTCTAGAGTGATCTCTGCAAAACAACTCTCCTTAAGAGATCACATGCCTGAAAGGTCTTTTCAAAGGCTAAACAGAAGCCAAAAATGCTGCACATGTATATTTTTTTTTTACTTTGGGGTACATTTTACCTCCAGAAATACAACCACTATCCTCTTGTTATCTACCAATAAAGAGTTGTGTTTTCAAGAGTGTACTGGCTTAAACGTAAACCGGCAGGAGGGAACAAACCCACCACAAGAGAGATTATAAGTCAGAGTTACAGTTTAATAAAAATATTACAGTAAATGCAATAGCATAAAGAGAAAATGGTTTTAAACCACAAGCCCCAGAAGTATAACCCAGCACCCTGGGGCACAGACACAAAGGGGTTTGTTAGCCCCTGTGCTGAGCCCCACGTGGTTCCCCCAAGTCCAAAGTAAAGGAGGTGAAAACCCTGTTGGTACATATGGTGGTCTCAATCTGGTTGAGAGTGGTGGTCTCCTCTAGGTTCTGATCCTCCTCTGGATCCGTCAGGTGGTTTTCTGAGGTCTTCAAACCCCAAGATGATATCCCCTCAGATCCAGGTGGGAACGCCCAGTACCTCCCCCAGGGTGGGGAGTTCCACAATGGATGATCTGACTCTGTGAGTCATGGGGTATTTTTGGAATTGTTGCTGACCCATTAGCAGACACACCCCCTCAGGCTGGGTGTGAAGGTGCTAACGACTTCCTGGAAGGGAGTTATCACAGCTCTTATCTCACAGGCTTCTTTCACACCTGGCTCACAGCCTGAGGGGTCGGATGTGCCCTGGGCAGCTGCTGCAAATGGTCCATTGTAGGCAGTTCATGGGAAATGAATAGAGGGTGTAGAACGCATAGCTTTGGTCACACCTATAAGTGATAAACTGGTCCCACCTGCTGAACTGGGACAAAAAGAAATGTTTCTGTGGGTTCATTTACACTTCTAATTGGAATAGCTTCCCCTTCATGACATAATATCATGCTGATGTTTTTCACAAGTGACTATTTTTTGAACAAACTATATATTACATTTAAAAGAGGGCTTGCATTGTGAAGTATTTTTATATAAATACTGTTGTATCTCAGTGGTATAAACAGTACATAGTAGAAGAAACTTCACTGAAATACAGTCCTTCTCAGCAGTAAAAGCATTCCTTTTTGACAGTGCCATTTTTTAAAGTACCAGTTGGTTTCCAGTGCAATTTCTTTATCTTGGCTCAGGGACATCTAAATCTCATTTCATTAAATGTATATATTTACTCAGAAAATCACTTCAATAAGAGCAAGAGGCTGGAAACCAGTATTCCAGGGTTTCCCTTAACAGCTACAGTTTCCAAACTGTTCTGTAGACCTTATCAAGTCGCTGATCTTTGTTTTACATTGAAATAATGGCCTAAATATCATCAGACCCAGAAAGATATTGTAGTGCTCACTTAGTAGCTTCTGTGTTATTTGATAGCCCTTAAGAAAAGGTTGCCAGTATCAGGACGTATTTAATTTTGTCATAAATAATGCAAAATGCATATAGTTTTAAGCTAACACATTCAACATTATTTGAATAGAAAAACATAGAGTAAAAATTCTGATGTTAAAGTGATTGTTTTATTGATAGGACTGTGTAATACATATTCCAGGATCTGGAAGAGGTTAGGCTAACTGATTGGTAATCCAGTCCTAGGTTTGATGAATCATATTTTGTAGCTGTTTTAACATAATGTAGATCAAATATTACATAAATATTCCTCAGTCCAAATCCACTGACTTTCTTTTCTTTTTTTCTGTCTTTGTCCTGCAGCAAAATTATTCAGTCTCTTGAGATATTTTATAAACTCATTATATTCATACGTATTTCTGGCTGCAGTAGATCTTCTGTAGAGCTTTTGGTTTTATATTCATACTCAGTCTTGAAACCTCAAAGGAAATTGTCAAGGCACAGAAGGCAAGAGAGTCCCCAGCATCCATTGCGAGCTGATGAAACTCAGGAGCCTAAACACTCTTTTTATTTTTGCAATAAAGCTAGTTCACATTCATTTCTGAATTTCATTCCCACTTAATTCCCCATAAGATAGGCAAATGACACATTGGGAACCAAAGTCCCATACAGTCTAAGTGATGGTGTACAGTACCTCAATCTTGAGGGACATGCTGAGCAAAATTCTAATGAAAGATAATCTTATGGATATCCAGAATTTAAACGGTACAGCAAAGGCAGAATCCCTAATCCCAGACTTGAAGACTTCAGTGCAATTGTACATTGAAAGATGCTTATACTTGACAGGAAAGACTACACAGGGTTATCTCTCTCCTGCTTATTGCTTTTCCTCTCTCTGCCTCATTTACATGTAAATAAGTGAATTTTGCACACATACAGAATGCCATATGAATTATAATTTTGCCATTTTAACTTATGATTTTGCAAAGTCTCTTGTACTGAATTGGTTTTTTTTTCTGATTAAAACATTCATCAGAACTTGTGTTACCCATAAACTTGAATCACAGACTTACATGTGAATTACCTACTTCTGGGGAGGTAACTATGAGTCTTGGCAATATGATTACATTAGTTGAGTTTATGGAACACAACCACACACACTGAAATCTCTTATCTTTTCACAGGATTATTTTTCACCTTTGAGAGTATAAATAAAGTTACATTGCAAAGGTTGAATTGCATCAGTAAGTGCATCATCTTCCCATAGGCAAGCAATTTTGCTTCTTTATTCTAGCAGATGCTTGTTTTCCAGGTGGGAATTAACTCCTCAGCGCAATTATTTCTGTCTTCAGTCAGCAGCACAGGACCTTATTCACAGGGGCTATGGTTCTAGCGCCAGTGTCAGAGCTAACAACCTTTTGAAGCAGTTTTGTTTCATTAGCAAGGGAATTTTTCCCATGTGGAGTGTTTCAATACAAAAAACATTTCACTGCCAAGCCTCCCTATAGACGTTCAATCCAAGTGCTAAGGTTGTTACCACCATAGTGAGACTGATCCCTCTTGGCAATGAGTTGATTAACCTCCCTTGAGGTTTTATTTCTACAATTACAGGGTAAAGGTCCTCTTGAAGCTGTTTCATGTGCTGACTGCCCGCACACAGTGCTGCGCTCGCACAGGGAGCTCTCGGAGCATAGCAAGGCTTTGGCAGGGAGGAATACCTCTGCTGTGTACACTATCATTTCAATTCCAGGCAAGTTTCTTCTAGGATACAGAGGTCCATTTTGGCAGTGGTACAGCTTCATCTCTACAGGGGGGCATTTAGCAATCCAATTTTGTTCACAGTATGTCAACAGCATAAGAAAATTCCAAAATTAACCTTTTGTTTAGTGAAAAGGAGCAAGTGCCTCAACAGTAGGGTTAGCAATCAAGGGATTATTTGGGGTGGGGGCGGGGGGAAGTAAAGAAAAGAAGTAGAAGAAGAAGAGATTCTGCAATAAAGTGACAATAATCACAGAAAAAAAATCGTTTCATCATGTGGTGATTTGTGGGCAAAGAGTTAAATTCCAGAATGAGGTAGTGTACTTCCCAGCACTGCAGATCACTGCGTAACTCCTGCCAGTGAAGGAACAAACTCTTTCACGTCTGGCAGTTAAAGCATGAATTCCCCTGTCCCTGCCACTACAGCCAATATGATCACAGCAGCAAGAATTTCTCCTCTGTTCAGAAAAAAATGTGGAATTTTTGCCTGGAAGTGTTGATGCCTGTAAAAGTATGTTAGTCATCATGCCTCCTTTTAGGGAAACTGATTTTGAGAATTCTTGATTCCTGTATCTTTATTGCTTCTGTTAGAAATCTCTTCTGGATTTACTTCACATTCCTTACTGGTGCCCATGAGAAGATGAATGAGAGAAATAAAAGAAGGCTTTTAGCTTTTCTGAATATTTTCATATCTTTTAGGTCTGATAATTTTAATTGTCCTGTACCTTTCTGTTATTTAAAAAGCTGTACACACTCCTTTTTTTCTTGACAGCAAATGAGTTATCATTTCCTTCCTCATAGGAAAGGTTATGTATTTCAACTCCAGGGAGATAGTGTGTGATCTTTTTGCATAACACAGACTGAAAGACTTCTCTAAAATAAATGTTTCAAATTTATAGGCTGTGCTTGTTTTCAGTTTCTGGATTCTATTCTGGGCTCAGATTTCCAAAACTTAGGCACAGCAAACACTCGAATTTTAGATTCCAGTCGGAGTGACCTTTCCCTCTCCTTGTGTTAAAATGAGGTCTCATTTAGAATCCTCTTGATCAACGTTAACTTTTTGAATTGTCACCTGTAATTTTTAGACATTCACAGGATGTTGCAGTATTGGCAGAATGATGCCATTCAAGGTTAAGCCTCAGTGATAGCAATTTTCTCTTTCTTTGTAAAACTTATTTAAGGATCTCATAATTTGGTTCTTTAGTATGATGTGAGGTTTACAGTAGACACTAAATACTTCATTTTATGTTTTAAACATTAAATCACAATGCATAACCATTCAAACAACCTTTCCTGAGATGTCATTAATGCTGACACACAGAACACTCTATCTTGGTATTTTTCCCATTTTTAGTGCACTTTTCCATTTCTGAGCAAACTGCACCCAGTTTTCAACACTCCAGTCATGTAAATCACATTACTAGCTTATAGTAATATTCAACACCATTGAATTTATGCTCATAAATGAAAAATTCCATCACTTTTTTATTAGCTATGCTCCTTCTACATGGCCAATTAAAGCATCTCTTCAGTTTATGCCTACTGGAGATTTTATTTTGTTCTCAATGCTTTGATTTTTGTCTCCTTTCCACTTTTCTTTTTAATGTTAGTTTAGCATCACCTGAAGCAGCCAACATGCCTTGTAGAATACTGATTCTTTTCCTCTTGAACTTCACCTGGACAATGGTGTGTCATCTTCCAAAGAAAGAAATGCCTTTTTCACAAAACAAAAGTTAATGGTTCAGAGTTATCATAGTGCTCTGTATTGCTTACAGGTCTCCATATCCAAAGTTCCTTGAAGAGGTAATCAGTGCAGTATTTGAATTTTATTGTTTGGCTTGGCTTGATGTGTCCTAGATGAGGGTGATAGCAGAAATGTCTTCAGATTGCACTGGGATGACCTTTGCAGAAATTGTGATGATACAGTTATTAATTATTTTTTTCTCAGATATCTAATATTCTGTAAAAATTTATCTTGGAACTTCAACACCTCCCACTTGCTTTAAATTCAGATACAGGCTTTTTTTTTTTTCTAGGTGAATAAAATACTATTTTACTTTTTTTCTTTTTGTTTGATTGTTTTCCCATGTAAGTGGTTAGTTGCAAGGTGGGAAAACCACAATAGATTGTATGATTGAGATTCATAGCAGTTTCCTTCCCTGCCAATATAAAGTCAAGGCACGCATTTTCTATCACAGCAGTTGTATGCTAATGGAGGGATTGAGCACCATTCACTCCAGCAGTTGCATCCTTCAAGGTGTGGACACATTCCACTGCTTTGTGCCAGCTCTGTAATCATAGGAAAAAACTATGTTTAAAGCCATGCTGTAAGGCCTGCTCCTAGGCTTGGGCTTTTCTTTATGTCACTCAAGCCAGATAAAACTGGAACAGCAGAAGAAGAGATAATTGCATTCAATTTGCCAGCTATGTGTTAGTAGTAAAACAGCGATCACCTTGCTCTGAGAAAAGCAACTCCTTTACCTCACTGTAGTGACCAAATTGTCTGTAAAAGCAAAGGCAATTTCTTCTCCTAGAAGGGCTCTGACTTAGCCATACTTTAAAAAGTGGTTTGCCCTGTGTAATGCAGGCATAGCAATGACAGTGCACTATGGGAGCAGTCACGAAGTCATGCTGTCCCTCACTTTGAACTCATTCATTATGTGTGTAGATGCTGTATTACCAAGGGCTTAAAGCCAGTTCTGAAGGAGGATGTCAGTAGCATAAACCAAACAACCAGGGAATAACTAAGACCTTGTCCAGTGATGCAGTACTAACAATCAAGGAAAAACATGTTTCCTAGTTTGAAGATGATCCCAAGTGTGAAGGTGTTCTTTGTGCAGCAAAACCTCAAAGACTTTTGGACCCTGCCACCATCACTGATGATGCAGTGGTTGCTGTGCAGCTTGAGAATCTACTCCCAGGGGCGACTGGCAATATCTAATATGGATTTCAGTGCTCTCATGCCAACAATAAGCCTTGCTGCTGTCATTAGGGAAAAAAGTGAAGAAACATAAACATTCAACATAGTCTCACACAATTATGAAAATTGATGATATTTTCAAAATGTTATGACAATTCTTTTTATGATATAAAAATAAATATAGACCGTTCCTCCTTCTAAAGAATGTCTGTAATCTTTTTGACCACAAGAGCAGGTCAAACTACCTACAACACCTGGATGTTGTGCTGGATATTAGTTGTCTGAGGATAGGCTTTGAAATTAAGTGTTGCCTGTCCACCTATCCTATTAATTTTTTGCTGGCTGAGATCTGAACACTCCCATCTCTCTCAGAAATCATTCTAAATTTATCTTCAGATGAGGAAAGAGAGATCAGTTCTCAAGTCTGAGATGGAAAGCCATGACTAATCTAATATTCATTGTTATTTTGATAAATGTACGCTTGGTAATTGATAAAATATCAGCTAAACCAGTTTATGATCTCGGCAGAGCAAGAGATAAATGGTGTAGTCTTTGCTGCATCATTGCTGTGATGTGGATGGAGTTAAAAAACAGTACTTATACAATATGCTGCATTCATGCTTTGTACCAACTCAGTTAGAAAGCCACATAAGTAACTGCGATGGTCAGCAGATGATTCTAATACAACAGGGAAATACTGGCAATAACAATGGTTATTGATGGGAATAAATAAACTAAAAGATATTCTCAAACAATTTAAGAAACTTCAGTATTTAAAACAATTTTGGAAAGGAGTAAGTATAATAGAGTTCTTAGGAAACAAATGACTTTTGGTTGAGTTTCTTGAAGGCAAAGCACCAAATACTCTTCCAGATTTACATAAATAATAATTATGAGCAATGTATGTTACTTTGCTGTCAATAAAATAGGCAAGCAACAGTTTATCCTAGACAAATTATATGGTATTAGAGTGCTGGGAACTGAGAAAAACAAGTTGTTTTCAGCTGTGTCATCAATGGTGTTTCTCAGCTTCAGTGGTGGAAAGGATGTTAGCACTTACTATAGTTATAAAAAGTGTAAAACTTGAGTAGGAGGAGACCTAGATAATTTTTAAGGAGAAAGAAAAAACAGACCCTAACATCTGTTTCATTTGATTTTATGTGCTCTGTAATGGATACTATACACTGCCTTCTGCTCACTCTGTTCAGTGTACATTTATGTTCCAGTTGGAGTTTATTGTTCATGCATGCTTTTAGTTCCACCCTTAGTACAGCATGCTTAGAAGGATATTTGCTGCGTTTGATCAAGGTGTTGGTCCATTTCTGTCTGGTTACGGTGCCAAGGGAGTTAGTCCAGCATGAATCTAGACTTGAGGCAGCCCTATGAAAGGAGTAGCCTGATAATGCTCAGAGGAGCCTGTTGGTGGAAGTTCCATGTGTCGGCAGAGTAAACAGTGTTGCAAAGCCCGCTAATAAGCGATGTAAGTTGGTTTCAGTGGAGGGTACCTTTGGATTTGGCTTGTGTGTAGGTCCCCAATGCGGGGACAAAGCAGCAGGCCAAGATCTTGAGGAACCTGAAGACAGGCAGTGCAGCAGAAGTGGAGAGGTGGTGCTGGGTGGAGAACACTGAGCTTGCATGGTAGTAGGTTCAGCTCAGCTGACAAAACCTTCCTCTGGAAGAGTTAGAACATGATTCGGCTTTGGTACCTGCATGGAATGGCAAAGGGCAGCCCCATGTCAGAGGGCCTCCAGCACTGGGTCTGAGAGGTGCCAATACACTGGGCCTAGATGAAGGTCCACCCTCACATAGGCTCTGAAAACATCCCTTGAAGATAAGCCAGCAAGCGATGGCTGGCTGCAGAAATGTCCCTCAAGCCCCTTAACAGGGCATGGGGAGGGACAGACTCTGCAGTCAGTGCTCCCGGTAGGAAAGAGGCAGAGATGCCCTTCCGTCAAAGACTGATCAGGTAAGCCAACCGCACAGCAACTCCCCTTTTTTTTTCGCCCCATCCATAGCGTGTCCTTTCCTTCTCCCGCTGCCAAGGCACGGGGGAGGACAGGGAGGGAGCGGTGCCTGCGTGGGGCCCGGGCAGCGCGGCAGCGGTGACACTCCCTCCTCTACCATTGCGTGCCGCCTCCGGCGGGGTCCCACTGCCCAGTGCCGCTGCCCCTCCNGCCCCGCCCGCACGGTGCCGCAGGGGTTAAGCGCCGCCGCTGCCGGCGGGGAGCGGGTTAAGCGCCTGGCGGCGGCTCCGCCACTCGGCTCCGCACCGTGCTCCGCGCCGGGGCCGAGACAGCGGGAAGATGGCGACGGAGGGAGCGAGCGGCGAGCCGGGCGCTGGCGGGCGGGAGGACTCGGCGGCCACGGCAGCGGTAACCGGGCTAGCGGGAGAGGGGCGTGCGACCTAAGCCGTGGCAAGGAGGGCTCCCCTTGGGATTGGGACGATGCGGCGCTTGGAGACCTGCCTCCTAGGCTCCGTC
>VWZD01012760.1:191631-303183 GCA_013396695.1 Sakesphorus luctuosus
GGACGGGGCTCGCTGCGGGATCCGCCGCCGAGCCCCGTCCCGCCCCGGGCAGGGACAGAGAGGGGCGCGGGTCTCCGTCCTGCTGCCCTCTCTGTTCCCTCTGCGGGGGCGGCGGGTTCTCTCCACCATTGTTCCTTTCGGCTCCTCCGGCGCGGGGTGGGCGTGCGGCACGGAGGGGCTGCTCTCCCAGCTCTCCTCTCTCGGCTCTGCTCTCTCGCACCCACACCCCCTTTCCCGCAGCGAGGGGCTGCGCTCCGGCTCCCCGGGCGGGCTGAGATGCTGACAGCGGCCGCGGCACCAGGACCTGTCACACCGCGGCGGGGGCAAATGCCGCCAGCCCCCAAGGCGCCTGGCTTTCGCCTTCACTGTCCTTTCCTCCCGCCCCAGGGCTCCGTCCCGAGCCAGGTGTGTGGAGACGTCTCCGCACCCCGAGCCCGCGCCCCGGGGTAGGATCTGGCTCCCCACTTAAAGTATACCCAAAAGCCGAGCAGAACCTCCCTCCCCGCCGGCATGTCCTCTCTGCGGGTGGGTGAGACGGCTGGAAGGGAAGCGGAATGTGGTGCCGGGGATGGCTGCGCTCCCCTGGGGCAGCGTTGGGGCTCCTCTCCTGCTAGCCCGGACCCCCGGCAGGGCGGCAGGGCTCGTCCCCTCGCTCGCCCTTCGCCTCCGCTGGGCCCGGGCTCCTCACCCGTGCTCTGGCAAACCGCTCTCTGCCCGGCACTCTCCCTCGCCCGGCGCATCCCAGTCCTGGCGCGGTCCAGCCGGCCTGGGGACCGTTTGGGGCGAGCCAGCTCTTGGTACTCGCCAGGCTGACAGCCACAGGTCCAGGGTCAGGCTTTTGGTGCTCGGCCTCGTAGCAACACGCGAAGTTCAGGCCAGTAAACCCGCGGTGGTTTGCATTCTGCTTGGGCTCGTTCCTGAAGGCAATGACCCCCGAAGGGAGAGAACACTAGTTTCTGTGAAATTTAGGTTATTGCTAGCATTTTATTTTTTATTATTTTGTTTACTTTCAAACAGGAACTATTTCTTCTCTGAAACCCTGTTCCAACTGTGCAGTTAATTGTCCTTGTGTGTTTTAAAATCTGCAGTGTTGTGGAAATAGAGTTTTACTTCAAAAAAGTAAAGCTTACACAGTGAATATTTGTAATAGCTTTCTTTTAAAACAGTGACATAACCATGGCACAAATGAATATTAAGATAAGAATTCATAAAAGCAAGCGTAAATATTTTAAAGCCCTACTTTTGACAAAAAATATTTATTCTAAATTCTTTGATATACTCATATGAATAGTGCCTTAATTTTCAGTTTTAAAATCTCAACCAAGCAGCTTATAATCAAGTAAGACTTCAATATTGCCCTATTAGGCAGTGCAATATAAGCCACTCATGCAATTTGGTGTTCTCATTGTGAAAGGTAGTAGTGATAGCTCAATCCTGCACACTGATTTTAAAATTTAAACCTGAGGAGATGCTAGGATGTAAACTATGTGGTGCTCCCTAACAAAAATAATACCTATACTTGCACCATAATGAAGTATTTTTAAAAAAAAAAATTACTTGAATTTTTAATTTGCCTTCAGTCATTAAATATTTAGTATGAATTTTTATATTTTTTGCCAAAATAAGCATTGTATTGTTGATTTAATTTTATCCATTGTACAGGAAAGTAAAAAGAACATCTCTGTGCAATAAAATTATTTTTAAAAGATGTTCACAATAATCTAATATTTCTTTTGAAGGGGTTAGTATGAATAGCTTGTTTTCTATCTGTAGTCTCAGAATATTAAAATTATGAATTGGATCATCTTGCTTACTTTTTGGATACCACTAATCATTCAGTTGAATACCTTTAAGTCACACTACACTTCAACATATAAGAAAATATTGTGTTAGGGGTTTTTTTGGCTTTTGGTTTATTTATTTTTTTTAGTTGTCAGAACTGTGATTGCACAAATGGTGCAGTAAAAAGCTGTAAGAACAGTATTTGTAATAGTAATGTGTTAATATGTAAATTTTATAGTGTAAGCAGAAAGTGTGTATCACAGGACATAGTGGTGTTTCCTGATACTAAATACTGTTATTGTATCTTGATACATTATCAGTAACATCACTGGGAAAAAAAAAGACTTTTTCTGCTCTTTTTAGAAGTACTGTAGAAAAGGAATGAAAGTGCCTCCCTCTTTTTTTTTTTCCCCATTCATCAGGGAATTTGACTGAAAAAACCTAGACTGTTCTGCAGTGTTTTACATGTAGGAACAGAGCTGATAATCCTGTCATTCTGAGTTTCCTTGGATGGAGCACAGAATTTGGTAAACCCGTCACTTCTTTCCCACAAATTACTGGTATTTTTATCATTGTAAGAATGACAAGGAAAAATGGCAGGCAGGTGGTTCTGGTCCTTTTTCACACCTGCACAGCGTGATTGCACTGAAGTCAGTGAAATTGTGTTGGTGCAATTTGGACTAGAATTGAAAGAAAACATCTGTGTGTGTGTTTTAAAACATCTTTGAATTACTTCCATCTGCATAATGTCTACCAATAACGATTATATAATAGCAAGAAATAATCCAATTTGACAGTCTTTTTGTTGAAACATTGAACATCAGCCTGCTGTGCGTGGAGGGTTGCCTTGTCACACACTATAGATTCAGTGTAGCTTTAACAAAGCCTATGAAAAGCCTGTTATATCAATCATGAAGTTTGTTAAAATTATTCAGCAAAATTTTGGGATTTGATTTTGCTTCACCAGTGATCAAAAGCATAAATGTTATTTTTCCCTCAACATCAGTACCTTCTACTCCCTGTAAAGCTTTACATATAGTGGTTATTGATAGAGTGGAATCTTGACTCCTCTAAAACGTGTAGAGATTTTGCTGCTGTCTTCATTAGTCAAAATCACAATGAAAATTATGTGTGCACACCCTAAAGGATAACTCTGGGTTGCTGTGGGTGGTTTAACAGAATAAAAAAGTTACACTACCTAAAAAAATTATCAATACTAAAGAAAAAAAATAAATGAAGAGAAATTCCATGACACTTTGTGGTGACATTTTGGGGTATTTTATTCTTAGCTTGGTATATTAACTGTCTGTTGATCTGTAAGAGTGTTCATAGCAGAACTGCCATTCTGGTCAATATAGTGAAATGCTAAATTATGGTTTGATTATATCAATTATACAGGCTGATTTAGATCAGTTGGAAAGATTCTTACCTGAAAAAAACCCCTGCAAGTAGCAGAAAATGAGATTATAGCCTTGGAAAGCAGAGACTATATCTCGTTAGATATTGCATTCAGAAAAATGTTCATCCGCAAAAGGACCTTAACTAACACTGTCCTCATCTGAATACAAGTTCTCGGTGTAGTGTTATAGTTCAGAGAAGTTATTTTCTTCTAGCAAGATGTGTGATGCTGTTCTGGTGTTTCAGTGTATAGGTGAGATGCAGAGCGAGCACAGTTCTGTCTGTTTTCGTCCTGCTGCTCCTCTGTGGTGAGAGATTGGTCTTGATCCATCTTGCAGTGATATACTTCAAACCTTCTTTCTTCCTCTGCTCCCCCTTCTCCAAACTAGAGCACTGCCTTTTCTGTGCCTTCTACTCCATCCTCTCTTCCTGTGTTGTGAAGGTCCTTGGGAATGAGAAAAGAAAGCTATGGAATGTAGTACACTTAGTAAATGTTCTTTCTCCTCCAAATGTGGACTTGTCACACTGTCTGTTAGAGATGAAGTGCAGAGGGACAATGCTCTGAGCTGGATGTGTGGAAGTAGCATGAAGGTGCAAAGCTCTAGGATGCAGCATGTTCTGTTGTTTTCCCAACCACTTTGACTTCATTTGTGTAAGCCTTGTTTTTGCCTCAGAGTGGATATAGGAAGATAGGGATGTAAATTGGGACAGGAAGGAAAGAGCTCAGGAAGACAGCAGTTTGGGGTCTGACTGCACCTGCTCCTGCTCAAGAAAGGGATCGGTTGATTTACAATACCTGTATAATCCTTGAATATGTAAACTGGAAGGTGTCAATTATAAGCTTGGGGAAGACATACTGGTATGTAGCTGTAACTCATGAATGATACATGAATTAAAGCTTTCTTGGGCATTACTCTTTTGGTTCTCTTGTAGCACAAAGTAAGGTGTAAAATTCTGGAAGACTTAGGTTCAGCAGTGTTTACCCATATCTGTACCTAATCATATACTATTTGCCTCAAAAGTGACTTACCTGAAAGCGACTTGCTGAATAGAAATTACCCATTAAATCTAAGTAAGAATTTAAACATGACTATTGAAGGTTTGTGGGCCTAGATCCATAAAAAAGCCATGTAGTTGCCTCACCTGCACTGAAATAAAAAATGACAAAGTACCTTTGTGGCTGTTAATAGATTGCAAACGTGTTTTAACAGCTATGACAATATCTGGGTTTGTATAAAGGTCAATGTCTTACTAATTTTGGAGGGGTAGGGGGCTGGGTTTTTTCTTGTTTCCAAAATAAATTTCCCAGCTCTGAGGTATATTTATGGTTAATGTTGAAACTGTTAAAAGTTACTTCAAGCCAAGAAAACCCACAACAGCTAAACAAAACCTCCCCCATACCTTTTAAAGAAAACCTTTGAAAAACCCAGAAAGCAAGGGAGCTGTGCTTGGGAAGAGGCGTGCAGAATAAGCAGATAACTTCATGTGGTGAACAACCCAATAAAAGTCATTGAGCTAATGGATGGGCATAATTAAATGCATATACAGTGACCTCATGATCCCTCAGGTATGACTGTGAAATTTTGTGAGTCTTGAATGTTAACATCAGATGACGTTCTCTTCAGCAAGAAGCTCCATGTTAGTTGAGAAGCAAGTTCAACAACATTGCTTTTCCTTGGAACATATTTCTCTGCCTTCACATTTGTTTCTATTACTAAGAACATTCCTAAAGGTCATATCTTACCTCTTAAGTTCATCTTGGATGAGGTGGGAAATAGACATGTATTTTTGCATCAGATAACTTCTGGTGACTTGTGGGATCACAGATTCTTACCCTAGTTTCAGAATAAAGAACAAACCTTCCACAGCAGAAGCAATAAATTGTGGTTTTCCCCTGAAGTATTCATGAATACTATGTGATATTATAACCACATATTTTAACAGTTTCTCTGCAGAGTTTTCTTTATTAGAAAAGGGTTAGAATTCATTTGACCACATATCTACTTCCTTTTATAGTTGGTGAAGTAAGTGGCGAGAAGGAGTAACTTGTTTTAGAAACAGGTTTGTGAACTTCTCTGTGTTTGAATGAAGTGATTTAGGCAACAGACTCTTGGAGGTATAGGGGGAGGTATGGATGACATTCAAGACAATTAAATTTAGGTGTCTATATGTATGCACAGTGTTCAATATCCTATTACAATCAGAGCTGTGAGCAAATAGTTCCCGTGGCTGGTTAGCTGAATAGCTTTTTTGTCTGTTTGACTAGGCTGATCAGTTCTCCATTGAAAATAAAGGGGCATCAGGTACCTGGCTTACATAGCTGGTACCATTAGGTACCTCACTTGCATACATACATCCAAGGCATCCACCTAGGTCCTGTTTTGCAGGCTTCCTTTAGTGGCCCTTCTGTGATGCTCTGGGGTATCCCAGCTTGCCTTCTGCTACGAGTCCAGTTAGCATGGATGATTCTCCTAAGTTCTGTATCATATCTACCTGTCCCAAAAATCTATCTCTGATCCCTGGGACATTTCAAATTCCAGTAATATTTCCCCATAGGCAACTAAAGGGTATTAGTCAAAATAGATATTCATAGACAGTCAGATGAGTTGTCCCTGGGGGATGTACTTGATGTTGTAACGCATATGAATCATGGTTGTGTTTCCCTGGTGCAGTTGTTTCACGGGGCTGACAGATGTGAGGCCATCATTACACTGGAAGTTTACTTTGTAAAGCCTATAGGGTAATAGCAAATCTTTTAGCACCTTATCTTGGAACTCTGCTTTTTGAGTCCTCAAGAAGATGTGTATTGATTGGAATTCAATATAAAATATGTAATAAATGCAGATATGTACCTTACCCTTTCCTTCTGAAGTGACTTTTTTTGACAGCTTTTCCTTACATTTTTCCTGTACACTATTTTTATACTTCTCCCCACCTCACTCCCATCCTTCTATTTCAGCCCTCAATTATGTTCCACAGGTTTCTTTCCCGAGTCCTGGGTTATTACCCAGCTCCATCTTTTAAAAGGTTTTCTGAGCAAGAAGCTTATTTTCCATGGTCATTTGTGATTAATTGACAGCTAACTTGTTTCTTGCCTGTGTTCTGTTTAGTGAAAGTACAAAGTTGGGGCTTTTATACTTTACCTATCTATTCAGACTTCTCTTGAAGGCAGTAGAGTGTTTTAACAGTTGCTACAATAGCACAATGAACAGAACTTTTAGCTCCTGAGGTTGCCAGTTCTGTCAACTGGGCTAGGTCAGCAAAACCAACTACTGGCACTGCTAATTCCTCGCAATATTTTTTTTAATGGAGAGTGGTGAGATGAATTTTATCATAAATAATTTTACCATTTCTACTCTAAATTGCTATACATGTGGGAAAGAGTCCATTCTGTTCCTGTGCCTCATTGTGACCTTACAATTTCATCCTTTCCGTCTTTTCCAAAGGCAATGGAAGTGGTAAAATGCGTGTCCAGTTTGATCACTGCTGCCCTCAGTGGTCCTTCTCTTGTTCAGAATTGGTGCCATTTTCTTCTTTGTGGTTCATGGCAGAGCTCCCTTTTAGTCTTTAGCAATGCTGGTATCATTTTGCCTGTACTGTTTTTGTGATGCACATGCAGGTAGTTGAATGACTTTTAGCTAATTAGCACTTTGCTCTACTGACAGTGCACTTGCTGCCAGGCAACATATACCCTTTACAAAACTGATCTTAAAAAATAACATGTGGAGCTTTAGAGACATAGAGGATTGAAGTAGTCTTTTTTGGGTACTTTATTCTTATAAATCAAATAAACCAGACATTTTAAAATCTGAAAGAGGTAGAGAAAAAATTCTCTTACAGTTTGGTTGTTAGTACCAAACGTCTCCCTGGGGCAAGGTATTCATGTATCTTTGTTATAAAACCAATACAGTGCCTGGTTTGGTTACACAGTTTTTAAGTTGTTGGTTACATTGTTACAGCTTGGCACTCTACCAGAAGTATTGTAGCTAAACCCCGGATGACACATCAGCCATGAGCCACTAATGCAGTCTATTTTCTGGAGATCTAACACTTATTGCTCCACTGGAAGATGTTAGGAAGATTACTTTTCTAGATCTGAAGAGCAGTTTTCTTTATGATTTGGCCAAGCAGTGCGCCATCTGGATAAGAACTTTGGGCAAGCCCTGCATGACTGACACTTTGATCCCCAGAAGATGGCACAGAGTGCTTAAGAGGGAGGATAGTTTCATTTCATCACGTGCTTTATCTGCTCAAATATCTTAAAGACGTTTTTACAACTATGCTTGATAATACGTTAGATATTAAAGAATGTATTTTGGTCTAGTTATGGTAGGCTACGTTGCTGCTCTGTAGGTGTTGATTCAGATGTGCATGGGGAGAAGGCGTGGTAGTGTCTTAAGTGACTGCCATGCACACTCCTACCCCATGTGAGTGGATTCGAGGTTGCTTATCCATAACGAACAAATCCAAGATGTCCTTAAAGTACTGGGAAAAACTGGTTGTTCCAGTTTCAGAATTTTTCAAATGCAGTTATGAAAAAAGCTTCAGTGGGTGTAAAATTATTCATAAGCAAGACCTGGGAAATGGTGGTGTTTTCTTCATCCTAAAAAGCAACCTTTCTGTTTATAGGTCTTTTCTGGTTGATTGTGGGCAGTTTCTAGAAATTTTGTTTGCTTTTCATATGTATGTGAAGACTTGTGTGGTAGAGTGTGTAGCATGGAGAGTGTGGGTAGTATTAAGTTACATTTTCTGTACTTAAAAATCAGAAGACATCAAACAGAAGTAGCTGCTGGCAGACTGACAGCAAAGGTGCAGGTTCTACATATAATATGTAGTTGTGCTGTGGAATGTTGTGGATGCCAAAATTACACAGAGATTCAAAAAGCAAGGGAGCAGACTCACAACAGATATGTCAGCCAAGGGCTGCTACATGCAAAATGACAATTTCTGGCTCAGAAGATGAATGAGCTGCAAATTGCTGGAGTTTAGGAGAGTATTTATGAGAATTATCATTATGGGCTTGTCTTGTTCTAGTGCTGATTTCAAGGCATCCATTATTGGCTGCTTTTGGAGCCAGGATGCTCAAGTAAGAGGGTTTTTAGTCTGGTATGCTAGTACTGTTAGCATAGAAAGTGGTTTTATTAGTTCTTATTTCAGGATTTTAAAGTTAAAATATGAAAATGAAGTTACATTTCTTGTTGGTATGCCTTTCTATTAAAAACCATAAATTACCAGATAGCACTCTTAATTGCTAGTTTTTGCTGTCTTTTCATATTTTCTAGTTCAAGGTGTCTACTTGAACAAAATTTACTGTAATTGCTTGATCAGATGCCTAGTTAAAAATCGCATCACTGCATCACATGTTGAAGAATGTCTCTGCTTTGTTCAGAATGGAAGAATATTTTCATTTATGTCCCGTGGAAGACTGCAGAAATTAGAAGTTTCACCTGTGATGTACACTCTCTGACAAAGAGCTGCCCTGTGTTATACCTCCTGAAAGGCTGAATTTACTGACTTGGGCAAAAAAGTAGGGTCATATTTCTTGTACTGTACTTTTGTGGATGCCCCTCTTAACTTTGTCACTGCCTGTCAGAAACCCTAGGTGACTTTTTTTGTCAGAAGAGGCAAGCACATTTTAGAAGGGAAAGATGATGTGGTGATTAAACCATTGAATGGGGACTTAAAAGACTGTTACTGAGTATTATGTTTTATACTGCTTGCTTTATGTGTTTGGAAAAAATATCTCTGCATCAGTTTTCCATCTGAAAAATGGAAATTTTTTCCTTTATTATGAAGGAAGTTGTATGAATAAACCAGTACTTATCCTTTAGCTGTTAGATTTTATGAAGTGGTTGATAGAAGAGGAAGGGTGGATAGGTGGGTCTTACTACCTGACTGAATTAAATTTAATAATTAGAAATGCTGAGAGGGAAACGTGCTGGAGCCTATAAGGTAAAATCTAGTCAACTGGCTCTAGATTACATGAGGAACTGTGTGAGTTGAGTAACTTTTCACTTTATATGTGTCCTTAGATCAGTGAGCACTATATAGAATTGTGAGGAGCAGTATGAGAGGCTGCTGCAGCATATACTGGAAAAAAGCCTTCAGAGAAACCAGTTGGGTTTTTTTGATCCATTGGCCTGGAGCCTAAGAGGTATCTTTTGGATTAGAGAAATAGCTGACCCAGCAGCAAAAAATAGATAACTATTGTTCAGTCTACAAATTTTCCTTAGAGTGGATGATCCTGTCCTCAAAACAGCTATACTCAATAGGAATAAGGGGCCCTAGGCCACCTCTTATGAGGACAACCTGAGAGAACTGAGTGCGTTCAGCCTGGAGAAGAGACAACTGAGAGGGGACTTCATCAATGCCTATCAGTATCTGAAGGATGAGTGCCAAGAGGATGGAGCCAGGCTCTTCTCAACAGTGCCAGCAATTGGACACAAGGCAATGGGCAGAAACTGATGGACAGGAAGTTCCACCTGAATATAAGGAAGAATTTCTTTACTGTGCAGGTGACTGAGCACTGGAACAGATTGCCCAGAGAGACTGTGAAGTCTGCCTCACTGGAGATGTTCAAGAATTGTCTGGACACAATCCTGTGTTCCACGTACTCTACTATGACCCTGCTTGAACAGTAAGGTTGGACCATATGATCCACTGTGGTCCTTTCCAACCTTACCCATTCAGTGATTCTGTAAAATCATTGCTCCTCTTGTTGATCCATGTTGTTCACCTAAATGAAGAAGCTTAAGCAAATGTACATTGAATGTAAATAGCTAAAGTTCTGGCATAGAGTTCTTGCTAGCCATTTGTGCACCTCTGTGTGTTTTAACTACAATGTAAAAAGGGAACATAGTAAATCTAACACAGTTACAGCTTTGGGGTATTTTTGATCTATGACCCTCTAGCCTGAGGGAAAAATAACCACTTTGCCATCCTCTTGCCTTGAGAAAGTAGAAATGGTACTTGCCTTAATTTTTAACAGCTTTTTTGTGCTGAAGTTAAGCTCCTGAATAGCTGATAGCTTAGATTTTACATCCCTCAAGAAATACGGACAGTATATCCAGATACACTGTTCACCTAATTTGGCAACAGATTACTTCATGCTAAAGATAGCTGATTGTTTGCATCACAAGGCTCTTCTAGGAGACACATTACATCATAGCAAAAGCTTCAGTGGGTGTAAAATTATTCATAAACAAGACCTGGGAAATGATGGTGTGACTTTAGTGTTTCCCTTGCAGGGAATAGCATATTGAAAATCAATCTGGGCAGCTGAATATAGTACATGGAATAAAAATTGCTTTATGTCCCTGAAAGTAATTCCCTTATAAAATCATTAAGTGTCTATCTGTGTTAGCATTGTGGATATTGGTGAACAACAGATTGGTATTAAACTTATCTACCTTTGTGATTTTGTGATTATAACATTCCTCTCATCCCTTCCAAAATCAAGACTTCCAGCCTTGTAGTCTTTCCTAATGTAGTACTTACTCCTTCTCTCTGCATTCTTTTAGTTAACCAACTCTAACTTTTAGATGAAGACTTTATGCAGTCCTTGAGATGTGGGTTTACCAGGGGTTTATATAGTGGCTGAACAAGGCTGTTCACATGTAAGTGAAGAATTATATGCCAACTCCCACACAAAGTAGCTGTCCCTGCCACTTCTCTGTCCTTTTTCCAGGTTATTGACGAAGAAATTGAGTAAAGCTGTTCTCAGTGTTTCTACCTGCTTACATGTTTCCATCTTGAAAAGTGGCTGTTATCCATAGTGTTTGCTTGCTATCCATGAAATGTCTTTATTCCAATACAGTTGGATAGGAATTTCTGCACAATAATATTAGATATAGAACTTTGTCCAAAACTTCTTGAAAATTCAAACACATTAGTGTCCAGTGGATCTCCTCTACCATTACTATTGAAAATGTTACAGAGCTGTGGCAGTTTGTGAGAAGTTTATGCATGTGCTTAAACACAGTCTTACCCATCAGTATAAACTCCTTTTCTTGTTTTGCTCAGAATGGCAGTCAGACTTGCACTAGTCTTGGTAACTGTGGAGTGAGAATATATGGTTGCTATGAAGTGTCATTTGTCAGTGCCTCTTAAACCTGGGCTCTTCCCTTCATCCAAACAAATGGGACTGCAAATAAAACATACACTTAAGATTTCATGTCTTTTCACAAACTGTGCTTCAGAAATTCACATTCAGGCCAGTATATGGTGATGACTTGATAGCTGTTTGCACGGGTGGATTAGGTGTGCCGTGGTTAAGGTCCTTCTCTGCTCTCTTGCCTTCCTCCTTGATGTGCTATTTTAGATCTCCTGAATTGTTTCAGCCTCTGTGAAGCTGCATAAGGGAACTGTCAGACACAAAGTTAGCTGCTTTACCATTTCACCCTTATCATTCACAAGACTTTGCAGGATCAATTCCTTGCAACAGTACAGGATTTGAAACAATATCATATGTGAGGGCTTTAATTTCTTCCCTTTAAATAAAAAGAATCAGACTACTTGCTATTAATTTTGACTTTTTATAGTACAAATAAAGATGCCTCAACTTTTGACAGCTATAGATGGATGCTGATATGTCTGTGTTTCAAATCTGCAGTAACTTGTAGTCAGTGTGCTCATCAGTGTTTTGTTTCTTACAGACAAAAGAGTTTGATGTGGATAACCTGAGCAAGGCAGAACTGCGAATGCTTTTGAGTATAATGGAAGGAGAACTAGAAGCACGAGACCTTGTGATTGAAGCGTTGCGGGTAAGTCACTGCGTTGTTATGATTTGCTTACTGGCTTTATTTTAAATTTTCTTTTGCCACCTCCTTTATATTGTACAGAGAACATTATTAGTGGAAGAGTGAATTGTGATTTTTAGTTTTAGATTGACTAAATCTCAGTAATCACAAAATATGTTCTTGTTTAATTGTTGCCATTGAGTAATTCTATGTAATTTTGGTATAAAGTGCCAAAAAAATTTCAAAGAAATAAGTGAAAAACCTGCAGAATTACTTCCTCTTTAAAATCTTTTATATTCTAGACTGTTCTTTGTGAAAGGAAGGAATAGCTTCAAAGGCAAATTCAGCCCATTTGTAATTTGTTCTAATGGTCTGTAGTTGATTGTATGCTCTATTCAGTGCTCTCATTTTCTGTGAGATGGAAAAAGGGATGAAAATCAGATGATCATATCCAATTACAGAAAAGACTTTGTGGGGATTTTTTGTTTGTTTACCTTTTTTAATTTTAATAAAAGGTGAAATATGAGCTATATACTCTTACCAGCACTTTCAAGACGTGGTAGGATTTTTACTGCATTAGGTGCCTGTGAAGATTAGTTTTCTGCTTCAGAAGGTTGCAGTCTGAAAGGCAACTTAGAAAGTTGACTGCAAATTTACAAATAAAACTGTATTTTAATAAAAAGATTATTTTCTTTTATGACTGTATTGATTTTAAAATCAGTCTGAAACAGAATAAAATTTAACAGACCTGCCAAACAAACTGCAGGATTAGTGAGATAAGAGTATTTCATGGTTTGAAAATATTTATAACTTCATAGGATAGAGGGAAATTGTGCCCTTTAAGATATTGTAAAGCAAAACCTCTACATAGTAAAATATATCTAATACTACTTTTAGTAGTATGTGTAATGATTTTGAAATAGTGTGGGAACATTTTCCACTTGTAATGTCACACTAACAATTGTAAATGCATTTTTATTCATTTTAAGTTGTTTTGTGATGGCTTCAGATCTCTTGCTGCAAATGAAGCTTTAATGTAGCTATCATTGATGTATTAATAACTGAAGACTTTATGGGTATAAACCTCTCTTATAAAATACAATTTTCATTTTGTAGTAACAATAAGACACTGGAAGCAATATTTTTCTGGGGGATTACTGCACTTTGAAGTTATTTGGTGTTTGGCCTTCGGTTATATGCATGTGTTAAAATGTGCTGCCTTTTCATCTAGCAGTTTGACAATTTCACAGCTCATTTGCCTGGACTAGGACTTTTTATTTTCTCTGCCTGCCAGTTAAGGTTTTGTAGAAGCAGAAAGAGTGTGCACACTACATCCAGAATCTCTTTTTTTGACTCTTCTAACTTGTAGGAATGCAGATACAATATTCAGGCAATTTTCTCTGGTACATATTCATGAACAAGCTGCTACAGTATATACCAAAGTATGTATGTATTGAAATTGAGCAAAATGGAGGATAAAAAAAGGGGAGAAAAAGCATGCAGTAAACATTTAATGATATTAAACATTAAACATGTGCAGTCCCACATGAGAAAAAGTCTGTATAAGATTCACATGCACCTGCTGAAATGGCTAGTATGTACATAATCGGTTTTGATTATTAATAGAGATCAATATCAAAAGTGCTCAATTTCACATAAGGTATATAAATACTGAAAAGTGGGTGTTTAGTGTCTTTGTTTGTTTGGATTATGTTGGTTTTAAATTCTTTTCCTGCATGTCAATTTCCAGTTCCTCTGAACAAAGTCCATGTATAACTCGAATGCTCCTGGCTGCTTGCCAGGTTACCTGTACTGGAACTGGGGAACTTGGAGTTATATCTGCTGAAGAGCTGTAGGCTGATGTGTTGTAGTATAATACTCTCAGACCTTGAGGGGTCTTAGTTGGGAAGCCACAAGTCCGCAATATTAGCAGCTGGAGTCTCCAAGTAGCACATAAAATAAGCAACTAGATAGCCACAAACAGGTCTTTTGTAACTGTATAACAAGAGGATTCCACTGAATTGTGTCATATTTGGTACTTTGATATGCTTCAACAAATCAGCATATGTAGTTTGTATATTCCTGAAGCAAGAAGGAATTGGTTTTCATATGAGAGAAAAGAGTTATTATTTTAAAAAGAGATGAAGGTCTGTTTCAAAGTTAGGAAAAGTTTGTGAGTGTCCATATTGGGGGAGTTGGTTTGTTGTAGGTTTTTTGTAATCCTACAAGTAGTTCAGGGCTGTTTCAAAGCCTGATTTCTATTATAGGTCAAAGCCTGAAAATTTCCAACCCTACAGAGAATGTGTATGTTGTCTTTTCCTCTTGAATTATCTTTCTGTCAGTTTAAAGTCACTGGTATACACATTTATTAAGCAGTTCTTATATTTTCTTGGTCTTTTTGCAAGACTGTAGAACTGGATCTTTTATTCTTCTCTTAGAAGCTCTTCATTCTCTGTTCATTCTTGTGGTGTTGTCATCTCAGATTTTTCTCTATAATCATATAATTTTAACTACCTAATTCCAAAATGTGTGTGCCCTTACCTGTACTGATTTTGCAGGGTTTCACTGAGCATTTGTAAAAATTGTGCAGTTAATAGTACTTATATATCTACTGTAAATACCTCTCCTGAAAAGTTTTGACACTAAAGGTAATCCACCTTGACTGATCACAAAATAGCTGGTAAGAGCTGATTATACTGAATATAGTTAAAGACTGACTCACATGGTACTACTCTTAATCTATACCTGCTCTGTATTAGTCTGTCCTTTCCCATTGTATAAATTCTTACACTGAGCTCTCTTATTTCTCATTTCACTAATTTTTTGACTCGGTATCACATGCTTTATTAAAGATCTGAGGCAGATCTGATTGGGTTTTTTTCTCTGTCTAGAAAGCCAGTTCTATAAAAAAAAATAAACACCACCACACTTACCTTCAGCATCCCTTGGTAGGCTTTCTTTACAGGCTGAGTCTTGGAGGGACCTGGTTCTCACAGTGCCAAATGGGGTTTTTTAATTTGTATACATCTCATATCATCACAATCTATACCTTATCCACAGTAGTTACTTGTGGAATGGAACAGAAATTCTTGACAGAGTGTTAAGTAGTAAGAACCAGGAAGCAGAAACAGTACTTTTGAATAAAATATGAGGTTGGAACTTGTGTCTTACTGGTTTTGTGGTTTTAAATTTCTCCCATACCATGTTTATAATGTGTATATATATGTATTATGGAGTTTTCCCTTAAATCACTTTAAAAATCTTGGTTTAAGTTAATTAATTTCCCTTATTTTAGAAATTTCCCTTTCAGGATTACAGTTTAATGCTTCCTGATATGTTCTTAAAGAATCGTTTGCTTGTTTGATGGATTAAGCAGAAAACACGTATGACTTTTTGTGTGTGTGTGTGTGTGTGAATTGAGCCTCAGTCACATATATGGAGCAAATCCTACTACTTAATAGCTCATAGAAATCTAAAGCAATAATCTTCCACATGTGTTGTGGTTTTGTGACTTCTGTTTGGTTTTTTTTCTCTTACTTAAAAATAGCCATAAAATTATGTGCAGCTTGGAGTGTCGGTGAAAGAAAGAAAACTGCAAAGTGGTGCCCTGTATCAGTTAGTACTGCTGTAATACTGCTTTTTTGACAAGGAGACAAAGTCCCTGGATTTCCAAATTGTATTGTCTTCAGATGCTTGTCTTCTGGCTGTTCATTTAGAATATATTATTTTTTTTCTTAAATTTGTATTGTACGACTTTCAGTTTAATTTGTCTTGGTGCTCATCAGAGAAGATGCCTACTAACTTCTCATTTAGCACTTTTAAGATGTTGCATAACTTTTTCTGCTTATTTAAAGCCTAATTTCAAAAGGGTGCAGTCCAGTGACAGTAAAGAAGTGGAGCTTCACAGTTTGTTACTCTGCTTTGAAAAGATTGAACTAGGTAATTTCAAGCCTGTCACTGGTTCTTGTTCAGAGTGCAGAATGTCCAATCTGCCTATTCTGTGTAAATAATAATAATAAAAAAGTTACAAGTGAGAAAGGCTAGCAGTTTGAGATTATGGGAAGAAGTCTTGTTAAATTAAATAGTCATCCTGGGGGCTGGGGTGCAGTGGGGAAGATAAATTTAGTTAGTAAAGTTTAGAGCATTGATTTCTATTAAGGCACTGACATTTATGCCACAGTGTAAATAAGAAAGAATCAAACTCAGTGTCACATATAACAATTAACTCTTTTTATTGTATCTTTTTTTTCATAATGTACCACAGTTTCCATGGCATTTCATATAAAGATTTGATAACTTGAAGATCTCTTTTTGAAAGAAAACCAAAACTTCAAATCCCAACTGCATTTTTAAGAAATATGCAGATGATATCTGTTTACTTCCACGTTGTCACAATACATTGTTGCCTGTTTATAACATGCACAACTCATTCCTGCTTCAGCACTTGAAAAAGTTACAGTAATTATGAACCAGATCACTGTAAGTTGCTGGACAAGTTCAGCCCTGCAAGAACCAACAGCCTTAGTAAAGTAGACCTTTATCATGCTTAGGGTCAAATTTCCAGATTTATTCTCCAAGTGAATAGTTAGTTTACTGTGGAGAACAGCATTAGGATTCACCTCAAAGGAGGTCATCTTTATGTAAATCGTTGTGTAAATCCTTAGCATTAGCACTCTACTGGTTTTGAAGCTGTAATTCCTGTATTTTAGTATCGTCATGATCATGACTGCACTGCAATTAAAATTAGATTCAGATTAACATTTAAATCATTACAGTTCTTTCATTAGTGAGAAATATCATCATTATGGCTTGGTTTTGCAAACGAAGATTTGGGAAGGGCTCTCCCCACGTGGGTGTGTCCTTCCAGCCTGCACAGTGGATTTTTTAGGTGAGGTACAGCGTGTGCAGAACTGGCCCCACCCTTTAACTCCTCAGGTTCATCTGCCACTGCCGAGCCAGCTTGGACAGTGACAGTGAAGTCCTCAGGACTAGAACCTACAGCCCCCGGTATTGCCAGAAGGTCTCCCATCCAAGTGCTAACCGGGGCTGACCCTGCTGAGTTTCCAATACCTGATGGGATCAGATGTCAGGGAGGCATTTAACTGCCTAATGAGAATTAACTTGCTGATTAATTGCTAAAAAAGGAGGGAGACTTAATTGTAGCTGTTGCCTTCATCTGTTTCAATTATCCAAATAAACTGTCTACCTGCAATAAGGGGATAATATATTCCTAATGTGAAGTTGATATGGCCACATAATCAAAGCACAGGTTTGGCCTCCCACACCTGTACTCTCAAATATGGCATTTATTTGTTTTTATCCATCCTAAAAGTGATTGTTGTAGCTGCTTGTTTTCTACAGGATTTTTTAGAGTGCATTGATCCTCATGTGAGGAATTGATGTGTTAGTGTTAGCTGTCAAGCATAGAAATGGAATTACTAAATGCTGCTTTTAGTGGTAATTCTATCAATAAAGTTAAACCATTCGTACGTTATTTTCCATGTAAAATTTTAAAGCCCCATTCAGTTCAGATCTCTGTTTACTGTAAAAAATAATTTATTTGCCTGTGTAGATTTTATTAGATGTTGAATGGTAAATTGAAAATGTATACTTGCTTCTATGGTATACATTAATAATGTAAACAAAAATGTAAATTCTTACTGTACTAGATTCTTTAATGTACCACACTGCATGGATTTGGAAAAACTTTTTTGATTGTTGGGAAAAGTCACTAATGAAACAAAAAAAAAATCTAAACTGCCAATACCAGCACTGGATATGTTTTTGTTTAATTAAAACTGACTACAGTATCAGTGACATTACTATAGAGCAATGTGTTTCTCTGACCTTAAGTGATATCCAAATCAACAGACTCTGTGTATGCCATGGCCAAGTCAAGAGAACAATATGTGAATGGCAAGGTGAATTTGGTTGTAGGTGTTTCTTCAGTGTTGTAAAGCCCTAGCTTACTAAATTTCTACTGTAACTTCCAAAGGCAACAAAGTGTATCTTCTATGTATGTCTTTGTACCAACTGTTCAATCTTTTACGCAGTTCTTGCAAAATCTCACAAAATGCCAAGCATTTCAGAAATAAGGAGTGTCATAAAACTAAGCAACTGGGTAAGAAAATGTATAATGTTTTAGGGCCTTAAAGGAAAGGCAGATATTTGTGCTGCCTTTTGTTGAGCACTACATGGGAACTGTAGGTACAGAGTTAGGGAAAATCAGACTTTGTTCATTTAACTGCTCAGAGAATTTAAGTTAGACTATATAAATTTATAAAATGATAAGAATAAAAATATCTCTGCTGTGGAAGTTAGTTCTGCCTGAATTTTATCTCCCTGAATCTAAGCATTTTGGCAATCAATAGAGCTGGAAATTAATGATAGTTTCTATAGTATGTCTAAGTAGAAAATCCATATAAGATATTGAGTTCTTCCAGAGCAATGGTTGAATTTTGTAATAAAGGTACAAATATTAAAGTAATGAAATAGGTAGGTCAAAAGACAGGAATTAATGCATTCTGTAACAATACCTCATAGCCACATTTAAGTTTAATAACCCATTCTATTAGCTTTCCTTAAAAGGCTTGCAGTCTAAAAATGCAAGATTTAAAAGTAAGGATAAACAGCTTTTAAGAGTATAGTGATTACTGTGTAGTAATCTGTTTAGATTTATTCAATATTTCTTTGAAGTAGGAATACATAATATTTTGAATGTTAGTTTTCAGATTCCGGCTCTCCTGTTAATCATTTTAGACCTACTGAGATATCAGTATTCAATTGCATGAGAAATTTAGTAGTTCAGTGCAAGTTTTCAAAGAAAGGGGTGTCATACTTTTTAGAAAAATCACTTGTTTTGGAATGATCAGGTTGTTTCAGAAATTTTCTACATAATTAGCTGCAATGAAAAGATGCTCCATTTCCAAGGCTATAATGGTATCACCCAACATAACTTCAAAACTATGCTCTACTTTTAGAATGATCAAATGGAATGTTGATTTTGTAAAGTATTGTGATTTAGAACAAGAGATAAAATGTTTCTTTGTATGAACATTCTATTAGACAATTCTAGTGATATGGGTGGCTTATAAGATGTTGGAGTTCATTATGATAAAGTCTATTTTTTTACATATCTGTATAATTGTGTGTGAACAAACTGCTTGAACTTGCTGAACCTACCTTAACATTCCGACCAAGAGCGTACTTTTGAAGAAACTCCCCATTGCCCCCAGCCAACTTTGCTTTGATTTGCCTCACAGACCACTCTCAGACTGTGTAAGCTGAACTGAAGAGCAGAGTTAGTCCTAAATGAGACCTTCTTCCAAAAGGCAGGACCATAGGCACATCCCCAAGGCCAACTGTGTGGCTCTGCAAACTTGTTGCTGCTGTGCCGCACTACCTACTGATGTGGACATAGTCATGTACCTACAAATTCCATTTCCAGGGTTCTTTGTGTAAATATAGTAGGAAATAAGAGTTGATTGGGTCTAGATAAAAAAAAAAAAACCAACTTAAAATTCATTTCCCTGTGTTCTTTCTAAACCCAGAAATTCCCCAATGCATTCTACCTTTGTGATTTCTCTTGAATTTAAGACAGATGGACCTTGCTTGTGAAACTGCCAGATAGGTCATTGTAAAGTGCTCTTCTGGAATCTCTTCCTCCCCAAGGGAATTTGCTTTCAAGTCCTGAGATGTGCATTGTGGAAGACTTTCATTCTTGAACTTGTCTTTCAATTTGGGCTGAAAATGATTTAACATTGAACAGTATAGTTTTATTTTAATCTCATGGCAAACAGAACTGTTTTGATGGTAACTGTCAAGCGTGCATATTTCCATACCACTTTTGCAATTCTGTAAGCATGTGTGAAGATCGAGCAATATTTAAAGAGACGCCCTGAGCATATCATAGTTTATCATAACTGTATACTGTGTAACTAGGTTAGATTTTGGGGGGGGTGAGTCAGAATGATACTGTAATTTCAATGCAAAGTGTAGGGCCAGCTCTGCATTTTCAGTAATGAAGTAGCTGTTCCTTGGGGGAAAAAAAATAATTGGAAGGAGAGCTGTAGATATTTACAAGCTGTACTTATCTACTTTGACCTATCTGCTTCCCAGTAATTTTTGTATAGCAAAAGAGCTTTCTTTACTTGGCCAAGACAGACTTTTGCCTACTGCAGTTTGACAGTTTAAAAAAAAATTAATTTATCAGTTAGAGCTTCCATATCCTTTTAATGGTATTTGTTGTCTTCTGCTTGCTGTCATGGAGTGATACTTGGTTGTGCTTGTACTTTTAAGTTGGATGTCCAAACAGAATTGTTGTCAACACAATAGTTGTCAGTTGTGTATGAATGAAGTTTTTCTCCTGAGCTACTGCACAAAGTCAGCAAGACTTTTACCATAAGACTTAGTACTTCCAGAATGAATTTTGGGATTAGAAGAGGAGAGATCCAGGAGCTATCAGGAAAATGATTGCTTTTTGTTTAGTTGGTCTCAAATTGACTTATAGGTAGAAGAATTGCTTGTAAATTAAGTGTAGTGTGTCAAAGGGAACTACTCCACCAATAAATTATGAAGACCCTTGGCTGCAGTAATTGTGCTAAATTGTGAATTTAAAATGTAAATCTGAACTTGTCCTGTACATATGAATCCCATGGATCTCGAATGGAGCTAAGAGCACACAGAAGGCAGCTTTAGAGGTTTCTGGCAGCTTGTAAGGCAGCCTGGTTTTTAGCAGGTGTCTTTGAAAAATGATAACCAGGTAGAAGGAGGAGCAGAAGATGTTAAACTGTGCATAACAGAAGGTTATTGTTGTAGACAATGTAATGGCAGTTGTTGGCTTTTATGGCAGAGCTGAACCATGAAATAGAATTCAGATAATGCCTTGTTTGTACTGTCATTTTTGCATAGTGCAATTTCTTTGCAAAAATTAATTGTTAATGATTTTTTTGAGCTAAAGATCTGCAAATTGTATCTTTGTTCATCTGATCACTACTTTTGATTTATTGATTTAATGATGATTGTGTATGCATTTTCCCTGCTCTTAAATATAGTTTGTCTTTACCTGTCCAATGAGTCTGGTTATGATTAGAGCTTTTACTTTCTTCATAATAGTTTACTGTACTTTTCTGAATTTGTCTGTCAAAAAGTAGTATTTCACTATTGCAAGCTATTTAAAATTGATTGCAAGGAAAGGATGAAATAGGGATAAACCTCAGACAGGTTTGTAGATTAAATGATTTTTCTTCTAGTTCTTAGTTTGGCATTGTTTCTTTATCTGTGATTTATTTCAAATTTTAAAGTAATGTCACATGTTCTTTGAACCTAATTGAAAAAGTGTTGCTTGATACAACCTTAATGTTCAAATTTTTATTTGCTCCTATTTGATCATGGGGCTTATAATGTATTTTTTCAGTTTATGTTACATTGTATTTGCTTTTCTTGTGTCAGTGGGTTATGTCGTGATAGTTGTGTAAGCATACACTTTGTTATGAAGGGAACCAAGCCTCACTTTTTCCAAAAGATGCTGGAGTTGTAGCAACAGCACTCCCTGGAATGATTAACTTAAATGATCTGAGTGGTCCTGATATTTTGACACATATAAAGTCCTCTTCTCAAAGCTGCTGACAAAATAGGTTTTCAGTCATGTTATATCACCTCTTGTGGCAGTTATTTGCTATTTGCCAGAGGGGGACATTAAGCACTGAACAAAGCAAAACTTTTGGTAAACCATATTAAATCAGTCCTGTATTTGTGTTGTTTCACTCAGCTTAAGCATCAGTACTCAGGTAAATGCCCTTATTTCAGGCTGTCCTGAAACTAGACACTGCAAGCATGAAACTATGAGACTTGTTTTCTAGCATGAAAACTCTATGACCTTGCATTGCAAATATCCTTTTCACTCTTCTTTCCGGCAGTGACTGTTAAACTGATCATAGTCTCTTTTTGTTTTTCCCATAGAGATCTGAATATCTTAATTTTTGGCAGACATGTAACTATTAATTTGGCTGAAAATATTCTGCTAATTTCTTATTTGGATAAGTGCTTTGACTTTCCTACTTGATTACTCCTGCCCTCATTTGATCTTTCTGCATAATCCAACATAAGCTAGTGAGTAGAGATAGATACACACACTATTTGTAAAAATAATAATAAAAATTTCCAACATAATATTGATGTAACTGTTTCTCTGTTTCTGTGATCTTGGTGAATTATACAGATGTGACTTCATTGTGAGTGACTTATTTAAAATCGTCTATCTGTTTGCCATCATTATGCACAGTGCTGACAATGAGACGTGTAACTGGGTTATCCTATCTTTATTGTTATGTTAGCTGAAATGTTCAATTTTTAGTGAAGGGAGCATATACAGGATGTTTCTTCTAAGGCAATAAATGGTACAGTTAATTTGGCTGAAGCAACACTGAAGTGCAGCTGAACACAGCTTGATTTGTGTGTCTCTGTGTTACTGCTGCTGAAGAAAAAATGTATAAGGTTTGCTCTTGATTCTTCACAAAAATTATGATAGTAACTTGTAAAAAATAATTATGCATAAGACGAGATTTTATTGGGATCCTTTTCAACACTTGTGAAAATAGAAAATACTCATACAGCAGCAGTTACTTCCATTATGCTTGGGTGTATGTGTTCCTGTGCTTTTTTCCCTCCTGCCCCGTTTTGATGCTGTTGTGACTGGTGGGCAAGTCTTTCCACCTGCTGCTCTTCCAGAGAGAGGCATCTTAGAAGCTCTGTCAGTGTAGTAAAAATACTTAGCACTAGGTCTCTTATTAAAGCCATCATTCCATTTTTATGAATAAATGGAAAAGTTCAGAAAATAGAACAACAGTGGTTATAGTGAATTCTCTCAGAAACAGCAGAGTAAAGTTTTAGCTACATATTGGGGAAATACACAGTGTTACGTGCAATTTTTTTAAATGATAACTCTATTGGTGTCTGTAAAGGGTATTCTAGCTGGAAAATTGCTTTGAAGTTTCAATAAACAGCATAAAACAGCATAAAATCCAGAATGTACAATGTGGATGAGTATTGTGTTTACTTTAAAGTGTTCCATTGTAGCAATCAGAATTATTAATTAAATGTATTTGTTCATTCAGCTTCTTTACTAGGGTACTAGCAAGAATAACATTTTTCCTGGAGGTAATCTATATTGCTCTCAAAATTTACCATCCAGTGAATACTGAAAATAATTTGAAAACATGGAATTCCCTTCATCTACCTCAAAACTATATTATAAATAGAATGAACTAGTTCAATTGAAAGGGACCAACAGTGATCATCTAGTTCAGCTCCTGCCTCCTTCAGGGCTGACCATAAGTTAAAGTGTGTTACCAAGGGCATTATCCAAATGCCTCTTAAACACTGACAGGCTTGGGACATCGACCACCTCTCTAGGAAGTCTGATCTGATCCAGTGTTTGACCAGGCACTCAGTAAAGAAGTGGTTCCTAATCTCCAGGTCTGATCCTCCCGGATGCAGCTTTGAAGCATTCCCACATGCCCTCTCATTGGATGCCCTCCCTCTCCCCTCTGCCTCCTCAGAAAGCTGTACAGAGAGCAATGAGGTCACCCCTCAGGCTCCTTTTCTTTAAACTTGGTGAGCCCAAACTCCCTGGCCACTCCTCACAGAACATCCCTCCAGCGTTTTCATCAGCTTTGTTGCCCTCCTCTGGACATATTCAGGGACCTTCACATCCTTCTTAAACTGTGGAGCCCAGAACTTCCCACAGTACTCCTAGTGAGGCTGCACCAATGCTAAATAGAGCAGGATAGTCACCCCTTTTGCCCAGCAGGTGATGAACCCCAGGATGGGGTTTGTCCTCTTGGCTGCTCAGGCACAAATGTTGACTCATGTTGATCCTGCTGTCAGCCAGCACTCCCAGATCCCTCTCTGCAGGGCTGCTTTCCAGCCACTTCTCTTTCAATGTATGCCTGTGCCTGGTGTTACTCCATCCCAGGTGCAGAATCTGACTTTTGGACTTGTTAAATTACAATTAACCATGACCCAGTGTTCCAGTCTGCCTAGATTGCTCTGCAAGGCCTCATGTCCTCAAAACAGTTAACAGCATTTCCCAGTTTGGTGTCATAAGAAAACTTGCTAATTGTGCATTTGACTCCTGCGTACAGATCATTAATGAATATATGGAACAGAGCTGGCCTCAGGATTGAGCCCTGAGGAACACCTGGACAGCAGCCAGGTGTAGCCCCATTGACTACAACCCTGCAGCCAGTTCTTCACCCAGTGCGCTGTGAACCTGCTCATCCCACAGCTGGAGACCTTGTCCAGAAGGATGCTGTGAGGGACAGTATCAAAAGCCTTACTAAAATCCAGAACAAACTACATCCATCACCTTCGCTTCATCAACTAAGTGGTTGACCTTATCACAGAAGGATATGGAATTAGTTAAACAGCCTTTTTGCTTTGAGAACCCATGTTGACTGTGCCTGATGATGGCATGATAAACTCTTACTTTGCATACTTTTTCATTAAAATAATTAAAGCCTGGTAATAATTGAATTTCCATGCAATAATGTGGGATGGTATTTTAGCTGAGCTTTTGATAGCTTGAAAATATGAACGTTTAAATGCTCTAAATTAAAAAGAAACATGGATTGATTTAGTAGAAGTTTTACTATTATGCTTTTGATATGTTTTGTTATGAGTTGAAGAAGCTTTTTAACTGCTAAGCATGGAGGTTAAAGAGCTCTTTTTGGTTAGAGATGAAGTCAGATTTCCTTCAGTACTTCAGAAGAATGGCTGACAGATTTTCATGCAAAGAATTATGAATCGATTTGCATGAATTTGAACTATAAATTTGAACATTGAAAAAAGTCAAGATGACAAATGGTTATTTAAAGTAACCAGAGAGCTCAAGTCTCTTCTATCACTTGAGACTCATTATGAGTATAAAAATCTGTATTATTTTCAGAAATAATTGTCTAGGTGGTTAGATAATCAGAGCATCAAACAGTGATACTTCCTGACAAAATATTGGCTTAAAATTTTCAAATGTTTAAGCATCAGACAACAAAGCTGTCATAAAACAGGTGTAATGTAATCTTTATATGGAACATGTAGATGGCTCTTCTCAATCAAACCCACATGTTGTTTCATGACTTGAACTTTTTCTTCTTCATTCGGAAATTTAGTGCAAGGCCTGANAGAATTATTAATTAAATGTATTTGTTCATTCAGCTTCTTTACTAGGGTACTAGCAAGAATAACATTTTTCCTGGAGGTAATCTATATTGCTCTCAAAATTTACCATCCAGTGAATACTGAAAATAATTTGAAAACATGGAATTCCCTTCATCTACCTCAAAACTATATTATAAATAGAATGAACTAGTTCAATTGAAAGGGACCAACAGTGATCATCTAGTTCAGCTCCTGCCTCCTTCAGGGCTGACCATAAGTTAAAGTGTGTTACCAAGGGCATTATCCAAATGCCTCTTAAACACTGACAGGCTTGGGACATCGACCACCTCTCTAGGAAGTCTGATCTGATCCAGTGTTTGACCAGGCACTCAGTAAAGAAGTGGTTCCTAATCTCCAGGTCTGATCCTCCCGGATGCAGCTTTGAAGCATTCCCACATGCCCTCTCATTGGATGCCCTCCCTCTCCCCTCTGCCTCCTCAGAAAGCTGTACAGAGAGCAATGAGGTCACCCCTCAGGCTCCTTTTCTTTAAACTTGGTGAGCCCAAACTCCCTGGCCACTCCTCACAGAACATCCCTCCAGCGTTTTCATCAGCTTTGTTGCCCTCCTCTGGACATATTCAGGGACCTTCACATCCTTCTTAAACTGTGGAGCCCAGAACTTCCCACAGTACTCCTAGTGAGGCTGCACCAATGCTAAATAGAGCAGGATAGTCACCCCTTTTGCCCAGCAGGTGATGAACCCCAGGATGGGGTTTGTCCTCTTGGCTGCTCAGGCACAAATGTTGACTCATGTTGATCCTGCTGTCAGCCAGCACTCCCAGATCCCTCTCTGCAGGGCTGCTTTCCAGCCACTTCTCTTTCAATGTATGCCTGTGCCTGGTGTTACTCCATCCCAGGTGCAGAATCTGACTTTTGGACTTGTTAAATTACAATTAACCATGACCCAGTGTTCCAGTCTGCCTAGATTGCTCTGCAAGGCCTCATGTCCTCAAAACAGTTAACAGCATTTCCCAGTTTGGTGTCATAAGAAAACTTGCTAATTGTGCATTTGACTCCTGCGTACAGATCATTAATGAATATATGGAACAGAGCTGGCCTCAGGATTGAGCCCTGAGGAACACCTGGACAGCAGCCAGGTGTAGCCCCATTGACTACAACCCTGCAGCCAGTTCTTCACCCAGTGCGCTGTGAACCTGCTCATCCCACAGCTGGAGACCTTGTCCAGAAGGATGCTGTGAGGGACAGTATCAAAAGCCTTACTAAAATCCAGAACAAACTACATCCATCACCTTCGCTTCATCAACTAAGTGGTTGACCTTATCACAGAAGGATATGGAATTAGTTAAACAGCCTTTTTGCTTTGAGAACCCATGTTGACTGTGCCTGATGATGGCATGATAAACTCTTACTTTGCATACTTTTTCATTAAAATAATTAAAGCCTGGTAATAATTGAATTTCCATGCAATAATGTGGGATGGTATTTTAGCTGAGCTTTTGATAGCTTGAAAATATGAACGTTTAAATGCTCTAAATTAAAAAGAAACATGGATTGATTTAGTAGAAGTTTTACTATTATGCTTTTGATATGTTTTGTTATGAGTTGAAGAAGCTTTTTAACTGCTAAGCATGGAGGTTAAAGAGCTCTTTTTGGTTAGAGATGAAGTCAGATTTCCTTCAGTACTTCAGAAGAATGGCTGACAGATTTTCATGCAAAGAATTATGAATCGATTTGCATGAATTTGAACTATAAATTTGAACATTGAAAAAAGTCAAGATGACAAATGGTTATTTAAAGTAACCAGAGAGCTCAAGTCTCTTCTATCACTTGAGACTCATTATGAGTATAAAAATCTGTATTATTTTCAGAAATAATTGTCTAGGTGGTTAGATAATCAGAGCATCAAACAGTGATACTTCCTGACAAAATATTGGCTTAAAATTTTCAAATGTTTAAGCATCAGACAACAAAGCTGTCATAAAACAGGTGTAATGTAATCTTTATATGGAACATGTAGATGGCTCTTCTCAATCAAACCCACATGTTGTTTCATGACTTGAACTTTTTCTTCTTCATTCGGAAATTTAGTGCAAGGCCTGAATTTCACCTTTTACGTTGGTGTGAAGAATATTGTAGATTCACTGCACTGCTTTTTTTATTGGGACTGATCTCTTAGTAACTTATTTTAGCTTTGTAATATGGCCTTTTCATTTTAAACTTCAAACTAGTAACTTTTCATTACTATAAAGGAAAAAAATAATGAAGAATTGGAAGCATGACTGTCCGTCCTGTCTGTACCTCTTTCTTCCATGGAGGGTTTTTGTCAAGTAATGGGGAGAAAGGGAAGGAGATTGTGCTACCTGGTTGTATTGGTGTAATAATAATCTGGTAGTATTGTATGATACTCTCTTTTTATGGATCGAACCCCTAAGGAAATTCAGGCTTGATCATTACCTTGGCTGTACAATTCTGCCACAGTGTTTTCTGTTATTTTGCAAGCCAGGATTGTTTAACTGTTAGTTAATTGTTGTCCTCCTATCACAGAGAGATTTGAATTAATTGTTCAGCATGTTTTACTTTTGTCAAGTATGCTTTTTAGTGCAGACAAAAGAAAACTCTACAGCTTTTTCAACCACTGTAATATTTGCATACCTGCACAAAATAGAGGAAGTGTGTTTTGCTGTTGTTTTTATCAACTGCTTCATAAGATCACTTGTGCCTTAAAATGGTCTTCTTAAACGGAGGTTATTATGGATAGCCTTGTAAAACAACATTCAGTCTTTTATTCAGAGCTTTTTTTTTACCTTGAAAAATGCTTTTTCAAAGCTTGGATTTAAAGCTATGTGATTCTGAGAGGGATACTTTGTGAAATACAGATTTTTTAAAAGGTTCTATGGGTTGCTGTGAATGAGAGAATAATGCAGCTTTTGGATAGTAGTTTCCTGCTTGGGATGACTTTTCTAGAAAAACTGTTTACATCTCATTCAGTCTACTGTATTATAACAAATTCTGCTGATGTGTTTGCATGGCTTATGACTTATGAGACACTGCTCCAAGATAGATTTGAATACTTTTTATGAAAACATGCATCTCACATTAAAAATTACTAAGTGGGTATTTGTACTTTTCTTATTGTAACTCTACCAAAAGACTTGAATTTGTTCATGATCCTGCTCAGTCATCTGTAAAGAGCATGTTTTTATAGTATGAAACAACTATATAAGTCTGTGAGAGTGTAATCAACCTGTATGTTGGTTTAACTTCTTAATTGTATATTCCTATTTCTCAATTTTCCTGCTGCTTTCATACTTCTTGAGCTAGCGGCCTGTTAAGCTTATCAATCTTCTCTAGAGAATTTCCATTTTTTCCAGCCTTAAAATGGACACACATGTTTTTATCTTATGACACTTGACACTTAACATGGAAACAGGCACTTGGAATATATTGATCAAATATTTTTTTTTTTTATAATATGGAGTTCATTAAAATTGAACCGGGCGGTCCTGTGGCGTAATGGCGAGCACTCCAGTCTCTGAATCCCAAGGTCACGAGTTCGAGTCTCAGTGGGACCGTCCCCAACAGTTAAATGCTTCCCTGCCATCCGATCCCATCAGATCTCGGGTGCTCAGCAGGGTCAGCCCCAGTTAGTACCGGGTGCTGTGACAGTCCCAAGGACTTCACTGTCACTGTCCAAGCTCGCTCAGCCGTGGCAAATGAGCCTTAGGACTTAAACGGTGGGGCCAGTTCTGCGCACGCTGAGCCTCACCTAAAAAATCCACTGGGCAGGCTCGAAGGGCACACCCACGTGGGGTGAGCCCTTCCCAAATCTTCGTTCGCAAAGGTTGGCCATTATTATTATAAAATCGAACTCCCTTGTAGACTTTGCATAGGTCTGCACTATCACTGTGCTGAAAAAAGGAATTTAAACTGCAGTTAAGAGAGTAAGGAGAAATTGATCATCACATATTCATTGACAGAAATCATGTTGAAAGATACTATTTCTTCAGCAGTCATTGACTTTTAAATTTTCATTTTTATTTTCTCCTATGAAATTTTATATAGAGATAGCATCTCATGATACTTTGAAAACATTCATTTACATCAGCATAAAAAAAAGGCCACTAAAAAAAGTCAGCAAAGCCCCCAAGCCCCATTGTGTAACAAAATTGCTAGCATTCTTTAAAGAGTCATTCTTAATTAATCCTAATAAGGCATCATATCCTCCAGCCTGGTATTTTGCAAGTGTATCTGAAAGTACTTGCTTTTATTATGAGTATATATACTCATTGATAATTCTCTTTGGCTTAATTGAATATCTCCAACAAATCATTTCAAGAAATTATATAATGCCAATGAGGAACTGAGGAAGATTTATAAGCATATTCTCTTTCAGCCACCTTCCTCTTTTAAAAAACAATCTATTACCCTTTCAGGTTTGTTTAGAATGAAGGGCTCACCCTCATCATCTTTAACATAACACATAAAATAAGTTTTTACTGCCTCCTCTTCTGTCCTGGGTAGTTTTAGTAAACCAGTCCCTAATTCAGATGTCAAGAGAAAATATTAGTATGAACCTGCCAACGTCTGTTGAAGCAATTTTCATATATGTGGAAAAGGAAATTAATTAGAGGCAGAAATACTCTTGAAAGGAAGGAAATTTTGTTTAAGGGTTCTGGGGCAGCTTCAATTCAGTTCCATTGTTCCGTAGCAGTGTAGGACATGCAGTCCTATTTTTGATGTTTATCATCAGTTGCTCCGTGGAAGTCTTGGACCTGCTGAACTTTTAACTTGGCAGATAAATGAAGAGGAAACTCTGAGATACATTGGGGGAAAATGCAGTATTAATCTTAAAAACACTGTTGGTTCTGTTACTGGTTATATAATCTGATTATGAAAACTTGTTTCAGCAAATGTGTGCAACTAATATCAACATAAATTATTGAGGAAATAAAGCTAATATGTGCTTAATTGTCTGGTTTTCATTATTTGGCTTATTCCTTACATATATTAGTTGCATAATAATAATAATAATAATAGTATTTCTTTTTCCTAGCTTTTTTATGCTTTTAGCTGTACATCCACAGTAAGATGGATACTACTTGAAGGCCCTCCCTGCCCCCTTACATTCTTATTTCAATAACAGGGTTAAAAAAGTCTTATTAGATTTCATAATTCTCTGTTTGGTCACTGAAAATAGATTTTTGTTTTCTTCTGAAATGGAATGCAAGAAACAAATGATTACAGTCCAGTTCTTATACTGTACTGCAGCTTTTGCCACAGGCCATCATCGAGATATCGCCACACCTTTTATTCTGTCTCTGCACATGCTGCTGCTAGTTTTCATCTGCCAGTAGATGATAAATGGGGTCAGGGACTGCAAAAGGTCAGTTTAAGACAGGGAAGTTTCCATGAGAGAGATTGCAGGTAACTTGAGGTAACCTGTAAAAAGTTGTTGTAGGGATGAATGAGGTGTCTTGCTGTATGTGGCAGGAGACAGGCTTCCTGTGAGAGTCGTAAAAGACGCAATTTATTTTACAGTCTGATCTTTCAGATTTTTTTTGGCTGCAGACTTAGAAGAGAAAATTCGAGAATAAATCTTCCCATTGTGTTGTACAGCTGTGTAATCCCTAGGCCTTGTTAAATTCTGATTTTTTTTATTTTTGAAAATATCACAGACTAAAAGTTCTGTTTTCCAAATCATACAAGGTATTTTCATGATTCAAAGCAAGACATAAGCCTTGTTCTACCAATAAGTATTTTGTTGTTTTTCCTTCCTCTGAGAGCTCCTTTTTGCCATTTGTTACTTGAGAAGATAACCAGCATCTACAAGCTAAAAAATAATAGTCCTAGAAGAAATCACTAATTATGAAGTAATTAGGTTGGAAGGCACCTCAAGACATTGTTCAGTCCAGTCTTCTGCTTCAAGCAGGACTGAGGTCAAACGTGGATCAAGTTTCAGATGGCTTTATCCAATCTGGTTTTGGAAATCTTCCAGTGGTAGAGGTTACATGTTTTCCCTGGGCATGTTTTCCATGGGTTACATGTTTTCTCAGTGAGAGGAATTTCTGTCCAACTCCAATTTCCCTCATTAGATCATGGGACCATCACTACTTGTTCTGTCAGTGTACAGACCTCAAGCATCTTTCTCCCTGATTGCCTCTGTTGCACATGTAAAAGTCCTATTTCTACTTAGTTCTTCCTTGAAGAGAAGTTGTGTTGTACCTTTTGATCATCCTTCACTCCTCTCTGAAGATGTTTTTCAGATCTACTGTATTTTTTTTGTAGTCCATCCTTGATCTAACATAATATTACAGGTCAGCCATAAAGAAGTAGTAGTTTTATTGTTTCAGATCTTGGGTATGGATTTAAAAGTTCTGTAAAAATGTGATGTTCTTATTGGACTGAATTAAAAACCTGTTGTAAGCAAGTTTAAGCTTTTGCTCTATTGCAATAGTGAATTTCATGCACTAGCTATTTAAAGAGTTTTAATCTTTGTTTTTACCTACTTTATCTTGATTTGTGTGTGCTTACTGTCACTTTTCATTTGCAGTTGCCTGCTGGAGGATTTAGCTCAAGTCTTGAGTCTCTTGAGTCATAATTTTGTGTACCACTGACACAAGCTGCAAAAAATATCATTTCCCATGGACATCTTTTCATACTTTTAAATACTTCCAGTCTCAGTCCTTCCATTAAAAGCCTCATTGCTGTGCAAGTGGGTATGTGCAGAAAACTAAATCTGATGGTTTATAAATTCATATAGCGCCTTTCACAACGCAGCTGTCCTGATGGCTTCCTGTAGTGGGTGGATACTCTCTTTATTTCTAAAAATGTTCTATTTGAAAATGAATTCCGTTAAATATTCATAAATCAACTTTTAAAATGTTGTTTTCTATATATATTGCTGTGCAATTGATGTTAATATATGAGACACCTCTAACATTGCTTTAACACAGCCACCTAATTATGCAGAAACTATTTTACTGGTATGATGTTAGATAGTACATTCCCCAGATAACAACTGCCACAAAAGCACATATGTTGGCATTGCTACTAACTCTTATGACTTGAAGTTCAGTGCTGGAAGACAGTGGAAGAGAGAAAAAAAAAATCTCATTATAGCATTTCTATTTCTCCCAATTGATGTACTTCAGTGAATTGCAAAGGGCCAGAAGTATTATTTAGAGGCTGGAGGAATTGTGTTAAAAAACTCAAGCCTAGCTTGTCTTTCTGACACTTTGTGCATAAGTTTTAGTGAAAGTCTCGTTGTTTCCTTTCTACCAAGCTTCTGCTTTGTCTTTTATTCTGGTACCTTCTTTTTAAATCGTGCGTCTTCATTCCATCATTGTATTTTATATTTTTAGTCCTTGTATAGAAACATGGAAACATTTCTTTTAATATTTTACATTTAGCTCCCCTTTGAGTTGGAAGCATCTTTAGATGATTTTGCTGTCTGATTTTGCTGTGGTTTGGTGGCTTCAGGCAGTCTGTCATCCCAAACCATGTCCTGGTTTTTCTACAGTCTTTTCCTGTAGCCACTTAAATTCTTCTTTTGATTTTCATTTTGATGGAACTCAACCTTACTATATAGTTTCATCTTTTCCTTAGTTAAAGAATCCAAAACCCTAGTCCTGTTACTATTTTGGCAGATCCACACTGAGTCTTTTTGCCTTGTTCTGTTAATCACTCTGCATGTTAGAGAACATTCAAAAGAGTATATTCATATTGCATGCATATAGTATGTGCCAGGAGGACAGTTGGTCATGGATCATAGAAAAAACTGGAAAATACACACTATTTCACTGATTGACGATATGTGTTTCCTTAAAGGCACAAGTGATTGCTTTTGCCTCTAAGACAGGTTAATCTTCCTGGCTTCTCTTTTTGTTGTTGGCCTCTGGATTTAAGGATGGGGGCTCTGGGGGTCTTCTTTTATTTACAGCTGAGCTCCTATATCTGTTTTTTCCTTTGCTTTGATGTCTCACTTTAGATAAACTGAAGGGCTTTTACATGTTTGATAATTTATGTATGGACTGTGCCTCCATCTCCATTTAAATTCTTAACCTGCTTTGGTTTGTCATCCTGTTTGGCTGATTAGCAAATTAATCTGTTTGCTGTTGGGATTTTGGCTTTGATGGTGTCCTTTACAGGAGGGTTGAATTCCTAAGCTGCATACTGTCCTGTAACTTCATCTTATAGAACCATGAATTACAAATACAGCCCATCCCCCAGCTTTGTAATATTCCCTTTGTAACTAGATATTTTATTTTATAAATTAAAAATTAAGAGATTAAAATACTAGACTAATTAGGGGTTATTTTCAAAGCACTTTAACTAGATTATATCAGTTTGGTTTTCTCTCTTCATCCAGTTGCTATCTGACTTTGTAAGCCAAACTAGATTTTAGGTCTGAATGAACTCTGTAAACTTTTTCTGAAGTTGTATTCCAAGGTCTGGGATTTTTAATAAATATTTTCAAGTTCTATTTATACTATCACATTGAAAAACAGACTAGAGGTATTTCAAGCATCTGAATATGTAGGCATGCTTATGTCTTTTACAAACAAAATCTCATTCTCCGCAACGTTTCAATTTTGTAGACTATATAGGGAAAATTTGGGGCAATCACTAAAGTGTGCTACTTGGAGTTAGTCTTTGGAGAGTATTTCTAACATAGTTCTTATGTTCTTTGTTTTCTCATGCGCTGAACTGTGTGTTACTTTTTATGAACTTTTCATATGTTGCCATTTTAACTTCAAGCTTTCTAAATGATCTACTAACCCATTTGGTAAGCATTAGGCCTCTTCCTCCTCGTTTGTATCTCAAAATTGACTTATTATTTCTCTTTTTTTTTTTTTATTTTCTTAAAAACTGAATTTGAACCAAATCACAGATAAATGTTTTATCTATTTTTGGAGCTATGTTTTTCTCTTAGAGATTGTAAAGGAATGCCTAAAGAAAATACTGTAAGACCTTAAATGAGTAATCTAACTTTCCCTGTAGTTTAAGTCTCTTCTATGTGTGGATGTACTTCAAAGAATGCATTTAGTTTTATTTCTCTGTTTCTGCCTTGTTTGTTTGTTTGTTGTTCTTAGGCCCGTCGCAAAGAGGTTTTTATCCAGGAGCGATATGGAAGATTTAGTCTGAGCGACCCATTTCTGGCTCTTCAGAGAGACTTTGAGGCAGGTGCTGGAGATAAAGAAAAGAAGCCAATATGCATGAACCCTCTGTCCATTTTAGAAGCTGTTATGGCTCATTGCAGAAAAATGCAAGAAAGAATGTCAGCTCAGTTGGCTGCTGCTGAAAACAGACAAAAGAAGGTATCCTGCTACTGAATTTTCCCTTTTCCCTCTCCTGATTTGTTCATGCCACTTTTTTAATTTGCAAATTTTTCTTTTTTTAGCATTATGAGTGTTAAAGTGTTATCACTTAATTGTCTTTATAGAGGGAGGTACTGGTTTTCAGGTGATATTTTTTGTGCACACTTCATTTGTTCTGTGAATTTAACTCTAGTTATGGAATAAATAAAATATAACTGGTACAGGTTGATGCAGTGGATATATAAGTACATAGCTCTGTGTGAGCTGAGACAGCATCATCACAATGTATTTTTAGACCAACACCATTGAAGCCTTGAGGAACTAAGGTTATTTTTGTTCTAACCTAAATAGTATAAAATAAATAATTTCTTTGCCTGCTATATTAGGTTGCTCTATTTCATAAATCAGTGAAAATTACTTATAAGTCTAAAAATCATTTTTTACATATTTGAACATTTGCTGTAAAAAATATTTTAGAACAGGTTTGTTGCAGGAAAAAGGTGTCACATTGAAGACAAAACAAGGTGTTTATATTACCGATACAATTTAGTATATGCACATGGTACATTTTGCACAAATCAGGTTGTTGTTAGTTCATAAACTCATAAATAATTACAGCTAGTTCCAAATCTGTCATCTAAAGAAAAAAAAATGCAGTGTAAATATTCAGAGGTTTTCCTGTTCAAGAGGATGCAGCCAAAAGAAGAACAGGGGACAGAGAGACACATAGGAGACAATCGAAAATAAGAAAATAATGCTGTATTTCAAAATCAAATAAAGGATTTACATTTATATTAGGGATCCTTTATTTAGATCCAATGCTTACAAATAAGGTATTATAATGGTATGGTAAGCTGATTGCATGCAAGCTATATAGTAAAATCTGGTTGTAATTATTTGAAAGTAATATAATTTCATAACAATTGATTTATAGAACCAGACCCTCATCTGAAAACAAAATAGAAGAATAATAAAGTATAGAAAATCTTAATGAAAACATTTTCACTATAATCTTATTGCATCTCCGCTTTAGAAATTGTATACATTTTTCAGGATTTTTGTGCCTTTTTTAACAAAAAAAGAAACTGTTGGAGGCTCCACTTGATTTAAAATGCTAATGATGCACACAAATGTTCTATGCTTTGAAAAAGCAATGAAATCATTGAAAATACAAAATTATTTTTTTCTGCTTGTAAACTGTGAATGGGACCATTCTTAAATGCAGTGTCATTATAATAGTTTGTTAATTTAATTTGCAGCTGCACTGTTATTAATATAACTAAAGAGGTGTTGCTCCTGATACTGTTTGTTTAGCAATGACTGATAATGCCATAACTTATTTTTTGTGTGTTTAACACTGGGTTTTGGGGCTCTGAGCAACCTGGTCTGTTTGAAGGTGTCCCTGCCCATGGCAGAGGAGTTGGGACTTGGTCACCTTCCAACCTAAACCATTCTATGATTCTATAATTCTGTTTTTAAGAAAAGGTGGATATGGTTTTGTGAAATGCATTGTACAGAGTGTATTGGTCAACCTGATAAAGCTCTAAGACCCCAGTGGAGCCCCTCCACTGCTAAATTGGTCTTGAAGTATTTGAAGCCAAGCTGATATTTAAAATGTAGGTATCAAAGCACTGTACTGTTTTAAAACCAGAAATCAGTGTCATTTTGTCATGACACTATAATCTGATTCTATAGGCTATGATTCTTCTTTCACCTGTTGATTAAATGTACTGCTGTTTGCCACAGCCTTTCTTGGACTTTTTCCTTTGAGTATTGTGAAATATTCTTATATTGTAGTAGGAAGAAAAAGTTTTCTGTTGCAGTCAAAATTAATTGTTTGGGTTTGTGAGCGCTTGATTTATTTTTTTAATAGGTTCCCGAAAGTATTTTTCCAGAAAAGATGCCCACTTAGAAAATGCACTTTAGTGGTATAGATCTGAATTGTTTTTTCTATATCACTCTCTACATAAACATGTATCAGAACTGGCAAGGATAAACCAATAAAAACAGTCTAGGAGAAGGAATGGTCAGCAATTTCTTGGGATTTTGTTTGTTTGATTTCTTCATAATCAATCATTCAGATTAGCCATATAGAAAGCTACTGTACCAGTATATGAAGGGAAATGCAGAAAAAAAGAAAATAATTTTTCTTTTATTCTGGATTTGTGTAAAAGTTTTCTTGGGAAAATTTAAAGTAATTTTGGTTACATTATTATTAGCAGGTATTTTAAAAGTGGTGTATTAACATATTTTTTCATTGTTTTTCTATAATAGTGTCTGTGAGTAAAAGCATAAAGGGCAGGCAAGATGAGTTAGAGGCAATGACTACATGAATAAGGGAAAAAATTATTCTTATCCATTATCTGAATTTTAGTAGGTGGTTTTTTGATTCTAGCCTATAACATAACTTATGCATCACTGATATCAATGAGACTTCCCACTACTAGTAAATACAGGAAGATATTTGTGCCTTCGCCAAAAAGTTGGTCTCAGAAATGAATGTCTTATTTAAAAATATTAAAATAAAATGTAAGATACCAATTATGGTCATCATGGATTTAATCTCCTTCAGCTGGAGGAAGACCTAATCACTAACCCTTTAATTTCTGGCCTCAAAGCATTTTCACAAAGCTTATCTCTTGCTTGTGTCTGGTCCCTTTACTGAGAAGATGACTTTCTGTTATGTCTTATGTCTTATTTCTGGATAACAAGTAGCTCCATCACTCAGGTATCACAAGCATTTAATCACTTTGGGGAGTCTCTGTGTTGTCAATGGGCAGGAAAGTAAATGGGTTTACTTAGTTTCTGAATTGTTCTTCAAAGATGGCTCTCTCTTTTGCTTGTGTAAGATTATATGTACTTGTGTTAGATATCACAAATCCCTTCCTGTGTTCATTTTTGGCATAAAGATTAAAATATCAGTGTCAGGTTAATACCAGGTTATTATGAAAGTTTCTGTCTTATTAGTAAAAAATTATTTTCTATGCTTTCTTACAGTTGGAAATGGAAAAATCCCAGTTACAGAGTCTTGAGCTGGAGCACAAAAAGCTTTCCGCTCGTCTTGAAGAAGAGCGTGGAAAGAATAAGCATGTAGTGTTAATGCTGGTGAAGGAGTGCAAGCAGTTGTCTGGCCGAATTGTAGAAGAAGCCCAGAAACTGGAAGAAGTGATGTCAAAATTTGAAGAGGAAAAGAAAAAGGCTACTGAATTGGAGGAGTCTCTTGCAACTGAGAAACAAAGGAGTACACAAATGGAAGCTCAAATGGAAAAGCAGCTGTCTGAGTTTGACACAGAGAGAGAGCAGTTGCGTGCCAAACTTCATAAAGAGGAAACACACACCAGTGACCTCAGAGAAGAGAGAGATAAAATGATCAAAATGATTGAGCAATTAAAAAGGGAAAATGAAAGCAAAGCTAATCTTTCTCATAAAAATAAAGATAGGAGTCTTATTTCTGTTTCAGTTGAAACAGAAAAGCCAAGTTCAAGAACTGTTGCCTGCCAAACAGATACTGTAGTGATGGACAATAGCACAGAAAATGTTAAGAAGTTGCCTTTGACTGTCTCTGCAAAGTCTTCTACAGTGACCCCACTAGTGTCTGGCAATACAAAAATGAATGCGTGTGCCAATGCAGCATTTGTGAAGCCTGGCATTGATAGGCAACCTTCGTCTGGTGAGCTTGTCCCTCCGACAACTCCTGTTCTTGCACAGTATCAAAACAAAATTGAGGAAAATGGACCTAGTACAGCCTCATCCCCCGACTTACCAAGTAGCAGTTCCCCTTTTTCAAATAGTAATTCCCTTTGCACTCCTACCACGCCAACTGCCACAGCTCAGAATTCCTCGCTCACTTCATCTTTGCATTCACCAACTGCCAACACTACTGGGCATCCAGGCCTAAATCCACGAATCCAGGCAGCTAGATTTAGATTTCAGGCGAATGCAAATGATCAAGACCAAAATGGAAACACAACTCAAAGCCCTCCCTCCAGAGACGTCTCCCCTGCTAGCCGTGACAACCCAGCTGCCAAACAGGCAGCTCGGAATACTGTTACCCAAGTTCTGTCAAGATTTACAAGCCCCCAGAGTAGTGCTCCGTCGCGACCCGGGACATCGCATTCAGTGGAAGCTGGTAGAATGAATTTAAAGACTCCCAGTGTATCAAGAATTGACAGAGGAAACCCTCCACCTATTCCTCCTAAAAAACCAGGGCTTTCACAAACTCCTTCTCCACCACACCCACAGCTTAAAGTTTTAATGGATAGTAATCGGTCCCCAAATATAAGTGCAAAAACTGACACCAAAACCGTGACCTCACCTCTTTCAAGTTCACCACAAGGAATCAGGGTAATAAATGAGGAAATTATTTCTAAGTCCTCACCTCAGCTGCCACCAAAACCTGCTATAGATTTATCTGTGGCACCTGCAGGCTGTGCCATACCAGCCATAGCCTCATCTCAGGTGGGTGCCTGGTCTTCCCACTTTCCTGGACTGAACCAACCTGCATGTTCAGAAAATTCCTTTGTCATTCCCACCACCATTGCCTGTAGCTCCTCCATAAACCCTGTTAGTGCTTCATCCTGTAGACCATGTGATTCAGACAGCCTCCTGGTAACAGCATCAGGTAAAGGGATTGATATGCTACAAACTGTCTCCCTCAAAAATAACGTTTTGAGTTCTTTTATGCATCTCTTGTTTGCTTTATTTAATCTTTTCGTAGCTTTCTCTTTTTTACTTTCTAAAAGTTGAAATTTTAATTTATATTTTCCCACATTCCAGGGGTATGGAAATTCCTTTGCTGATTTAGTAACATAGATTAGTTTGCTTCCTTAAGGAGGTCTCTAAATGGAAGGATTTTTTTTAAGGGTAAAGAGGACTGATGTTTAAAGGAAATGAGCTGCTGATTATGGTATATTGAATAAACTTTTTGTTCTTTATTTTTGGTTAATGCTATTATTTTGCACTTCAAAATGCTTTCTCAGTCTAAAATTATGTTTTGAATATTACTTCTACAGGTGATCTTCCATGGAATATGTATTTCTGTGCTTTGTGAATATTTTAGAAATTAGGGCTATGGTGTTCTGCTATGGCCTTAGATGGTTACACATGAAGGCATATAATTGCCTGAATAATAGTACAGCTTCCTATATATCACTACATTCCTATTGAATGTGTTTCATTTTTATTTCTATTTTTCTATAGTTCTGGTTTTAGTTGTAGGCTTTGTTAATACTCTTGTATGGCATCTCACAGCTTTATTTCAACGGATACAGCTGTCTGGAGTCAGTGTATGTATCTGCTGCTCATTTTGCATTGTGGGTATTTACTGGTGTGTCTTATGTGCCACCAGCTTCAGGGAGTCTTCTTGATGGCAGTTAAGCGAACAAAGGTGACACTGATCTACCTTTCAGTTAATTGTAGATCTCCCAGAAATCTTTTTGTCAGCATATTTCCCTGCTGGGATTAATAGTACTAGAACATTAGATAAAAGTTCCTTTTTAGCTTGACTTGCACTGCAGTGAGGAAGAGAAACACACAGTTATGGAACACTTTTGACTTTCATCAGGATTGAATAATGTTTGAATTGTCTCAAACTTTTAACAGTTATTCTCAGTTCAGTTACGGTTCTTCAGGCTGTCATAACCCTAGTCCCTGCATCATCCTCTGTGGGGTAAAAAGCCCTGCACAGCTGCTCTTCCCTCACACAACCAACCACTTTCTCTTGGTAGCTGCACCACTAATATAAGGCACTTGAACTTGCTCATGGGTCCTGGGGATCTGTCCCAAAAGCAGTGTGTGGCAAACTTGTGTATGTATAGGAGATTCAGGGGTTCTCATTATTAAGCAATTTTTATTCCCATTCCACTTCACTGAAGACTTTGTAGATGTGTCAGGAGTAACCTCATCCTTTTAACATTTAATTGTGGCACTATACTCTCAGAATCATCTCTCATTTCTGAACTGTGCCATAAAAATAGGAACTCAGAAAACTTACCCTTCCATTTCTCTACTGCTTCTCAGTGTCAGCAACAGTGGGATTTGATGATTACCTTTTAGTTTTCTACTTTTCATACAAAGGTCCTGAATTTTCATCTTAAATTCCTATTCCTAGATAATTCTGATTGTCTTGTCAACCAGATCATTAGTGTCCAGTATTCCAGATATTTTCCAAACTTAATTTGTGTTTGGGTGCTATTAGGCTCCATGATGGAATTAAAATGTCTTAAAAAATAAAAATCTAAGATTTTAGAATATATAACAAATTACTGGCAAAATTAGCTTCAAAATAAATAGTTTTTCTAGGCAAGAGATTGTCTCTTACCAGCATGAATTAGACTGTATATTTCAGTTAGTATTGCAGTAATTATATGAAATTCGGTAGTCATTTAAGATACTTGGATCACTGTTAAAAAAAAAATCTCATGCCCTAAAAATAAAATTGCTAATACTGACTTCATAACTCCCTCTATTGCTATTGCTTTAGTTTGTGCTTCAAAGTGCAAACTTTTTTCTTAGAACAATCACCCTTTTCAATCAGACTCCTCCCCCAAATAGTCAGTTTGTGTTTCTTATGAAATTTGTGACAGTTCTCAGAGACAATTCCCAAAGATAGTATTTTTGTCAAAAATTGTTATTTTTTTTAATTGTATTGGTTTGTGTTAAGATTGCCCTTCTTTCTTAAAATACGTTCACTTGGTTTTGGGAGGGATGGAAATATGTGAGTCCATTTGATTCCCTTGCAGTCCTTGCTCTGAACGTTTGACAGTTGTAGTGCTTTGTAAGTAGCACTGCTTTTTGTGTATTTTTGCAATTGCAGATGAAAAACATACCCCATGATCCAAAATCTGCAAAGAAAGATTGCTTAAACTCTACTTAGTTGTTTGCTGGTTTATTTTATTAATATGGAGATGTTACTGACTACATACAAGCTCAAAGAACCTTCATAAATTTCTCTGTAATATTCAGGTGAATATTCAGGAGCTTCTTATCTTTTACCCAAATTAATGCTTATATTTTATTGCACTTATTCTTCAGTCCCATTTTATTTATATTTTTAATGAGACTTAATCTATTTTGGCCAAATGTTATGACAAACTGCAGAACTAAATAAACATTGAGCAACAGATGGAAAGACATTTCCTTCAAAATTTTATGCTGACAAAAAATTTAGACTTTATAAATATATATCGAAATAGATTTTATCTTGGAAAAGAGAAACCAAATTTAAAAACACTGGCTTTGTTAAGATGATATGGTCAGTAATGCCTGAATCCATGTCACTGACTCACTTCTTTCAGTTTCTTAAGTATGACTTTTCTTGAGGTAAACATCTAACAAACAACTATTGCTGAAACGTCCTTCCCATATCTGCATTTTCATGCCCTCTAGGCACAGATTCAGCTGGTTTTATTAATGATCTGGTTGATTTTTTAATATGTTTTATTTACTTTTTTCAGAAAATGTTTAGAATTTCAATTTTGCTTTCAGTTGAAGCAGAGCATGGTGAAATCTTATTCATATCTTATTGTATAATGAATAGTGGGCTTCAATCAGAGGTTTTTTTATTATTTTTAACAACAGTGCCAAACAAATTTAACATATTAAAAGANTGCCCTCTAGGCACAGATTCAGCTGGTTTTATTAATGATCTGGTTGATTTTTTAATATGTTTTATTTACTTTTTTCAGAAAATGTTTAGAATTTCAATTTTGCTTTCAGTTGAAGCAGAGCATGGTGAAATCTTATTCATATCTTATTGTATAAGTAGTAGTGGGCTTCAATCAGGTTTTTTAATTATTTTTAACAACAGTGCAAAACAAATTTAACATATTAAAAGACATCAAAAAATCCTTAATTTTTATTTTTTTTGTTTGCCAGTAAATTCATGTATCTTTCTTCTTACTGTGGAATCAAAAGAATTGATAATAACATAAGCACTAAAGTATTTCAATTATTAATTTTAAAAGAGTTTCCTAGTTAAATCATGTCAAGAGCTTGATTTTCAGTAAGAAATTGTCTTAGTTCTAGAAAGAGCAACTATGAAGAGCAAACTTAAAATCAGAGCACTGATCCTGTCAGTTATGTGTTCTGCTAAATTAATGTGATAGTACCTTCTTTTACAGATGGGGCATTGTACCACATGTTGCTCTTTTCATCCCTGGTAGGAAAAGACTCCAGCTTTTGTCATTAATGTTAAGCAGACTGCACGTAGAGAAATTACAATGAACATTTATGGCCTGATTCAAAATCTGCTCCAGTGTTTTCATTAACTTCAGCAGCCTTTGAACGGGTGCCAAAATGCTTCTGCTCTGTTTGGATTTCTGCAGTTCAATGGCTGTAAGACTTCAAAATGGAAACAAATGTAGGCATTTGGATTTTCATACCCCTTGGATTTCTGCTTTCACTTTCTTCTTGGTTTTGTGCTTTCTATGTCACTCTTCTATGAAGTGTATTTTTTATTTTCCTCATTTCTATAATGATCGATTTATTCTCTCTGTACAATTGGTTTTGAAGATAAAAGTGGGGGCAGGGTGTGTGTGAAGGACTGACGTAGGCTCTGAAATTAACCATCTCACATTCTGAAGCTGATGCCAGAAGCTGTTTTTGACTGTCCCTCTGCCCTTCATCACTGCATGACCTACAAGCTTTCACAGACGCTTCACGTTTCCTAACTTTGCGTCTGAAATAATGTGCCTTATTTATTGGTATCTTCTAATGTTGGTGTGTTTTATTGGATTAATTGAACTTTATTATATTGCTTTACATTGATAATAGAAGCTACAGTTATTACATTTTATTTATGATATTACCTTTTTTTTATCTTTTTCAGTAGAAGGTTTTCATTTAATTGTAACCTAGTGTAATGAATTTCATCACTGAAATGCAACAAGATATTTTTCATTATTTTTCATTTCAAAGAGGTGAAATGAAACTTAAGACACCATATGTGGCATAAAAAAATTCCTTTATTTTGGTATTTCTTTGACGAATGCTTTAAAAACGAACAACAAACAAACCACATCAAAAAACTTGCACTATTTTCAAGAAGGAAGGGAACCCAGAAATACTATTCATATTACCAAAATTTCAGTATATCTTCATCAATGAATATTAGAAACTGGAATACCACCTTAGCAATATCCACTATCAGTTAACTACCACATCAAGACAGTAAAAACAACACAGGTACTATTTTAAAAACATTATATATATATATATGTATATATATGTGTGTATATATATATATACACACACACAAACAGCTGCAGCACAGTTAGTTTCAAAGAATAACAAAAGATGGGAAAAATAAAAACACCTTTATAATGGAAAGAAATAACAAAAGTTATTCTTTGGACCTTTGGGAGTTTTGTAAGAGTTAATTGTTCTCAAATATTGGGAGTGGAGATAAACTATTTTCTTGCCACTTAAAGGATACAGTTTACTTTATATATTGCTTATTGGGTTTTTTTTAAAAAAAAACAACAACTTCAAACCTCAAAATTAAAAATACTGGAGAAGCAAATATTGGTAAGAGTATTAATAACCAGAAGGTAGCTTCAGAATTAAAGTTATATGAAGATGTATGGAGGTAATGCTACAATGTATCATTGATTTAAAGTTTGATTTACAAGGTGACTTCATAACTCTAGTGATGACTTCTTGCAGTGAATATGAAAAATTAAGTTGAATAATAAGCTAACATTGTGAAAATACACGAATGTTTTTCTATTAGATACTAAATGAGTAAACTTAATTTGAATTGACGAATTTAGCTTACTTTAGACACAAATATGGGAATATTCCAAGCATTTATTGTTTTGGATTTCTGAACTAGAAACAAGCTGTGTTCTTCATTGGCCCTGCTCAAGTCTTGTATAAGTCTTGATGTTAAAGTTTATACAGATCTTACCAGGTTCTCAGTTTATTGTTTCTATGGAATTCTATTGGGAATTTCTATTTAATTTTGTTTTCCAAAATGTGGAGCATATCATCATGGCATAGTAGAGCTGCTGCCTCATACTTTTTCTAGTTCAAGGTGTTAGAGGTTGGATAGCACTGGATCAGTTTGAATGGAGCTGAAGGTAATGCCTTGCAGCTCCTCTTCAATCTTGGACATTGCAAACCTGATTAAAAGTTGCAAAAACTTGCTTTGTAATGTCAGGTTTCAGCATCATTTACTAGCCTATTTGTGGCCACAGAAGACAAAGTTATTTATTCAAGAGATAAATATAATGTGGATTTTCTAAAGGTAATAGTGAAAAGACAAAAAAATCATCTTTCTCCATTTTCTCTTGCAGTCCTTGATCAAGGAAGAATGCACAAAATATTCCATGCCTCGTGCAGCAAACTTCATATTCTTAATAAAGTCTCTACTAAAGCTGATAAGTAATGAACAGAACATTTAACCACAACTCCTAAGCTTTCAGAGCCTTGGATTGAATATTCTTTGGTAATGGGGTGACTTGAAAGCTTTCACTCATAAATTTTATATAACCTCTTATTCATTCACACTGGAGCATTTTATAATATATTGTTTAAGTATTGCTGAGTAAAAGGAACATTACCTTAGTGTAGAGTTCAATAATTAATACAGTTATTTCTGTATTATTTGTGGAAATTATTTCTACAGGGTTTTTTCAAACTTATTGAAAGGCACTTAAAGTCATTAAAGGCTTTCTATGTGATTTATGTTAATAACTACAAGTGAGTTATGTAAATACTAAACATATAAATACTAAAGTTTGCACTAAGACTGTAAGGAGGATAAAATTTCATATGCAAATAAGTACTCTGTTTTGAAAACCTATCTATAGATACTTAAAAAAAAATCTTCCCTGCCTATCACAAATAAATTAAAACTTGTCTAAAACTTTTGTTAGTTTCTGAATTTTAAGGATATAATTTTTTTGAGACATTCATCTGCTACTACAGTTGATAATGGGTTTCACATTGACCTTTTGTAATGAAATCCTGTTTATTTGCATGAACACCTGTCACCCCTGAATACAGTTTTTATTCTTCAGAATACCTCCTAATGTATAGACAAAGCATCATCACAAAACTTGTGCTAAACTAACAAATGCTGTCATTTTGATGATACTTTTTAACTTTTAAAAGAACACAAAAAATGCAGGGCTTTATTTATGTGTCTTCCATCTAATTTCTATTGCTTTAACTCACAGGCTGGTCTTCCTCCCTAACCCCTTTGTTAACAAGTGGTGGTCCTGTCCCCCTGGGTGGCAGGCCCACCCTTCTTCACCAAGCTGCTGCCCAGGGAAATGTCACTTTATTATCAATGCTGCTTAATGAAGAAGGACTGGATATTAATTACTCTTGTGAAGATGGCTATTCTGCCTTGTATTCTGCTGCTACGAATGGACATACAGGTAAATTATACTAAGGTTTATTATGACATGCATGGAAAACAGTGAAAGCTTATTTCATAAGTTTTTAGTAGTCAGGTCAAATGCATGTTTCTTAAAAATGTGAAATTGAAACTGAAATATATAGGTTATATGACTAAAGTCATGATATAGCATATATATATAAGCAATGCTTCTGGTGGCAGGATTTTGTAACACAGAGAACATTTGAAACAGAAAATAGCTTGTGGTAACATTCTGCAGGAAAATCCATTCTAATTCTCCACACCCTTCCTATAAAAAACCACAAGGTATCATCACCCCATGTTCTATGGCGAACTAAAGATCTTTTCTAGCAATGGCAACTTGAAAGAAAGAACTTTCCTCTACGTGGAGTAAGCAGGAAAGAATAGATCATCACCAGGGTTTTGATCTCCTGCAGCAGCAGTGAGAATGATGGAAGATAGTGTCAGAATAGTGTGTTACTTGGGAAATAAAATGAACTGACTGTATTTTTTAATTAAATGAAATGGCCTTCATTTGTTCTCTAGGCTCTCCTGAGAAAATTAACAAGTTTCTTTTTGTTTCCTTACTGCCCTAACCCTCTGCCTTTGAGGCTTCCTCTGAACCCTTCAACAGTCAGTCATCATTTATGGAGCAGATCATCCTGAGTGCAATTACACAGCACCTACAGGGTGGACAAGGGATTAGACCCAGCCAGCGTGGATTTAGGAGGGGCAGGTCCTGTCTGACCAACCTGATCTCCCTCAAGGATCAGATGACCCACCTGGTGGATGAGGGGAAGGCTGTGGATGTGCCTGTCTGGACTTCAGCAAGGCCTTTGACAGTCTCCTATAACATGCTCCTGAAAAGGCTGGTAGCCCATGGCTTGGACAGGGGCACTGTCTGCTGGGTTAAGAGCTGCCTGGAGGATCGGGCCCAGAGAGTGCTGGTGAATGGAGCTGCATCCAGCTGGCGGCCGGTCGCTAGTGGTGTTCCCCAGGGGTCAGTGTTGGGCCCAGTTTTGTTCAACATCTTTATTGATGATTTAGATGAGGGGATTGAGTCCATCATTACCAAGTTTGCAGATGACACCAAGTTGGGAGGGAGTGTCGACCTACTGGAAGACGGGAGGGCTCTGCAGAGGGATCCAGATAGACTTGAGAGATGGGCTGATTCCAATGGGATGAAGTTCAACAAGGCCAAGTGCCGGGTCCTGCACTTTGGCCACAACAACCCCCTGCAGCACTACAGGCTGGGCACAGAGTGGCTGGAGAGCAGCCAGGCAGAAAGNAGAGGAGGCTCAGGGGTGACCTCATCGCTGTCTAGAACTACCTGAAGGGATGTTGTAGCCAAATGGGGGTTGGTCTCTTCTCTCAGGCAACCAGCAGTAGAACAAGAGGGCACAGGCTTAAGCTCTGCCAGGGGAGGTTTAGGTTGGACATTGGAAAGAAACTGTTTACAGAGAGAGTAATCAAACATTGGAATGGGCTGCCCAGAGAGGTGGTGGATTCTTGTCCCTGGAGGTTTTTAAGATGAGACTGGACGTGGCAATGAGTGCCATGATCTAGTAATCAAAGTGGTATTGGATCAAGGGTTGGACTTGATGATCTCAGAGGTCTCTTCCAACGCAGTTCATTCTATGATTCCATTATTCATATTTTATGAATACATTTATGAAATGCAGCAAGTATGCTAGTAACAGACATGAATTTCAGGGATACTAACTCCAAGCAATAATTTTAATTTTGCTTTTAACATAAGGCTTTTGAACAGCAGCTTCCTTTGAAAGTTAAGATAGTTTTTTCTAGTTATGTATCAACCTCCTAGATTCTTATATTGCAAGTAATATCATTATGGACACTAAAGATGAAATTCAGCAAGATTTTATTTCAGAGTAGAAGGTGGAACATAGTGCCACTAGAGCCACTGCTTTCAAGAGTACTTTGTGGTTTTAGTTAACAAAATATTTGTTAGTAGCACAATTAAAAAACCTCAATCCAGTGTTCCAAATAGTATTTAGAGACACTGTTTCATAACTTTTCTCAAGTATTTTAAAAATAAAAGTAAAGTTAGGATACAAAATCTTTAGCTAGGCAGACAGTGTGGACTTTTTGGCATGTCCAGGATTAATTTTGCTATCAGGCATAGGGAAAGAGGAATTTTCCCTTTCCTCGGTATGGTATATTTTGTCTTTGCTTGCTAGATGCTATGCTTTCTCTTGTAGAAGCATCTGGGCCTTTTCACCTGACAGATTCTTTCCTGATTCCAAGACCTTCAAAATAGTGGGAAAGTACCTTTTAAAACTTTTTTCTTTTGCACTTTTTTTTTTCAATTTTTATCTGCTGTATTAAGAGTCCAAGTTTATCATATTTGTCTGGATTTATTTTTCTTCCGTCACTGAATGGATGTCAGAGGATTCTTCTAGGCTTACATCAATTTATCCCTGCTGATGTTTTGTTTGTGGGAGACCAAAATTGACCCAATTCTTCTTTACTCATCTTGTATTCCAAAAATGTTTCAAAGAAAATACCCTGGTTTTCAGTTAAAATTACTGAGCAGCTCTTGCTTTACAGCAAAGACAATTTGGTTTCTTGTTTTATTGTCAAAATTTCAAATAAGAGAGGCATTTGACAGAAATGTGGAAACAGTAATAAAACCAAACACATGCATATGCATCCTGTAATTGTTTAGTATCTTTTACCTTTTAAGATAAAAAATATATTACAGAGGTCTTAGTGTCACTCTTCTATTTATAGTTGACAGGATGTGAAAAAAAGACTTTGTTGTACAAATCATCACATTTAGGTTGGAAGAAACCCTTAAGGTCATTGAGTCTAAACATAAGACTTAACAAATGAGCTTACCCTGCTGGGTGATGACACCATGATTTAATTTACTGAGTATATTTTCAAAGTGAAGTTAGTGACTAAGTGAATTTAGAGTTTTCCAGGACCCTTCTAAGTCAACTAACCAGATTTTCCTATTTCTCTTGGAAAAGATGTGTCCAGAAGAAAAGAGTAACTCTAGACTTGGTAAGAAATTCATAGTGAGTACCTTCCTTCAGAAACAAATACCATGTTGCAGGGAGTCTGGGAAGAGTGGAAAGTGAATTATTTCCACACATTTTCAGTGAAGAAATACAGTATTTGAGATGTGTAGATAACTAGAAAATGGTAGAGCATATTGTGACCAGCATCTCAACCCGTTCTGTTGAGAAAATTGAGTTACACAAGAAAAGAGAGCAGTGAAATATTCTGTCCTGATTTATCCTTATTGCAAAATGTGTAGCTTTCTTGCTTGTAAACAGTTGCCTTTTGAGAGCTGCAGCAGATTTTTCCGGCTCATGAAGTTAATAGCAGATGCTTTGTTTCTGACACACGCTGTCCTTAATTCTGTAGGTCTCAGAGAGAGAGAATTTCACCTTAAAAATATACACTTTCTTTGTGGTTTATCTTATACTTATGATGTAACCACTAGATTGGGATAGCTGAAGAGGTTATTTTGTCAGGCTGGCTTGGTTTGATCCATTAGCAAAGCAGAAACCATTTCTGTCTGTTATGCACTTAATAACATGTACAGTAGTTCTCGTAGCTAATGGATCTGCATAGCTGTATTGTGTTGCAAATCCTGACCATTCTCTGCCATGTGAGGTGGTTGAGAAGGACAGAATGAAATAATAAAGAGATCCTGAAACTGAGAAATGTGAAGAGAATAATAGTAATATCCTTTGGACTCAGCTAATGTGCTAATCATATGCATTTATGGTATAATTGATTCTCTTCTATCCTGAGTATTTGGAGGCTGTGGCACCCTGATTGATAGGAAAAAAACTGGAGTGATGTGGGAAGTAGAAAGGAGTGAGGTGCAGAGGCTTACAGCTACCCGGAGTCAGCTTTGTCAAGCCACCGGATGTATCTGCATGGTGTTTGCCAGCACTCTGGAAGAACTAACTACCCAGCTGTGGTGGAGAGCAGTAAAGTCTCCAGGTGTTTGTGCTAATTCACTTCCATGTTTTGCTTTTGTTTTGACTAAAACCTTTAACTTAGCGAAAACATCAGTGTCTGTCTTGTGCCTGCCCTTCCACCCAGTGCTCCCCACTGCTGGCTACTTATGTGGCAGACAGGAGTGAACTGGAGTTAATGAGCCTGGAGTCACCCAAATTACCTTTCTCCAAATCCCAATAAAAAGTCCATCCAGAGGACCAAGGCTTCTTGGAGATAATTGCTTTTTTACTTGACATGCCACCAGAACAGGTCTCCTAGAGATAACTTGCTCACATGGTGTGCCTTATGAAAGTAGTTGTATTTCCTCATGGCCACACTTCCCCTTAGAATAAACAGCTCTTTTCAGTGAACTTCCTGGGAAACAGTGTTTTCACAGAGATAAGCTACCTCCTGAATGATCTGGCGATCAGTAAGTGAATTAACCATTTCTTTCTAGAAAGGTCGTCTTGTTCTGTGTGTTCTTCATGGCTTTTGCATGGCTAACATGCTTTATGAAGAAACAGAGGCATATTTTAGCCAACCACTTGAAACTTCTAGGTGAAAAATTTTACATCCTTCATAACCTTCAGAAGTATTTTAGGATGTTGAGCAGAAATCTGTGTTTTTAAGTTAATCGTTTAATATACACCTGGAAATTGTAACTAAAAGAAAAAAAGGCCATTCTTAGAAGAGGCATTTTTTCTGTTAAAAAGCAAATGAAAATATAATTTTATTTTAAGTTGGTATTATCTTACATTTGGAAGGACTAGGTAAGTTAGTTAACTGAGAGCTTCATTGTGACTTAAAAAAAATTAGAGGTGAAGTCCTGGTAGCTTTTTGTGACAACCAACCTTACAACAACAACAAAAAAGTAATTTCAGATCAGATTACTTATTTCAAAATTTAATAATTTTAATTTACAATATAATATATTATTGTTGTAAAATCTTATTGCTTAATGTTAAAGTATTTATTCAAGCAACTCTAAAACATCTATATTAATATTTGAAAAAATTATAACAGGACTAAGTACATTAAAGAATGCTTTAGATTAGTCAGATTTCTAAATAATTTTTAATATATGTTTCTGATATCTAGAGCTAAACTTCACTAGCAAAGCTTGGCTTCAGAATCTTACTGAGTGCTGGAACGGCATAAATTAGGCTTGCTCAGAAAATAGGTCAGGAATTTATAACTGATGTTGTAGCTGAGCTTATTTTCCAAGTAATAGTTTCAATTAAAAAAGACTTGCTTTATTTTGATCTAGGACCAATTTCAAGAATGAGAAGCAGATTAACTATTTTCTTCAAACTTAATTGCATCAAATGATATTCCAATTTGTGGGTGAAAAGCAGTTTAATTACTATGTAATTAATTATCTTAATTTAGCTGTAGGGATGGTGGAAACAGGCTGGTACTATTTGTGGCATGTCATTTTGGAATTATGTGAATGGGAATGGTTTGGGGAGGTTTGTCAGCTCATTTGATTTGTCATTGCACTCCCAAGTCAAAGTGTCCTAAAACAAAATTGGCCGGCGGCGTGTTGCTTGATTTATGTGTGGCTTGTGAACATCTCCCCTTTGGCTGTGGTGTTTGGGATTTATCACTTGACTGTGCCGTGGGCAGTGATGCCTTTGGGGGCTCCTGGATCGTTCAGATTCCCCTCTTTGGATGTTAATTAGCTGACGCTGTGAGAGTTGCCAGCAGTGGGCATGTGTTTGAATCCCAGCAGAACCCAATCTAAGCCCTTTCTGCAAGAGGATGGTGGTGCCCCCAGGCATTCAATTCTCACCTCTCTCTTGCAAACTTCTTCCTGTCCCCTAAGGTGTGTATGTGTAGTCCAAAAGACTGGCTGATGTTGCCCCTTGAGTCTTTTATAGTTTTAACTGCTTGGTTTTGTTGACTCAGTCTATGGTTCTGCTCTATTTATAGATTGTGTGAAATTGCTGCTGACTGCAGAAGCACAAGTTGATGCTGCTGATAAAAATGGCTTTACACCCTTGTGTTCAGCAGTTGCCCAGGGACATGTCAAGTAAGTGAAGTCTTTTAAGATTTTGCCTGTCAGCTGTTACTCAATTTTATATTCTCTGTATTTTTTTCTTTACTGTTTCATTCTTTAGTATAAATGCATTTGACTATAATTTATTGAAAGCATCTACTTAAACACCTTTTTTTTTTTTTTGCTCAGCTGAAGGTTTTTCTTAAGCAACTGTCATCAAGTGTTTATCATCCTTGTGAAATTCAGTGGTTTACATTCACAATTTTTCAACACAGCTGCAGTGGTTTAAGATTTACAGATTTAAAGTAACCTGTATTTATACCTATGTATAAAATCATACCTTATACATGTGTGTATGGGATGACCACAGGTAGATCTGTATCTGTAAAATCAGTACATCATTATAAAATATTTCAATGCTGTATGTTATAAAGAGGCTTTGGATGTCAAATATAAGACAATTTTACTGCTTTATTGTTTCCTGTAGGTGTGCAGAATTATTAATTATGTATCAGGCTGATATTAACCATGCTGCTGAAAGGGGACAGACACCTTTATACCTGGCCTGTAAAAATGGAAATAACGATTGTATTAAGCTACTGTTGGAAGCTGGAGCAGATCGAACAGTAAAAACCAGTGTAAGTTAAAATAGTTATTAAGGTTAAAGTGCATTGTATAGTACTGAATGTTTACATCAAAATATTTATTTAAAGTTTTCTTTAAAGCTCGAATAAACCATGTCATTCAAAATTAGTGTTTTGTTCTTTTCATTATACTTTCTGGCTTTATTAAAATTGTATATCATCTTAAATCTTCTAAATTATGTGACTTTCATATCATTTTACATATTTCACATTCCACCTGCAGTTCACTGCAGACTTTTCTCCAGAACTGCATTTGTAAAACAGAGCTTTTCTAGTCTGACTTATTTTTAAGGTGGAGAAGCAGAGATAGGGATTTTGCTTCCAGTTTTTATGTCAGGGTGCTTTGTTGTTGTCCTTGAGGACACCACCTCAAAACTTTTTTGCCAGTATTGTAAAATCTCATATATCACAAATGGGGGAATATGGCAAAAAAATTTGCATCTGAAGGAGAAAGGGGAGGAGGACTATCTTAGAATTAATGCCTATTTATTGCCTTTTTCAGAAAATTTTTCTTAAGATTCTGATGTGAACATGACAATAAATGGGAATGGTAACCTGTCCCAAAATGCAGCACAAAGAATAGGAGCTACAGAACATTCTGCCCCTCCTGTAATTATGACACTAAATTTTTTGTTACTCATTTATTTTGCATCTGGAAATTTAATATATTGGACTTGCAATGAGAGAAGGTTGTAATGTCAAAACCATGAAACTGACTGATTAATGCAACAGGAAACAGTGTTGATAGTTAGTCATGTCAGTTTGATACACAATAAGGAAAAGTTTACTGTATCACTTAGACTCTTCTAAAAATTTTGAAGACTTTATTTGTTGGGTTGTCCTTGAGGAAAGCTGTGGAAATTTCTTGCTGTTACATTTTCTTCCTTCTCTTTCTTCAACCCCAAACACATACAAACAACTCTGTTTTCCCAGAGGATTATTATGTCACTCTTGCTTATCTTCTTAATTTCTAAACAGAAGCTTCCATTCAGGTTCATTGCTGGTATAAGTCTGCAAACATTTGTCTATATGTTTGGTGGGAGTGTGCTGTTTGATTTTGGTTCTTTTTAGGATGGCTGGTCACCAATTCACGCAGCAGTGGATTCTGGTAATGTTGAAAGTCTCAAGCTACTTATGTACTATGGAGAGCCAAACAGTGGGAACTCTTTGACAGTTGCAGAGTCTAATTTAGACTACTTTGATTTGGAGAAGAGAGAAGATGACTACAGCAGTAGAGTAAAGCCTGTTGTTTCTGCAGATCTCATCAACCACGCTGACAAAGAGGGTTGGACTGCTGCCCACATAGCAGCATCAAAAGGCTTTAAGGTCAGTCTGTGTGAACAATTACAGTAACCTTATAGAATTTAGGCAAGATAAATTCTTTTATCTTTGAAGAATTAAAACTTAGACATCAAATATAAGTTTTTTGTCTAGTTTATTGGCACACTTGATTTAACAGAAACAGAGCCATACTTCCAGTGGACAATTTACTCCAGAACCTAGGTGTCAAACGGAGTGAATTGTCATTTAAATGTCTATTTCTTTTGGGGTAACAATAAAAAGAGAAAACTTCATTACTTGAGATTCAGGGTTTTGAAGTTAAAGTGAGGTGAATCCCACCCTGAATGCCAATTCAATGGGTGTCATGTACTTATGCATGTACATTATGTCATGTACATTAGATGGACATAGTTTCCAGTTACAGATAGGGATGATTTAGCTATGAACAACTTCTCCTGTCTGAGGAAAAGCAATTTGACAATCAGACTTGTGCAATAATATATTGTTTAATTTATTATTTTGGGCAGCTTTTTTTTTAGCAGGAAACAAATATGGGTTTGGGGGGTTAACTAGACATGGAAAATGATGTGACAGGTCTTACTGATAAAAAACAGGAAGATTTCTGGAAACTGAATATTACTTGAAGGTTTTGACATCAAAAGTTATACACTTCTAATGCTGACTGTTTAAGGGACTTTTTATATGACAGCTGTCAGTCAGATCTTCACAGAATAGAGTGAATTTTAAGAAAATATAGTCCAAGACTTCAAAACTCAGCTTGTGATTACATGCCTGGTTCAGTATCTGTCATTATCTTCACTTTATTCCTGATAAATTTACTATGATAGGTTCAAAATAGACAGATTTAATATTTACTTTATTAAGTTGGGTTTTTTTAAGGGCCAGCCACTGCTTACTCAGTATTTTGCATTACAAAGAGTCAGTGTTCCATTACCAATGTCTGTTATTCCGCTCATCTGAATTTTGATGGAGTTTATAATCTGCAAATACTTTTAAAATGTGCGATTTGTTGACTCTTTCTGCAAGAATAAAATCCTCAGGAACTTGGAAGCTGGGTTTCGTTTACTGTTTAAAAGTTCTTTTGGCTAGGTGATCTCTCTGAAGGTTCTGGCACTGGAAGTCTTCATCTGTATCTTTCATAAATAACTCCAAGTCAACTGTTGGAGGGTAGTCTCTTAGGTGATGAAGACAATATATAGCTGGCAGTCAGATTCCTAGTTTTGATGTTGCAGGGAGTTTATAAAATTGTATTTGATGCAATGCATTTATTGACTTGGGATATGTTTGGGATATTAAAAAGCTAAAAAAGCCTATAGCCGTTTTCAAGTCCAGTTAACACTTTGACTGCTTTCTCTAATCCATTATCTACACTGCATGTCATTCATTGTGCCACATGATAGCTGCATATAAGCAGTGCTGGCACTTGCATCCTTTTGTTTCAATGCCATTCTTTACAGATGCATTCTGCTAGGGTGTCTTAGCTGTTCTTTCATAGGCAACACAGCCAACAAAAATCCTCATTTTCCTGAGGGAATAGGCTTGTTTCTTTGTTCTGTCCCACGTCTTCCTGCTTTACTTCCCACGGTCAGCCTCGCTGTTCAGTCCTTTGCCTTCTGCTGTCCTTACTATTCATTGCTGCCACTTGAGAGTCAGCGTTAACGAACTAACCTGGCAAGAAAATACACACTTTTTTCTGCTTGATTTTCTTCTGGCAAACTTAGTAAGCTAATACATTTTTTAAAAGCAATCACAAATGCTGAAGCTACAGTCTGATAAAATGTCACCTCACATACAAATATACCTTGGATCACTGCTGTGTTTATGAAAGGTCTCAGGATGTCAGATATACTGACAAAAGTTTCTGGTAGAACAGCTACAAAATAGGTAACCTTACCCAAACCTGCAACAAGCCACTGTTCTGCATCACAATACTTAATGTCTGCTTCTCTGTGTTTTCAAGGTTTTGTTTCCCTGCTGTGCTTAACCCCAGAAGTTATAATACAGTATTAAGTAGTCTAATTTCTGTTGTTGTTTGTTTTTTGGGTGGTTTTTTTTTAAAGAGTTTAGGTCCTTTAATAGCATATCTGAAGATGGCAAACCTCTTTTGAAGGCCACCTATATTTTTGCTGAATGATGATCTTTAGAAGCAAGGACTTAATCCTTCTTCTGATTGCTGGTCAATCAACATTTGAATGTAGTTTTATGAGAGCTTTTTTTACCCCACAGTAGTTTGGTAGGATCTATATAATTAATTTTTTTTTTCATGTTACAGTATGATTGTACAAATCTAAATTTATATGCTAATAGCTTCTTTCTAACAAATTTTAATGGTTTTTTCTTTTGATGGGCACATGACTTTTTTTTTTTTTAAGAGGACATCATGTTGGCATCCACAAGATGTTTATGCCCAGACTTAATAAAAATGCATTTTTATGTCACTGAATTGTTACTATGCTTGCAAAAATTCAGGTTTACCTGCCAAAGAAGATGTTTGCAAGGTGATTTTAAAATGATTCTCTTTCTGTGTCTCACTCAGATGTCAGGCATGATGGAAACTCCTACTTGGTGAAATGCAAAATGAAATTGGTTGTATGGATTGCTTTCTAAATAGATTAATTTATTAGTCTGATGAATCTTTAGAATTACTTACTTAATAATTTCAACATTGAGGCCAAGATGTTCAAACCAGGTTGTGTAGATGGGCTTCTGTTTCCTTATAAATGCCTAAACTAGTGGCCAGATATTAAGAATTTCTTAATTCAACTGATCAGCACTTGATCATCTTGGAGACTGTAAGAGCCTGGCTGTGTATGTTCTGCTCTTTCAAAAATATGATTTGAGACTTTCAAGTCTTCAATAACATATTTTTTCTCCTGATTTTCAACTTCCTGAGAAACATCATTTGAATCTCATCTATAAAAACTCTGTAGATGCTTATCTTTGGAAATGCATGTTTAAGACTATCAGTTAGGAAATTGGTAGAACTCTTTAATGCAGCAAATGGACAAGTGAATAATACAGTTCCTACCTTTGCAGAACTGTCTAGAAATCCTTTGTAGCCATGGTGGACTAGAGGCTGAGAGAAAAGATAAGTGTAATCGAACATTGCATGATGTTGCTACTGATGATTGCAAACATCTCCTAGAAAACTTAAGTAAGTAAATGCTATCAGCACTATATAAAAATGTTTTTAGTAAAGAACTTGTGGGACAAAAATGAGAAATATGGAAAGGGTAGTTGTCACTTTTTTGGTACCACAGTATTAAGTTTCCTTAATCTAGCAAGTTTCTGTTCTTCAAATTTTGCAAAAGCATATGATAAACTTTTGTTTGAAGTTATTAAATGATTCATGCCTTTGTTTTTAAACCACTTGAAAAGATGGTACATATTGTGCATGTGCAAACATCCATATTCTCATAAAATTTCTGGATTTAATATTGATTACTTTTTCCAAAACTATTATCTTCCTTCTATTTTTTCTTCAAATTCTTGCAGAAGTAAGTCACTTAGTGGTAGATAGCTCTCAAATTTCTTCAAGCTACGAGAGTCATCAAGTCATATCTGAATCTCTTTTTAGAGCACAATTTTATTTGTCACTTGTTTATTGTTGAGGGGATTGTTTGTTTGATTCTTCAAAAATGTCTTAGAGGCAACATTGAACAATTTCTTTTTTCCAATATCAGTAACTTAGGTCAGAAGACTGTTCTTCTGTTGAAACCTGTTATCTTTTCCTTATCTTTGAGTTTTCTCAACACTCAGTAGAGCAGGCTGACCTGTATATTTCTTGAGATAGAACTTAATTCATCCACCGAGTAGTTCTGTGTATATCTCTATATATTTATATCTGTGTATACAGAGAAATATATATCTGTATTTCTCTGTATAGTGAAACATATTGTCTTTGTAGATTTGTATGCTTTAAATGTTTTATATTTATTCACTTTTTGGTGTTTGTTTTATGAGATACAGTGATATGGGTAGTCAAGTTTCTTGATTATCAACAAATTAGGGAAGCTTTCTGTCTGCTGCTTCTGATTTTCCTCTTCAGCGACTATGAATCTTGGTTCTAACCATTTTACTGCAGGTTCAGAGGGGAGCAGCTCATTTTCTAATAGAAACTCCTCCATAGTGATCTTCTTTATCAAGCCAAGTTCTTATGGTTGAATATGTAGCCTGTTAAGTTAATGCTTGTATTATTTTCATCAGTCTTAGCACTGTGTTTCTCTGGTCATGCTTGTCATGGATCCAACTGCTTTTATCAGATCAAAAACCTTTGTTTCCCCTTCTCTTCTTCTATACACCTTAAGAAGCCAAGACTGCATTTTTGGTAAGGTGTGTATGCACCATCCTCTACCTTCCTCACAGTCCAGTAGGGTTTCCACTGTAAGGAATTACATGTATGTGAGACAGAAGGATGTGCTCAGACAGATCTGAAAGACTCGGGGCCAGGATTGCCAGTTGTGCTGTAGAGGTCACATGCACAGAAGTTTAGGCATATACTGTACCTCTGTCCTGGGGGCCTGTTTACTTGTGGAGAACTCTCTGTACTCCTTACAGTCGGTGCTCATTTCCCTGAGGTCCAGCCATCAGAAGGGCAAGCCTTTGATACATTCCTCAGAATTCCACATCTGAAGGGTGCCTTTGAGTAATCTTTTCCCTATGGTTGGCTAGTGCTTTTAAAGCAGAGCTTTTCTGACATCAGAGAAGCTTCACTGGTTTGTATCAGCTGAAGATCTGGCTTCTGAACACAAAAGCGAAACCAAGGCCATGTGGCTAGGTTTCATAATAAGCTGATACCTTTTTTCTTATGGTGTACTTATTTTTAATTCCAGGGATAATTTCTGAAGAGTATTGTTTTGGCATGAAAATTAGAAGACAGTTTCCTTTTCAATTTACTTATCTAAATGATTCCCAGAGACCGCTGCTTCTGTTGAGTTGTATTCCAAAGAGCAAGATTTAAAATAACTTTGTTGTTTCTAGAATGTGCATGTAAATTTCCTATTTTCCTTTTTTAATATTTTATCAATTTGTTCTGCAGCAAATCAAATATACACTTTCAAGTGACTTTTCAGTCCTAGCTCTTAGCTTTTTATTTAAAGATGTTTGGCTCAGCTGTGTTTTCCACTTGTACACTAGTGCCAGAAAATTCTTTTTTGAATTGATAATAAAAGTATGCACAACCACAGTAAACTAAAACATGAACACACTGCCTACCTTATGTCTTAATTTGTATACAATTAGTCTGTAAAGAGGAAATATAAGATTAAGTAAGTTTTGTCTTGCTTCCTATTATTTAAGCATAATAATCCTGATATTTGTTTTTAATTTTCATTAGTGCTCTCATTTTGTGGTGGTGATCTGTGCTGCACTTTGCCATTTTCTTCTCTGTAGCAGGAGTGATTTTGTAGCTTTCATTTGTAATATTAGATATTGGTCTATAATAATGAGATTATTTTAAATTGAGTTTTATAGGTTTTCTCATTGTTGGTGTTTGTTTTTCAACAGATGCTCTTAATGTACCTATAAGGATTTCAGTCAGTGGCATTGAAGTAGCTCATTGTGGTACAGAGGAATTTGATACAGAAAACACGATATGTGCTATAAATATCCGCAAGCAGACGTCATGGGATGATTTTTCAAAAGCAGTGAGTCAGGCAGTGACAAACCATTTCCAAGCAATCACCTCTGATGGATGGAAGAGCCTAGAAGACCTGTCACTTAACAGTGCTGCAGAATCCAGTATTGGCCTCAGTGCAAGCAGTATACTATCTGTTAAACTAGGTATCAATATTAGTGTAATAATAAAATGAAAAGTTGTGGCTTTTATTGAATTTGTGTAATCTTGTAAGTAAGATAAAAGTATCTTTAGATTTCTGGATCTTTTAAAGCTTAGACTTAGACAGACCAGTACTAGCTGTGAACCTTTGAATAGTGTTGGCATGAAAGCATTCATTACTTTTAGCTATGTATATGGCACAATTCATTAAGCACTTCAATATAATCTTGGGGACCATGAAGCCCTTTGTTAATTAGTGCTTTATTCAATTTAGTACTCCAGAGGAGAGATTGATATCACACGTGAAACAAAACTCTCACCTTGAGTACTGTGTACAGTTTTGGGTGCTACAAAAGAAAAATAAAAGATACTAAGCTATTAGAGAGTGTACAAAGGAGGGCAATGAAGATGGTGAAGGGCCTTGAGGGGAAGCCATAAGAGGAGCGGCTGAGGGCACTACGTGTGTTCAACCTAGAGAAGAGGAGACTGAGGGGAGACTTCATTGCAGTTACAACTTCCTCCTGAGGCAGAGGGGCAGGCACTGATTTCTTCTCTGTGGTGAGCAGTGACAGGACCTGAGGGAATGGCCTGAAGTTGTGTCAGGGGAGGTTTAGGACAGATACTAGAAAACAGTTCTTCCCCCAGGGTGCCCAGCCACTGAAACAGGCTCCACAGGGAAGTGGTCACAGCACCAAGGCTGCCAGAGTTCAGTAAGTGTTTGGGCAATGCTCTCAGGCACATGGTGTGATTCTTGGGGCTGTCCTGTGCAGGGCCAGGAGTTAGACTTTGATGATCCTAGTGAGCCCCTTCCAATTCAAGATATTCTATGTTACTATAAAAGCAATTTGAAGCAAAGCCGACAATGCATCTTTACATCCAGAATATACAGTAAATACACACTGTGTATCGTTGGCATAGGTAAACAGAACTACTGTTTTATTTAACTTCACTTATCAAGGTAAAAAAAGAGAAACCTTTAAAGTTATGAGAAATCAGCCAAAATGTGGTGGTAGTAGTAACAGTTGTATAGGTTTCTGAAAATTCTTGTGCTTTATCTTACATCTCTTTTCTCCCTCCACCTGCCCATCAGCCAAAAAAACCCCTATTCACATTAGACTGGGCAAATATCCTATTTTACTCTATTTTACATGTAAAGATGGAAAGACAGGCTAGCTGTTATATTTGTGTCTCAGTTGGCAGAAAACATTATTATCCTCAGTTGTGTGATTTAGTATATTTCACACATAGGACTGGTTTGTTTGTCAAATTTGTCAGTGTATGCACACAATCTTTGTAAGCAAGTGAATATGCCTGAGCATAGAACACTTTACATAGATACAGGGAATATCTCTCTCTTATTTTTTCTTTTTAACAGGAAACATTTCATGGTCAAGAGGTCAGATTTTTTCCCAGCCACCATGGGACTTTTTGAAGAACAATAGAGCTGAACATATCACAGTGTTTTTGTTTGGTAATTTTCAAATCATCATTTTTCAATTTTGAATGCTAAGATACTCCATATGAAGTACATCATTTGAGAATCATTTGCTACTGGTTTTGTTCTTCAGTGCTGCTTGATTCTCAGAAATATCATATCTACTTAATTGTTTAACTAGATTTGAAAGTATCTACAACATTTAGAAAATGGGCTGGCATGTAAAAGTCTTATTACCTTTTCAGTTATTTAGTAGTATCCATATTGCTTATGTTGTGGATACCTATGAATCTATAGCACTAGATAAATGGCTTGTGTTTATTCAGCATTTTAATTTACATAGCCTCTAATTTTAGGATATTACTATGGAATACTGCATGAAAATAATATGAATCTGCCATACATGCATGTAAACATGAAAGATTTAGAAAGGTTATTTGTGTATCTTATTTTAAGGACCTCAAGAAGGTTGTCTAAACAGTGTGACTTATGCATCCATGATCCATCTTCAGACACTTCAGAATTACCTCCGCCTGGTCAGTACTAAGCTAACTTCTCTCAACGTGCTAATTGTTTATAGAAATACTGCTGTAAGAGTTAACTAAAAAAAAAATTCTTTTACTCCATGAAAGAATGTCAAGACTTTTAAAACAATTAAATGGGATGAAGGCTGTTATTTTAAAATAAAGTTCCCCTTAAATCCTACCCTTTAATTTTAGTATCAGTTTATTTTATTAACTTTCTTCTTTAAATAGCTGCTACCTGATTAACAGAACTGCTTAAAAATATGTTAAAAACTCTATAATATCTTATTGTTTTCCAGAGTTACTTCATTACACTTTTTGAGGGAAAAGTAAATTAGAGTAACATTCATGTAAGCAATTAGTTGAAACTTGAGTTTTATTACTAGCTTATATCAGTATCTCCTGTAATACTTACAGTTTGTTTAATACCTCAAAATATTTGGATAGTTGGATGAGTTAACTTTCATAAATCATTTGTTTTAACATTGCATCAACTCAGAATTAGTTTAGAATCTGCATAATTTTTTGCTGTGTCCTTGGCTTCAGCAGTATTGCACAGTGATATGAGTGTATTCCATTACTGAATTTTAGAGATAAAGCAATTTTACAGTTAAGATAAATAAAATACTTTTTATTCTACAATATTGATAACATGATCCAATTTCTACTGGAAATAAAGTTCTCAGTGTAAGTTCTTAAGTTAGCAGTAACTTAAACTGATGATTTTGTCATCATTCTAGTGTATATATTTTAATTCCAAATCAAGAAAATATTTGTTATTACTAAATTCATTTTTCCTACGTGAATCTTTCAAGTTTTAAATCTTGTTGTAACAAAATACCTGGTTATGTAGTTTTATAAATTAGGATATAAATTTATCATTACCAATAAATTGCATGCAAATTAAATTAGTAAGAAATGCCAACTCCAGTAGTGCAAAGCATAGAATTTTGTCTCTTAGGTGCTCATTGTGTTGTCTAGGTAAAAAAAACCAAAACCAAGTCTGAGCTTTCAAGCATATTTTATTGTCTCTCTGTAGGTTGAACAATACCGTAATGTCATTTTCCATGGTCCAGAAGGAAGTTTGCAAGATTATATAGCATATCAGATAGCAGCCTGCATGAAGGTATTTACACAAACATGTCAAGTAAACTGATCCTTAAGTTTCCCAGGGTTTTCACTATTTCACCAAATCTCTAAATTTTCAACACAGCAAAAACAAGTGGCTGCAGGTTTCACATGTGAGATTGTTCAAGTTCAAGTGGATGCTGATTTCTCCAAGGAGCAGCTTGCAGAACTGTTCATCAGTACTGGTAAGGTTATTTCAGCAGGACTGATTTGGTAATTTGTAGGAAAAATTTTAATGGTGCAAAGTAAAGAAATACATTAAGACATTTTGCATAGTGGATGGCATGTTTCAATGGAACCCATAGATTTTCAGGTACTTGGGGAAAAATTGTATGATTCTAAACTGAAGTAGAACTAAGTATGACAGAGCTTCAAACAGGGAGCTCTGTCAGAAGTTCATGCCATTTAAGTAGAATTAATATTTATTTCTCTCTCATTCTTTTTTCCCTTTGTTTGTGAGCCTTTAAAAGTTCACTGCTTTGGTTCAGGTCTCCTAAATCAGAAATAAAGGTCTATTGTTGTCTTATTGAAGCTGTTCTAATGTTTTAAAAAAATATATGAGAAGGGAAGCTATAATTATTACCTTTCTGGGGATAAATGTAGTTGCTTATTTACTAGATACTTATCTGTGGATTTGAGCCAAATTTTGTCACCCTAGCAGGTAAATATTAATGTGTGTGTGTTCTGACTCACTACTACAAGATAAAGTTGAATTTCTGTTAGGATTAACTGTTTTATCTTAGTGGTTGTAAATAACTGCATGTAGATTAAAGTCCTGATACGTGGGTGCTCCACAGTGAAATATTCCCAGAGCAGAGAGCAGGCTGTACCTGTGTAAACTGGCAGTGAAACTGGTAAGAATGAAAAAAGGACACAGTAACCAAACATAAATGACAGTGAAAATGGGGAAATGACATATCGAAGCAGAAGAATGTGGGCACATGGGTCAGTCAAAAGTAGTAAGGAGGATGTAAGAAAAAGGAATGTATGGCCAGACTTTGCAAACAAAGATTTGGGAAGGGCTCTCCCCATGTGGGTGTGCCCTTCGAGCCTGTGCAGTGGATTTTTTAGGTGAGGCACAGCGTGCGCAGAACTGGCCCTATCGTTTAAGTCCTGAGGTCCATCTGACATGCCCGAGCGAGCTTGGACAGACAGTGAAGTCCTCGAGACTGTCACAGCACCCAGTACTAACTGGGACTGACCCTGCTGAGCATCCGAGATCTGACGGGATCAGATGTCAGGGAGGGCATTTAACTGCCAGGGGACGGTCCCTACTGAGACTTGAACTCAGGACCTTGGGATTTGGGGTCCAGACTACTCTCCATTACACCACGGGACTGCCCCTAGAAAAAGGAATAGAATAGTGCTAAAAGTGAAGGAAAAAGTAACATTTTATGTGGAGGACTTTCCCATAGGCAGGTTGTGCTGCTTTCTGCCCATAGTCCTCATGCATTCTAACCCTGATTTCTTTTATTTAGCCATAGTATTAACCATCCACTAATGCTATAGTATATCATATATAATATGTAATACAATATAAAATATATCTTATATAATGTAGGGATAATATATAATTTATAATATTATGCATACAGTAAGGACATAAAAACTTGAAGAGTGATATGAAGCTTCATTTTCTTTGTTGCTATTCTAATTATTTTGGCTCAAATAGTTTTGCTGTTGGAAGGCAGTCCTCAAACATGTTGCTGCTTTCACATCTTGGTAGCTTTCTTCTATTTTTTTTTCCTGTTTCTGGTTTATTAATATTTAGGTCTTGGGGGGTTTTGTTGACCGAAACTGGCCATATAGTTTGGATCTAAACTTGGTAATAAGACTTCATTTTCCTCTCAGAAGTTGGGCTTTTTTTTTTTTTTTTTACAACCTCTTCTACAGCTCTAGGATCCTAATTTTACTTTTCATTCAGTATAGTCATTCACATTGAAAGTAATTGAAATAAATATCAGTACTGCTTGGAGTAACTTTCTGTTTCAGAAACTGGGATTTTCACATTTCACTTTCTGTATTGAAAGAGGCTGATATTTGGCATTTGAAATTGTACCCATTTCAGTTGTAGCAATGCAACTGGTACAACTGAAACCGATGCATTTCCATGTGCTATCATCATGAAACTTGGAGACAGCCCAAAGCTTTGCAAGGATCAGCCCTTGCCTTTTTTCCTTTCAGTATATACAGACTGGAAACACCAAGAGGAATCTGAATCTCATAAGCTAATATTTTATTCAAACAAAGTAGAATTACTAACTTTTTAACAGAAAAAACTACGATTGGTGAGACTGAATGCTGTCTTCAACCTGCTCTGCAGTATGGTGCCTGTTACTCAAGTATGCTTTCATCCAGTAGCTTTCATTGTCTTTATTGGTTGTAAGAAACTGAACAATCCCCTGTGACCATGTCTGTGCTCATGAACAAAAGCAGAGCCATCCCATCAGGTTGTACAGTGCCATGCAGTGCTCTGTTCTGCTTGTTCACATACTTCCTGGTGTAACTTCCGTCTGGGGCAATTTTTCTCTAAGGAAATCCTGGTCACAATTCAGAGGATAGTTTGTGCTGGTGATTATTCCCACATGTCATTTTTTGTGCCATCACATTGCTGGGAGAGAAGAGACCAGTTAGTTAGAAGTCAGCCAGGCTTTGGTGTTTGGCTTGCAGACAAGAATGTCACTAATAGTCTGGTTTGTTTACTGGTTAATGTTTCTTAGGAAAGCTACTTGTTTGGAATGTTTTACTCTGTGTCAGCAACACACACTTTTTAATAGTCTGTGCTTGCATTTCAGCATGGTGCTGCTTGTTGAGTCTCATTTTTCTGCCTGCTTCTTTCTGCTGCATTTCCCCTCCTAAGAGAGCGCTCCTCCTCTTTCTGAATGGATCTGTCAAACACAGAGAAACTACCTGTCTTCCCTGCTCTCAAGCTATATCCTCCTAGTAAAATAGGGCACTATAATCAGGAAACTGCAAATCAATAGCAATGGTCAGATACAGTCAGATGCTGTTAGTTTTGCCTTATTCTGTGTCAGTTTCCTTAATGACCATTTTTAGTACCACCTTCAAAAGGTTCTGAAACAATGCAAGGCACAATATACTCAAGATGAGTGCTTTGTTTTATTTGTATATTACAGAAGCACTCACCAGGGTTTTAGTGTTACAGGAACACTTGCAAAGGCTGTGTCTTTTTTAAGCAATAAAATGTTAAAATCAGGAAAATTCAATGAAAATATCTCAAATGTGTAAAAAAAAGTATATATATATATAATTTTAATGCCTGTTAGGTTTATGTGCTACTGTTTGTGCCTCATACTAGCTGTGAGTATTTGAATGATTTTTAAAGATTGAAGGAAGTTTTGAAGAGAAGATAGTAGCAAACAAATAGGCTATCTGATAGAATAATCGTTTCTTCTAAACATGAACTATTCTGAAACCTTTTATCACTACATGGTATAAAGTCTACATGCTAAAAGTTTAAGATGTATTACAGCAAATGAAAGAAATCTTTTCAGAGGTCTTTGCTATCTTTTCTCTTGTATTTATTTTCAGTGTACTGAAATCTTTCCCATCTATGAAGATCCCATTATAGCCATTTCAAGAATTTATTTTAATCAGAGCTTTCCATTTTTTCTAAATATACAGTATGATATTCTTTCTTTCGTTTGATTGTATGATTTCTGTTTTGAACATATTATACAGTCTGTGTGCTCCTGTCAACACATTAAAAGGAAAAAAAATTAATAATCCTTTGTTGCATTAGTAGCAGTAAAAGCTGTATACATAGATAAAAGCCACATTTCCTAAGTAGAATTTAATGGGATTTTCCTATTTCAGCTTGTCTGATCCCAGTCAAACAGCCTCCTGTAAACAAGACAACCATTGTGATTTTAGAAAATCTGGAGAGAGCTTCTTTGTCTGAATTACTAGGAGATTTTCTGGCACCTCTTGAGAATCGGAGTTTGGAAAATCCTTGCACTATTCAACGAGGTATTTAAAGTACTTGAGATGGGGAAATGTTTTGACTGCAGTACAGTTGTATGACAAAACAAGGACAGGAGAATAATGTAATTTGTTCACTTTTTATATTTTCTGGTGAACAGTTGTTCTTAACAAAGATAGCATGTTTTAAAGCTAATTTATGGTGTTTTGTGGTTTTGGGTTTTTTTCCCTCTAACTTCGTCACTGTTTCTTGCTTTCATATAAAAACATATCAAAGCTTTGAGTATTTCAGTACAGTGTTTCTGTGCTTCATTTTTAGCAAATGGAGTTTCTGATGCTTTTTACTTTCATGAGAACTGCTTTTTACTGGGAACAATTGCAAAGTGTCATCTCCATGGCTCTGACCTGCTGGTTCAGCAGCACTTCCGTTGGGTTCAGCTTAGGTGGGATGGGGAACCGATGCATGGCTTACTTCAAAGGATTTTAAGGAGAAAAGTTATAAACGAGGTAAGAACTTGAATCATCTTCACCAGTTTTGTTCATCACCAGATCTGTGAAATATGTATGATGATAATGCTGAAAGCTGAGCAGATATCTAAGTTGTTTCAGGAAAGAAAAGCATTCATTTCTGGGAAGATACAGGTTGTGTATCTGTAAATGTTGTGGTTGGCCTCATAGGAAACTGTGTGGCCATGTCTGATTGGCATAAACACACTGGTTAGCTGCAAGAAGCAATACTGTGGCTACTTGCCTACCCAGAGCATGAAACATCCTTCAGTATTTTTTTCCAGCTTCTGTCTGAGCATGATGGTAAGGAAAGTTTAGCAAACATAAAATCCCTTTTTAAAAGAATATATTCTATATATCTAAAATAAGATAGCCTTATGCATGTTTTGTCTAAGTTTTAAGCAGCAAAAAGACTTTTCATAATTTTCAAATCAAAAGAGGGGTAAAATATATCATTAAGAAAGTTGTTTTGAGACAATAGGTCTGTTGAATCTGGAATAAAAGTCCGAAAGAGAATAAAGATGGAAAGTCTGTTTTCACATTAATAAATAATTGGAGATGGGAAATGAAAGGATAGAAGTAGGCAAAAGAAGAATTGTGGACTTCTGAAAATTATTTGGGAAAAAAGCCATTCTAGTGTGATAGCAGCTATTGCAGACAGTCAGGAAGTGTTAGACATTGGGAAGGGGAGTTTAATCAAAACAGCTGCAAAGGAAAATAATCTTGGCAGCAGAGTTTTGAACTGGCTTAAAAAGGGAGATTGTTCTATGAATAGAAAAAACTGTGAGTAATAAAGAGTCCTGTTGTGGGACAACAGACCTACTGTCTGTTCTGAGTGTTCAGCTGGATGTGTCTTGGTTATCCTTGGGGATGTCATCTCCTGTACCCTTTGCCACAGTTCTCGTCTATAAAAGCTTACTGATTCAAAGAAATCCTGAAGACGAAGTGTGTGGTAACTGTACGTTTTAGCTATGATAATGAGGAAATTTAGAAACCTTTCTAGATGTTCTTTAATTGCAAGAACAGAAATACAGAATGCAAAAATAAAATCATATGAAATGTATTTATGAAACTCTTACTAGATTACTTTTCTTGGTTTACATATTTCAGGAGCATAGTTGTTTATCTCCAAGTCCCTACAGGCACAGTAAACTGGAATTATTATAATTGGTTGTCTGGTTGAGGGTATGAATGGTTTCCAGAACCCTTGCCAAGGGAACGAGGTAGCAGCCAGAGAACAGTGCAATAAAAAAGTTTTTAGCAGAATCTTCTCCATCTCATGAGGAGAAAGGTTGTATTCTTAAGCCTACAGTGGAAAATATCTAGTGATCTAAGCCCCTTCATAAAAGGACAGAAACACTTTGATTGCAGATCGTTCAAGATGAAAGAGAAGGACTGTCTTCAGCTGAGCCAAGTAATGCAGCAGTGCAGACAATTGCAGAAGCAGGAGGATTCTGGCTTGCTCACAGTCAAGGACTGGGTCAGACTTATTCTGCCAAACTGCTTTGGCTACAAGAACTTGCAGCATCATGTCACAGATGTCATTTTCAAGCTATTTTTTTTTTAGGTTTAAACAAAATCTTTAGTCTCATAGGTTAGAATTTGACAATGTAATAGGTTCCTACATCTGACTGAAGTTGAACAGAATTTGGGTAGTAATCTCATGATGTTTATTTTCTCCAATAAATGGTGGGTGTTAGATGGAGAAAAAGGCCATGTGTCTTCCTGTACCTTCCCTAATGAAATATTTAAATGCTCACTGTGCTAGCACTTTTTTTTTACATAATTACATACGTCATAGGCAAACTTAAATGCCAGTTGGTATGGGACTTAAAATAGTGGATTCCAAAATTAAAAAACTGAAGAAAGATTAATCTGTTATAAAAATCTAAAGGAAAGTAAAAGCACATTTATCGTTTGGACAATAGGCTATTTCAGATATCCTCGCTCTGTATTCTGATAATTTGTTTGTGCCTTAATGCTCATATTTTCAGGTGAAAAGCTCCTTTCCCCCTAGTTTGAACTATTAGGATATATGGGAACATGTTTTTCTACATTAAGTTCACCTGTAGACTCTGTCAAGAAGCTCCGGCTTCGATGCTGTCTATTCCTGGTGCATCTTTTGATGCTTCCTTTAATTTAAAATGTTTCAGAGGATAATCCTAGGATTAGGATGATGAAGACTGTAATTTGGAGTCAGAGGAAAAAGAAGATTTTTCTGGCATTAAATAATTTGCTGTTAACAAGGCATACTAAAAAATGTAAGTCTTAGAAGAAGGCATCTTTCCTTCATTGCTGCTAAATCTAAAATCAATATGGAAATCCACTGAGCATATGTCTGGATCAGATATTCCCGTTCAGTGTAATTGGGTGTTCTTTCATATGCCTTATTTATATCATATGTGTTGCATAGGAGATGGTAGGTATGTCTTGTAATCCTAAATATTTTAGAAAAGCAGTGCTACCAGAATTTGTATCTCAGTTTCCCACAAGAAAGCAAAGGCATGTCAGTTTATTGATAAGGAGATATCTTTTAGTGTGGTTGGGAAATAAGTTTTAATACAGCAGGACTTCAATATACTCTGTAAAAAGGTTTCACCAGTTTTTGACTGTTCCTAATTTTTTTAATAGCAATACATGAGTTGAAAAACCCACAAACCTTGGGGTTTCAAGGAAAGTGTTTGCAGCTCTGGTCTTGTGTGACGTCAAACATCTTTTCTCTCTGCAGTTCAGAGGCAAAGTACCTCCTCCATGTGATCCTGTGTGCAAGATCATAGACTGGATTCTTGCTGTTTGGCATCAGTTGAATTCTTGCTTATCACGTCTAGGAGCACCTGAAGCACTTATGGGGCCAAAGCACTTCTTTTCTTGTCCTGTGGTGCCAGGGCATGGCCAAGCAACAGTAAAGTAAGATTTCTGTTTCCTATTTGGCACTCTTCAGTGCCAACTAGATACTTGTTACAAATGTAGTAGTTGTGTTTCTCCCAAAAATCAGTCTTGTGATCTTTCAGTTATTTTCTGACACAGAGGTTACAAGATTCAAGAATTCTGAGCTTAAAAAGTTAGTAAAGTCTCCTTTTGAAGTTGTATATGAAGGAACTCTGGAGAATGATTTCTCACTCTTTTAAATACCTGGTATAACTTAAAAACATACATACAATTTCACAGATACATAATCTTAGGGCAGATATATACATTTAATTATACATATAGGTAGATCTCCAGTAACATAAGAAAATATTAAAAAATGAGGAAAAATTTGGCTTTTCTAGCCTACAGTTGCATAAACATCTGCTCACATTCCAACTGAAAATTTCATGCTAGCAAATTATACAAGAAATAGTTAGAGAATATTAGATTATATTGATTTCAGACTGAGATGTTGTTTGACTATATTATAAAAGTAATGAGCCCCTAATTAAGATTCAAACTTACTTACAATATAACTCTGTTTTTTAGATACATGAGCTTTTCTCACCGGGCTTTACAGTATTCTCCTGGGTCACCAGTTCTCTTCCTTCTCTCACCTCTCTCTTGTACTAATTTCTGCTGACCCTTCTTCCAGGGCTTTCACTTTACTAACATGTGTAGTGGTTGTTTCATCTTGTGTTCTGTCTGAAGATCTTTATACATTTTGTTCATTCATTTTTCTTTTTTTTTCCTACAAGTACAGATTATCTAATCTTCAGAGTATTTATCAAAGTTTAAATGTGGATATAACTTTGACTTGAAATTTTATGGGCACTGGGAAATAAAAAAGAATAAAGTATACCATGAATCTACCTTCCATCTCCCTCTTGAATCATGTCCTCTGAAATGTTTTAATCATTTATTTATTGCAGTGACATTAATAGAGGACAGAAAAACTGTTCCCTAGATGCCTTAATTATACATTTCTGAGTTTGAATTCCTCCTCAGAGTAACTTTGACTGGTTTCACAATGCTTTATTTTGAGCACAACCCCAAAATGTCTTTTATTGTAGTCATATGCCATTTGACTCCTTATTTTAACGTGGGTTTTGCCCACTAATAAAAAAATAAAAAGTACAGTTCCAGTGAGCTCTTACTGGACACCTTTAGTTTCACAGCATGATGGCTAACAATGTGGTCATGTAACTAGTAATAAATAGCTTTCAATTAGCAGCCCACTGGTTGCTCTTATTTCAATCTAATTAACCACTGCTGTCCTCTTGCCCCTCCTCTCCACTGTGCTATTCTGCTCCTTTTTGCATTTATTAAAGCTTCACGGAGCCGATCCAATTCATTTAGACAGGATTCAGCTATCTACAAACTGCATTCATTCTGGGCTCAGTGTTAACATGAGGCAAGAGGAAGGTGCAGGAGCAGGGAAGGGAGGGAGAAGGCAGGACAGGACATTGTTTCCTGCTGTGTGTTTCATGTAGCCTCACATGGTTTGGTGGTAGAATGAATAAATGAGGAAAATTTTAGCTATGTTTTTTTCATGGTTTTCATCTAGGGAATTAAAGTTGATTTTCCAACAGGAACAACTTTCACTTTGCAGCTCTTTTTCAGAGGCAAGGGTATGTTATACCTTTTCTAAGTATCAGCTGTATCAAAGAATGAGAGACTTACCCAGATGAGTGCAAACTTAAAACTAAATTTAAATACCAGATTGGAATTTTATTTGCGGAACATGGCATTGCACACCCCATTAGTTGTTAAGTGTTAGAGTAGAAGGGGCTCAATTAATTTTCTCTTTGCAGTGTTCATTTCTGACCATTTATAATGGCAGTATTGCAAAATGTTGAAAGCTTACATAGGCAGAAATTGAGGGAGAGAGTTCTTTATGACTAAAATAAAAGCAGTTGTTTATTTCGGTAGCTTAACTCAGCTAGCAGAAGCAGACCATAGCTATATGGAATAGTATCTACACTATTAGGTGAAGGAAGTTTCAAGGAATATCTCCAATATGCATTTGACATCCTATTTTAACAACTGTACTAATTATTTTTCTAAGTAACCTAAATTTACCAAGCTTCTACAATCACTTAATACCATGGTTATATATATCATAAAAACTCAATCTTATGCTTCATAACTGACCAAAAATACATCTATCAAATCATGCATTCTAACTTCAAACAAATTTTAAAAAATAATTTAAAAAAAGTCCTAACAATATTTGGGGTAATCAGATAGCTTCAGTGTATCAATGTATCCAACAAAACAGTCCACTTAAGTCAAACCTTTTAGCCTTCACTTTTTCTGAATGGGTTTCTGCAAAGCTGAACACAGCATGATAGCCTATAATTTCTTACAGACCTTCAGTATAAACCATTTGACTAATCTTACCATTTTCCTTCTATAAGAGGGTATAAAGAAAATCAGAAAGAGTTGGATTTGATCTTAAAAAGATTGTGTCACTGTCAGTTGTAGATGTAACCTGAGCCCTAAGTCTGAAATTCCTAACCTTTATCCCCAGAAAATCTTAAGTTATAAGAAAAACCTTTTTTTCCCTAGCATAAATTTTTCACTTCTGTGCTAAAACAACATAATATTTCTCTCTTAGAGAAGCAAAATCCCAAAATCATGTCCCTTTGAATCAAAGTTTTGTAATCAGACCCAGTCTCTAAACCAGACAATCTGGAAAATCCAGAGCATCCTGGAAACACAGTTCACCACAGATCAAATAAACAAGGAGAATGAGAGCAAGGCCACTGTACGAATAGAAATGTTTTGTAAGCTGAACAAGTTCAGAAATGGAAGAATACTGGAAGGAGGACAATTGTAAGTGAATACCTCCTTTTTCTCATGTTGGCATAAAATAGGCAAGGAGTGAACATCTGCAAGCATGGAAACTTCTCCATATATATATATATATGGAAACTTCTCCATATAATATAAATATGCTTCTTTCTGGGACATTCTTTTAGCCTTAAAATGAAAAGCATGATTTATAGTCCTTATCTGAATGAGGAAAAGCATCAAGTGCTAAATAGAAGAAAGAAAAAAAGTTTGATCAAATAGTTTAATATAAAACAAACAAATAAACCTTACCTTAAATAAAATCAATCCCTCTCTGAAATGGAGTGCAATACAAAGTCCAAAACACACGTGCCTCACGAAAGTGCAAAATGTGCTATGTTACCCAAAGTATAAAATCTTGGGGTTTGAAAATTGTCTCTGAAGTTAAGGGATTGTTTTTGGGCCTACAGGTGGATGTCCAAGTTATGGAATGCTGTGATAGCTCCCAGAGTTCAAGAAGCCATACTCTCCAGAGCCTCTGTGAAAAGAACATCTTTCCCAGGACAAGCAATAGCCAAAAAAAGTCCTAGCCAAGGGCAACAGGCTGTTGTTAAAGCTGCTCTCAGTATCCTGCTAAATAAAGCTGTTTTGCATGGCTGTCCTCTACCAAGAACAGGTAACACTGGACTGTCTGAAAGGCACATAGTTGTACAATGCCAAACTGGGTGTTTTAACTGCTTGGTTCCTTTTTTAAAACTTGTACAAAATGTTACTGTAATTCTGATGGGAGGTGTGGGGTTAAAAGTATTTATGATCATTAAACTGAGTAGTTGTATAAGGTAGTCCAAGAAGAACCATTTGTAACAAGCAATTCTTAACACTGTTCTACCTTTGTTTCAGAGCTAGATAATTATATAGCAGATTTTAAGGGAGGAAATTTTCCTTTGTCCATGGCTTCGAGCTACAAAAATTGTAGCAAGAAAAGAGGTGAGAATGCTTCTTGGAGAAAAGTGAGCACAAGTCCTCGCAAAAAGTCAGGCCATTTGTCTTCCCAGTCATGGAATAAGCAGGAGACAAATACTGAAGGTAAATAATGCTTTCTATTTTCAGTTCTGAATGCAGGGGGAAGTGGGGGATGTTAAGCTGTGTAGACGTAAATCAAATATTCCTCCTACATCATGAATTAAAAATTCTCAAATATATGACACTCAGGCTTAAGTTCACCAGTAAAAAATTGTTTACTTTTCTCCCCCAAAAATTATTTCTTTGTGACTGTGAGGTGTCCTAAATTTGTTTGCTCTCATGCCCTTCCTGTTGTCTGATAATGAGGTAGGCATTGGCTCAGAAGGGGGAAAAGTAAACAGTGGCTCCTCCTCATATTGCAGGGAATGATGTTGTACATATCAGTCTCTTCCCCAATACCATATGAGAGAAAGCTTCATTACTTTATCAGTAGTCCTTAGATATTCTCCTAATTTACTTTGTACCTACTTCTCTGAGTTTTCTTCATCTTACTTAATAACTGTAAAGTTTTCAAGAAGTTTCCACATCATTTTCAGTATGCAGCTTGATAAAGAGGACTTTGTATGAGTGGATCTGTGCATGTGTATAGATGTGAAAGTTATATTAGTGGCTGACACTTTTGAAAATTCTTTCCGCTTCAAGGTCTTAAGCCACATAACAAGCAGTTTACTACACGGAGATGGTGTCTGGATATATGCAGAAGCAACATCATTCTTGTAAAGGGCACACATTTCTAGGAGGAAAACTTAGTAGTGCTAAAACTGAATGCAATATCAAACAGGAAAACTTTTAGGGAACAAAATCAAAGTACTTACTTTACTTTCAGAAAATGAAGGCAATTCCTTCAGAAGGAAGATTTAGGAAGAGAGAGAGGCTCACACACATGCTTTAGGAACAGTAAGAGTCTAGCCTCAATTACCTCATATACAAAAGACTGAAATACGTCATGTGTGGTACTTTGCAATGGTAAATTGAGCTATTCAGTTCTTCAGCCCTAGTTCAGAAAGAAGTCTGCTTTTTTGAACTGCAGCTCTTATATTCTGATTGCCAGTTCTCCATTTGAATTGGGAACTTACCTAATCCTGCTAAGAGGATTTAAGAAATAAAGAACATAACCTGAAGTAGCGTGGTTGATGGTGTATCTTGTACTTGAGAATGCTCTTGGAATCCAGTTAATATCTGTGTATATAAGTAAAAAAAGGGAATGGTCAATTAATTTGTTAGCCTTCCATTTCTGACTCTCAGAATCAAATGCTGTTCCTGTTTCCAAGGAAGAGTAAATTGTTTGATTTTTACCACCATGAAGCAAACTTAAGTATTTTCCTGTTGACAAGTGATTTCTCTTTGGGAGAACCAGTAAGGATGATTCAAACACCTGAAAAAGAAACCTCATGTTCTGTCTTTCACAAAGCTTGAGCAACTTATGCCCTGTTTGCCATTTTAGAAGTTCCTAATGCTACTCTGAACAGTTTTGAGGGATGTATTCTGATCTTTGACAGACTTTATTGACATAATTGGCTAGTAAATGGGAACACATTTTCTCTGTTTATCACAGATTTTAGAATAAAGAACTCAATGCACATGGTAACACACTAAGAAGTCAATCTCTCTTTTGGGCAGGTATAAAATCTAAGACTGTGTTGCAACCAAACTGCAAGAAAAGAGCTTCTCTCACCACAAAGTAAGTTTTAATTTCTGGTATTTGTGACACTTTAAAAAAATAAAGATGATAACATTGTGTTGTAAAGCAGCACATCATAATGAATAGATGGATAGTCTGTATTTGGTAATGTTTTGGTCCCACATCTGCAGAAAGGAATTATTTTTAATTTTAGTTTCTGAGAGGAAATAAAATGGATGTACTTTGATATAAGTTTAGAATACATTTCTGTAATTTGAACCTTGCAGCAGTACGTGTCTTTTTATGTAGTCTAAGGCTTAATATTATATAACACTTACTCTGCCTTGAAAAGTTGACCTTATGGTTTTCTCAACTGGCATTATATTTTAAAAACTCCTCTGGCTATTTCAGCTTGCTGACTAGCAATTCAAGATGGTACAGTACATGCGTTTTACTCTAAATGATACAGAGTTTCCCTGAGAAAGAGTGCATGAATTAGCCAGAGGGAACTGCATTTGAGACTTTACTTCAATCTGAAACCTCAGTTCTACTTTATTCATAGGCACAGAGAAAATAGAATATTTATACTTCCAGTATGCTAGAGGGTTTTTTTTAACTGTTTGGAATTAATTCTGAAAAGGAGAGTAGAATAAAATTTATTGTTTCATCTTAAAAAGAGGGGAGTCTTTGAAGATATTAGGCAGAAGAATCCTTTGTTACAATTTCAGAATGGGGAGAATAACTTGTATAGAAAGATCTGTTATGAGGTAGCAACTATTGACAGCTATTGCTAATAACATTAGATGTTATTTTCTGTTTGTGCTAGTAAAGGTCATTTGGAAAAAATTACTATTTTTCAGATATTGATGTTTTTAAATTCTGTATCTTAGCTTAATTTAAATGTTCTCTCCATTTCTTTGGGGTTTTTTAACCAGATCTGCAGAGAAGGATCATCTGAGAACATTAAATCTGGAGCAAAGGCTGTCCGTTGGGTCTGATGATGAAGTAGATCTTGTGCAGGAACTTCAAAGTATGTGTTCCAGCAAATCTGAGCCTGATATAAGCAAGGTAAACACAAGGCCTTTAAATAATTTACTACATTACCATATTCAGTAGTTTGTTACGTGTTTAAAATGAATTTTTAATTTACAAGCTCTGCTTCAACTGAAGAAAATTATTAAGTTATTTGAGAATAAGCCAAAGTCAACTAACAAATTGTACATGTGAGGGTAAGTGTTCTGGTTTGACATACCCTATTTTAAATGACACCTTCACCTATTTTTGCAGTAGAGTCTGAAATGTACAAGTTTATAGAATCATGGACTATGCTGAGTTGGAAGGGGCACACTTGGATCATTGAGTTCAACCCCTGGCCCTGCACAGAATCACACCATGTGCCTGACAGCCTTGTCCAAACACTTGGACTCTGGCAGGCTTGGTGCTGTGACTACTTTCCTGACAATAGCCATCTCTGCATAACTATTTCCTGTGTTGTTTCATGCTTACATTGCTCCCACTGGCAAACTGTTTTGTACTCTTAAAGGTATAGAAAGCTTTCCCTAATATGTATTGAACATTTGGTTTGTTTAATATAATCTCATTGGCCATCACAGAACTGGCTCAGACCTCTTCTGCTGTGCAGGCAAAATGCAGTTTACTGCCCTAAGCAAGAGAGAATGGATTGGCCTAATTCTTTAACAGTGGCAAAAGAGGGTGAAGGATGCTTGCAGGGCTCATAGGTTTGGGCTGAGTTCTATACTGGAATGGGTTGTGGGTGGTAATGGGAGGTCTGTTGAAGCAGAGGGTGGAGATATGGATCTCTCACAATTTTCCTTCTACATGAATAGCTGAAGCAATTTACTCTTTTCCATCTTTCCTCCTAGTACAGCTGAAGTAGATGGCTGTGACAGCAAGCTGTGTTCACACTGGAGCAGCTGTTTCAAGTCTTTTGAAACACAGATAGAACCAGTCTTAGGCTATTGTCCAGTTAGACTTTGCATGACATCTTCTAGGATTTCCCTTAACAGCAGATCCATGAATTTTGCTTTATTAAGTATTGTGTTTATTCTTAGAAGACAACCGAGTTTTTATTAAAAAATTAAATATTGTGTTTGGAAAGATTTTTTTCAACCTCTTTAATGAAACTCTTCATTATGGTATTTTGGTTTGGGTTGTTTTTCCTCAAGTATTTACAGTACTTGTATGAGTCACATGCACCAAGCTGGCAAGCTAATCACTGCTCAGTTAACAGGGATTTACCGTGGCTATCCTTGAAACAACGGGATGGGCTTAAAGGAATGGTAACCAACTTAAAATTATGTTTAATAACATGTAAAGTTTAATTGCTTGTTGATGACAATTCAAGGAAATATGGGTTAGATAAGGAAGGAGATAGATGTCATGTCTTTTGTTCGGTTTCCTCACCATGGGTGGAACCATCCATGGCTGGAATTTCTGTTTTTACTTCTCCAGCTGCCTAGTAGAGCCTTGCAGAAGGGTGCTGTTGCATGTTTTCTTTTTGTGATGTAATTTCATGTTGCCATCAGAATAACTACTCTTGCTCTTTAATTTGCCCTTTCACTTCAATATGATCCTGCTGTCTCCATTATGTTGGGATTGAGTACTTTTACAGTTGCAGGGTTGAATTGGATCAGCTTACCCTAGGGTAAAATACCTAGTTTTCAGGGACCTCACAAGGTTGAGCAGGCTCTATCTTTTACTTTCTGGTCACAAGTTTTGTTGGAAAATAGCAGGGAAGAAACACGGCAGGAAGAAGAGGAAAAGATTGTTCCTTTCTCTGATGTTCCTGGGGGCTGGAGAAAATTTAATGGGAAACTGCCCTTAAGCTCCACTGAATAATGTTACTCTGGAAATGTATGTTTAATCTTCCTCTGATAATAGTCAATGTGAGTTCTCTATTTCCCACCTACAGATGCACTCAAGAGTAAAGGTGAAGTATTTTAATTGTTGGTTTGGGGTTTTTTTTAATGTTTATGCATTGCATTGCACAGAAACCATGAAAATAAAATCAACCTCCAAAATTTGTCAAATTGAACTATAATCTCTGTGAATAACCATTTTCTTATCTTTTTTTAGATTGCAGATTCTAAGGATGAGTTATTGATGTTCAGTAACTCTAAGAACACTCCTGTATTTTCAGCAGGTGATACTAACCCAAGTAAAACAACAGCACAAAAGGTAGGTAAAATGAGTTCTGGAGAATAGGGAAGATGTCTTGAGTTTCTCCAATATCTGAATTCCTGATTTGATCCTAAGAATTAGTGCCTGTTTATTACAAGAATAAACTGTCATGATTCATAGGAAACTTGCTAGACAGACCATGCCAAGTTTCTTCCATGTGTCTTAATAGAAGCTAAAGATTTATTAAGACAATGGATGTATTTGCTTCAGGTTTTATGTTTATGTAAAGCCCTAAGCCAAGTATTGTTGATATTACATTGACATTATAAGTTATTTGCATCAGATATGAAGAGAAATAAAAACAGAGTTCAGTGTTTCCCCTCAATCAATGTCATTCAGTAAGTTTACAAAAGCACAAAACTTTTAAAATTCTTGATGCAAAATTGCTGGCTGCTCTTCTGCCAAAGCTCTTGGGGCAGAAATATTGAAAAGACATCATATTACCAGAGTTTGTGAAGAATAGCCTTTTTTTAGGGTATTCAGTTCCTTTTCTTTAACCTAGCTATTTGTTGAAACATACAGTTGTTTTGCCATATTATTTATGTAAACAAACTTCAGTAACTTTAGGATTGTTTCAGAGTAGGAAGATAAACTGAATACTACTGGAAGATATATAATAAGTCCACTATCATCTTCTTTTCAGAAATTTATATTATTGTTTGTGGGCACTAACATCCCTACTAAATATGAAGATGAAATTATATACTGCTTAGTTTTCATTCTTTGGATAACAAAGCAAAAATTACGCTTTTTCTGTTGTTAAATTTTTTTCCCTTTTCTTTTTTCCTCCTTGTGATTTTGAACAGCAAGAGAGCTTCTGAGCTCAATTAACCTTAGCCAGGGCAGAATCTGTGGTCTGTGTTCCCTTACTAAGCCCTCTGTGTTCCCTCAATATGAGTCTTCTAGAGGCCAGTCCTGAACCTTTATCTGACTCTGATAATTTTTTTCTAAAGAAAATATTTTCTCCAGATACAATGAAATAGCCCTGAAAATAGCTTAATTTGCACACCTTAGCATTTAAAAAGCTTAAGTTAGATGAGTTACCACCCTTACAATCCTATTTCTTCATATCCAAATATTCAAGATGTTAGAATACTTTCTGTAATTTTACTTAAAATTCACACTCTTCATTAACAGAAATAATTTTAACCTTGCAGATCCACATGTAAGGATACGAATTTCTCTAAACACAAATTTCTAGCATTCCAAATCAGAGCTTCACATAGTAGTGATGACTGGGTAATTTGGTAGGTCAGCTGACCTACCAGTTCCTACTGTCAATTTTTCGTGGTGTTTTTTTTCCTTTTAAAATTCCTGCTAACAACAAAAGGCATTACTGCATTAACTTGCTAGTAGCCAAGCTTATCTATGTGGGAGGTTTTTGAAGAACTTGGTCAAAAGATTTCATACAGAATTAAGAAAAATTATCTTTGTGGTGAAATGTTGGCCAAAATGAAGGAAACACAACCCAGCCTTCCACTGGAAGGGTGAGAGATTTAACAGAATGATAGGCTTTATTGCTAGATTTAGTCATTACTTCAACAAATGTATCAAAAATTTAGAAGAGCACACTCTTCTTTGGAAGCAGAAGTCAAACTTTTACATGAAATTGTAGTGCTGATAAACTGATTCAGCTGCAAGAACTGGTAAGAGGAAGAAGGGTTTGAGATCAGAAAAGCCTCCTTTTCTGAAAGTGAAGAGAATCTTGCATGTAACAAAAGCAGTACTGCAGGAGCAGAGATCTTATCGATGGTAATAAGACAAATTACTTAGAAGGGCAAAATACCCATAATTAATTATTTTTTTAATTGGCTGGAAGAAAAACTGCTTTCAAGTATGTGAAGGAGAAAGACACAACTCATGAAAGATGCAAAATCTTTGATCCGGGATGCAAACAAATTGATGAAATCAAGGATTAATAAGGATCAGACCCATGATGAGTAGCACCCCCAGTCTTTACGTGAAAAGCAATAGCCGATGGTGAAAATGAACTTTGTAATATTGCTGCCCAGAGGGAGATCTGGATTCAGCTGATGCTAACAGAGAGGTCCTATTTCTCCTTTCTCTCATGAAAGATTCATCTTATTTAGGCCTAACTAACCTCTTTCTCCTTGACTGTAGAGGAATAAAGAGTGACAACATACCTAACTTTGGCACTTCAGATATGTAGAAGGATGAATATGGTCCAGTTTTAAAGAATACAACTTGTTAGCATGAGTGATTTAAGACACTAAAATCTAATTTCAAGAAAACAATCTATAAGATGATGGATTTATATGTGACTAGCATTTCAAGTTCCATTCTTGAAGTATTATTTTTTTCATGGGTAGTTTGTCATTATTTATGGCCTTGATGATACAAAAAAAGGTGAATATATTTATTCAAGCTGGAAACATGATTTTTTTGCTTGTAGCTATAAATTTCCATTTTTCTCTTTTAGCTGTGGCTGCAGCTGTCATTTTTTTGACAGTAATGAAAGAAAGAACATGTATCTTTTTATTTGGGTATCCCTGAAACTGAGACATCTGAGAATCCAATTTAAGTTTTTTTTCAATGGCACTGCAAAAACCCCATTGCCTTATTTTGATATTCTGAGTTGTTGATGATGTTTCCTTCCAGTTAATGAATAAAAGAGAGCTATGTTTGGTCTCCAAATAGTAAGAAGCTCTCATTAAGTGTCAAAAAATTGTAGATAACAAGGGTTATGTGGGGATGGTAGGGTGAGTCGGTTGGTTGTTTGTCAGGTCAAACAGTGATACTTATTTATACATAAAATGTTTTTCTCTTTATTGCTAGGATGGAATGCGTCCTCTCAGCAGCAGTCGAACTGTGGAAAGCAGCAACAGTAAATCAAAGACAGAGCTGGGTGTTTCAAGAGTTAAATCTTTTCTTCCTGTTCCTAGAAGTAAAGTCACCCAGCCTTCTCAGAATACTAAAAAAAAGCAGCAGCAGTAATACAAGGCAAATAGAGGCAGATAATAACACAAAAAGAGAGATTTGGAATTTGCACAAAAAAGAACAAATAGAAAAATCCAGTAAATAAACCTGCCTATCTTACAATTTTCTGTGTTCATATAATCTCTATTGCAAAGAATCAAGTACTCAAATATGTAAATATTTTTTAAAAGCCAACTGTTTCCCTGTAATATAAAGTTTGTACAGGACCACAGTTTTATTTCTATGTACATTAGCTGGAAATTATATTGATTTAAACTTCAGAAATGGGCATTTTGCCATCTCCACAGATGGTTGGGGTTTTTTTCTTTTATCACAAAAATTACTCATTTAAATGATAATATTCAGGGGTACCTACCACAGGATTCAGTTTTTTTGTATATACTGTACATAAATATATTCTATGAACTTCACATGTTAAACTGCATTCAGATGAGTTGCACAATATGTACAACAATGGCTTAAGGCTATTGTTCGTGAGTTTTAAAGACGTTTTTATCTTCGCATAATGGAAAATTAATGAAATTTGGCAATAACTACAATGATTGGAAATGCAGATCAATTGATTTCAGCTACAAGCCATATTAAATACTTTGATTTCCCCATCATCTGCCTGCTGAATTGTGATTTTGTTTTTCCCAAGCTTCTCTTCATCTAAAATGTCATGATTTTTCTCTATAACTTTTATCTTTCAAAAAACGAGATTGAGAAATTAAAATGCAACAAAAGTTATTTTTCTCAGACTCTTATTCTTTGATAGAATTGAAGAAAATGTGATCATTTATTAACTTAGTTTTTCTTGTATACTGTAAAAACTTTTATATATTTCATTAGTGTTTTAAAAGCATCTGAGAAATAACAGTGTTTTACAGAAACAGATTTTACTGAAAAGGAATTTGAGCAAAAGCTTAACTACAGTATTATCCAAGATAATGTAGTAGCAATGAGTTACTATGTAATTATCAATTTCTATTGTGGATTTAAGATGTAATTGCTGTGAAATGGTACTTGAGTTGCAGTTAAAATTAACTCTGTCATTTTTCCCCCGCTACTGAGGTACAGATCGTGTTCCCATGAGTGAGGGTCTTTCTATGCAGGGCGTATTCCTCCAGCCTCTCTCTACAGTAGCTGCAGTTACATCCTTGTGATTTGTAGTAATGTAGAAATGCTCTGTCGAGATACCTCACCTGTTAGGCAGGGGAAAGTGTAGAGTTTTCTTGAGATCAGACTTGGATGCCTTCTGCTGGGTTATCAGATGATAGTTTGGAGAGCTTGGACAGTGACATGGTCATGCCTCTAATTTCCAAAGGAGCATTTTTCTCAAATTAAGCCTGGAGGAGGAAAGGATTACCTGTTTCCTTAAGCTTCACCTTTATATGTAAAACAGTCATCCCAGACTCATGTAAATAAAAGTTTTGTATGGCATATTGTCTTTCTGTCTCTTACTATGTATGTGTTGGCTCTGTAGATATCAAATGTTAGAAGCTTGTTTCTGTAATCATTTCCTTCCCAATATATTTAGAAAGTAACTTGCCTTTTTGCAACTTCTGTTCTATTAAGACTTCGATTTGCGGTGTGATAGTAATATGTAACCAAATACAGACCACTTCTCTAGAGGTTGATGTCAGGTTTTTTTACCTTAATTTTTGTGCTGAAAAGTGGGATACTGCTTTTGCAGGTGGTTCTTAGCAGAATGAGTCAGTGGCAAAGTGGTGCAGGTCAGAGCAGTGGGTCTCATCAAGTAGGATCCCTTATGTGCTGAAGTGGTGTGATAACTTGTGTGGGAAGTTCAGGCATGGATTTCATGGTGAGAAGGAACAAATGGAAAATGTTTCAACATCAACATTCATAATATTTTTTTAAGAGCTACAAGAAAATTAATACCTTGACGTGCTTCTGAGCTAGGCTTATTCTGCATTGAAAATATGCCTTGGAAACGTCTGACCTCATTTAGATCAACAGTTAGCAGTGTGCTTCTGTGTGGGAAGGCCTTTGGCACAGTGTACTAAAGCATGTTTTGAGACATATTTTAAAACTGTATATTGTCTGTGAGAATCAAAAGGCATCAGTGCTGTACTGTGAGTGAAAATCTGTGGAGGACAGAGTAACTTTGATCATCTGTTCATGGTGTGAAAGTTAGGTCTCTTGCTAAATTTAGCATTGCCTTTCAATACCCTCATTTTCCTTCCTTTTCAGCCTGCTGTCCTAAACTCTCTCCATCTGCATCTTTGACCTGGTTGACTTCTGTCTGTTGTCATTTTGTTTGTCTGCCTGTCAGTTCACCACAGTCTGTGATCTCCATGCAGCTTTAGTCATGCAGTACTTTGCAGATCTCCTAACTGACTCTTCTCTTTTGCAGTAACTGCTAAGCAATCTTGTTAGGCCACAGCAGTTCCTGCCCTCAAGCAGTGAACACCACATAACCATAACCTACTGACTTCTGTGCTGGCTTATCACTTGGTTTGTGATAGATTATGCAGAAGCAAGGCCAGGCTCTGCTCATGAGCTCAGAGTCTTCACTGTGTCTTCAGGTTCTTCCTGTGGTGCTAAGAACAGCACTCCTCATACGTGACTTGTAATATCAACTACTCTCATTTTGGGTTAGTAAATGGCAACATCTTTCCCTTCTTTCCTCCTGTGTCTTAAGCAGAGAGGATTGAAGTGTGCTATCTGTGGTGGGGCATGCTACTCTATGCTGCATTCTGCTCCCAGCTATTACTCCTTTCTTTAAAAGAGGTAAGTCAAAAGAGAGATACCCTGTCTCCATGGAAGAGTAGCTCAGATATAGGGAAGCTTCTAAGGTTGATCCATCCTGCAGGCCACTGAGGCAGTGAAAGACTTTTAATTTAGGCCCCATCTGACTCCACTATACACAGGTCAATGTCTTCAATGTCTTCAACCAGAGCAACATGAAAGATCCCTCTCATCCACCAATGACCTTGGTAAGTACTAAACATTCCAGCTTTTTTTTTTTTTTTACCAAATGTTAAATCATAGCCAAGTAATGGTAGAGTTAAAATGCCAAATCTATAATAGAAAAAGTAGAAAAAAGTCACCAGAGCACTTTTTAAATAAATAAAATCCAAAAAATTATGTAGTTCTGAAATTTCCTCCAGCAAATAACACCAATTCAAAATTAATGTGAGGAAATGCTTTAAAAGGCCCTTGTTTTCAAGGTACATTTCAGAGAAATAGCTTAATCTTGTTGCTTAAACAGGGTAGAATTCAAGTCACGTAGATGCCATTGGGTGTTTAGCAGCTCTGGTGTAACAGGCTGATGGATTTGAGGCTTGTGGAACTGGAGGAGGTGGATCCTTAGAAAGACTTTGGAAAACAGATATTTAATGAATAAACCACAGCTGGTAAGACACTGGTTAAGCAGCTATGAAACCGAAAGTGTTTGCTGGAATAGCAGGCCCAGGAAGATACTGCGCAGTTCCCGCCAATGATGATTATCCAGCTGCTTTGTGTAGTTATTTTGTATGTAAGATTTATGAAGATGGCTAAGTGTACAGTTTGTTTAGGCTTATCCTTGCTCGGCCTTTGCTGTCTCAAGAGCTTCTGAGTGCTGTGCTAGCAGTGTGGCCACCCTTCTCCCTTCTCTGCTATACTTAACAACAGCTACAGAATCTCTGCAGAGTAATTTCACTCTTTCCAACTTTTCTTTTTTGTTTCTTTGTTTCTTCCCAGCAGGCTGTAAAATTAAATCTCCACATGTAGTATTAAAGTCATCATGCTCTTCTTTTTGGCCATATATTGTACACACTCACATTTTTACAGTGTAAGTGGTTTTAATGACAAAGTGCTTTGGTAGAAGTATTTGCTAAATATTGGTTTTGTTTTATCAGATATATGCACAGCAAAGCATGAGAAAAGAAAAATTCTCTTAATGCTCAGCCTGTGTTAATGAAGGTCATTGTTCTTTCTTCCACTGCACTTAGTTTATAGCTTCTTTTTTTGTTGTTGTTGTTTTATTTTTCCTTTTCTCTTGTGCTCTGTTTTCCACCACAAACAGCACGTGGAACTTCCTAGTTTAGCTTCAGGCAAACAGCCCTGGGAGCTGTCATGCCCCTGACAGCAAGTACAAGAACACTTACTCCAGAAGGTAACGTGCTTTTCTCGACCTTTGCTGGAAAGGCGAGGCTGTGTCCTCCTCCTCCTGGAGGCTGGTACCAACTTACCTCCTGTTCAAGCCTGAACTCCAAGGGAGCTGAAACAATGGTTTGGGACTGAAAAAAATAGCAGGCTCTTCTCCCACTTGCCCTCAGAGGGCAGAGAGAGAACTTGTGCAGCATCGTGCCTGGGCTCTTTGGGACAGGCAGTGTGGTGGGGGTAGCTGGGTACTGATGGCAGAAGCTGTTTCAATGAGTGTTGTGGCCCAGGGTGGGGGCAGTCAGTCACATGACATTTTTTCCTTCAAAGTTCTCCTTCTGAATCTTTGTATCAGCAGCTTCCATAGGTCCCACCTACAACATGCTCCTGCTGTATTTACCTTTTCCTTTCCTGAAATGTCTCCTTGTCTGTTCAGTCCAGCTTGGCACCTTCTGACTCCAACTATGACCCCCAAACCAGTAACACTACTAATTGTGCAAGCTTTGAAGCATGCACTGATTCTAATGACATAGTGATTCTTTTCTGTTGATCTTTCTGAATCATCTTATTTATTTTGATAATAAACTCTCCCACATGGTATGTCTGCTACTCTGAGTAACATCCGGAAAAAGAGTGATCCTTGGCATGCCTCCTCAGGCTTGGCCACACATACGGCAGCAGCCCCAGCTTCCCTGCAGGCTGTAAAGACTTGTACAAATGGAGAGCTGGCTTTGTGAGAAAAACGATAAACAGTGTAAGGTGAACAATTTAAGGGGGTAGGGGGAATGGAGATGAGATTCAAAAGCGATGTTATGTCACTATACAGTTGTGTTGCCATTGTATAAAGGAGGCTAAAGCAAGCAGAGCTTAGTGGCAGAGAAACAGTGACGTGACAGAATTGAAACTCGAGGATCTCCAGAACACACTGTGAGCAGAAGGTATTGCTTTGTGGAGACAATCAGGCAGCACAAAGAGGTGTCCCTGCAGACAGAAAGGAAAGAGACCCAGGTAAGTGCTATAAGATGGACAAGAATAAAAGTACAGCATGGGCTGTACACCAGGAGGGAAAAAATAAAACAGGTATTTCCAGAGGAAACGTGTAAAGAGGGACAGAAAGGGGGCAGAGCTAGAGGGAAACAAGAATGAAAGAGGGTGAGCTCCAGTGCTCATGGACTCAGCCGGACCCAGTGGTACCTTGAGTAGCCCTCACACCCAGCACCCAGCCAGAAGCCACTGCAGGACAGCAGAGCAGCTCCAGCTGCTGCCACAGGATGCCTAGAAGAGTTTAGTTCAAGGCTTGCACATGCTGCTCTTTGCAGCTGTAGGGTTCAGGCGGTGGTGAGGGACCTACAGCTGAGAGAACTTGCTCACAGCTGTGCAGTGTTTGAGCCCCGCGGCACCACCTAGTGCTGCCCAGCCCAGTCCAGCCAGCCCTGACAGCCCCTTTTACCCACTGGTTTTGTGATAAATAGAATGTAAGTATTAAAATGCCCATGTTTTTGATAGCCAGCAATGACTGAAGTAGCAGAATCGGTCTGCAGTAACTGCCCCATGGAGACAGGGGTGTTGAGATGTGTCATACAGGCAGGGGGGTTTTCTTGTGGTTTGTTTTGGTTTGGTTATGTGGGGAGAGGGGGGGTGTATTTTTATTCAAAGAAAAAAATAATTAAACCACCTGTATCAGTAGAAGAATACTTTAGTGCACAAAGACAACATTGGACAGTACCTGGCATAACTCTGGGGCTGCCCTCGTTTTTAACATAATGAGACATCAAAGGCTAGTAGCAAACCCTCCCCCTCAACAATCCAAATATAAAACTTTGTACAAATATATTTTTCTTTATAATACGCAATCACTCTTAAAATACATAATTTCCTTAGCAAAAGTTTGCAACAATATTAAAATAAATAAAATATCCTAGAGAACATTCAGTTCCATAATAAAACTGCAAACCAGAAGAGTATAAAAATTAATTTCATTATTAAAGTCTACTTCTAAGAGGTTTCTTCCTTTTTTTTTTTTTTTGTTAGGCCAAATGAAAAAGCATGTAAAGGTGCCAGACCTATGCAGACTTTTAAAGTTCCACTGCCAAAAATCCTGCCTTTTGCTAGATACTCATGTCAGCCTACACTCATCCCACTGTGAATGTGTTCAGGGTTGGTTTGACAGCTCCTAGGTTTTAAGAGGAAATACCAATCCTCCCTTAACTCTGGAGATATGACAGATGTTGATTAGCTTCCAAGTCAATATCCTTTCTTCCTTTATTCTCACCTACACACGTGGCATTTGGCCTTTCCTGCTAAGTTGAAATTACAGTTGCTGCATGGAAAACAAAGAGGAGGAAGTTTTCTGTGTGCCTTGCTGATATTGTCCCTTCATTCGCTTGCAGGAAGTGAATCCAAAGCACCTTTTTTGCATTCCAATTTTGGTATTTTCCACCCAGGTTTGATTATTTTTTTTTCACATTCTTCCTGCTGTCTTGTCCTCTCATCCCACCAAGAACATTTCTAAAAGTTTTCTGAAACAATTATGTCAGGCTACACAGGTTACTTCTGCTTGCCATTTCGTTTGTACCAAATTAGATCAGCTCTTGAAAGGAAATCTGGTTTCATCATTATAAGTGGCGAAACTTCAAAGAATGTACTAACTTGCACATGATTAACCACAGAAGGGAAGTAATTCCCACATGGTCCTGCGGTCGCTGCAGTGAACGCCTCCTGCAAGGTTCAATCTGTGCTTGGCTCCTGCAGGTTCAGTGCCGGGCCTGTCATCATGGGGTGCTGCTGACCATTCACTCCACAAAGAGGGAGTCTGCAGTGTCTCACAGCCTCGTCTCCTGCACTTCTTCCTCTGTCTCCTCCTGCAAGGCAGTGATTTGGGGTCGAGGTTTGCGTTTGCTGGAGTTTCTGTGGTGTGCTGGGAGTAGCTTAAGGCGGTCAGCATGGCTGATGGCCTGCCTGAAGGAGCTCTTTTCATTCAGCAGCTTCTGAATGGATTCGTACTGCCGCAACTTACTGTCCTCAATCACCTGAAGGAGCATATCACGAGGTTAGAAGGGCAGTGGTGGTGCTGACAGAATTCAGCTAACACAACTAATGGAGCAGGAAAGAGAAATGAAGACATAGCAAACATCTTCTAACAGAAAAAGTCCAATTTACAATTGCAATTCCTAACTGCAACTACAAAACATACATAAAAATTTCAACGTGGAAAAGATGCCTACTGCCCAAGTTTAAAAGTGCCTCTGGGCTCACTGGTTTCTCAGAGGTTTTACCTCTGAGTCCTTTTCCTGAAGTCTCCCAAGTACTGTGGCATTTCCCTGGCCCTGCTAAACCACTTGGTTAAGAAAGTGTTAACTGCAGAAAATAATTCTATCACAAGCAGGGGGAGAAGGCTGCCAGGGAGGTGCCAGGCCTTCTCTGCTTTCTTCTTGCCAAACAAGGAAGCGCTGCTCACCTGTGTTTGAGGGAGACAACAGGTTTGCCCTGTAAGGCTGTGCCAGCCTCCTCTGTCAAGCAGGGGACAGGGAAAGATCAAGCTCCTTCGCTGGCACTGCAATGCCAGCATGGCTCAGGTGGGGGCACAGGTCTGACAGTAAAGAACATTTAGTATCTCTGTTGCTAAAATGTGGTCTGGAGGGTGGGAAACCTGTTCCAAGCAGAGGCTGCCTGGATGCCAGGGGCTGTGGGCTGAGGGTGAGGCTGAAGTCCAGCACACGCAGAGGAGCAGCACATCCAAAAGGATGTACAATCTGCCTGTTGGCTTGCCTGCTTCAGCCTCAGGCTCTTCTTCCTGCTCTGCTAATGCACCCCATCAAATAAGGAAAATGATGTTTCACTCTTCATAAAATGAAGATCTCCTCTTACAGAAAAGTGACAAAAATAGAGAGGAAGGAACCTTATTTTTAAGAACAATTGCATAACTTGCCTTTTCTTTCCTTTACTAACCATTTTTATATAACGTAGGAAATACTCCAGGATTTAAGGACTTTGTCCTCATGATTAAACATGAAAAGAATATTTACGTTGCCTATTGAAAGAATTCAGCAATTCTGATCATCACATATTTTCTTAGGAAACCCCTCTGCCCCAGGCAGCCATTTCTGTATTTGCAACGGTAAAGCTCTGTGAGATGCTGAGACTTTTCTGGAGCTCCTGAGCCAAACAAAAATGGAAGACCTGGATCAGCAGCTGGATAACCTACCCAACTTCCCTTTGATTAAAAGAGGGAATCCTGCTCCTCCAGAACATGACGCAGCCCATCTGAACACAGGTGCCTGTGACAGTTCAGGTAAAAGAGCAAACAGAAGTCTGCTGCTCTTCTGCCAGTGAAGACATTGCTCAACTGTTCTGAATGACCTCCATCAATTAGAAAGCATTACCATTTTTGCTTGGTTCATTTTGCATGTTCATCAAGTGTAACAAAACAACAGTAAATGAGCCTATGAGAAATGCTCACCAAAAATCGCTGGCACTCCAGCATTGCCTCCAGCCTGTGTTCGGAGAGTATCACTGTGCAGTTGGCAAATGCATGCTTCAGGGTCTTCCTGATCACTTGGGAAGTTCTGAAAGGCAAACAAATGCTGGCATTCAGACTACAGTGTTCATGCCCATAACCGTATGTCTGGCTGCATGTTGTAAAGCTCACATGCACAGACTCCAGTGCTGCCTCTCTGCTCCCAAAGTACCTATTAGCCAAAAAGGTAAGATTGTAACCAGCCTTCTCTGATCCCCAATGCAGATTACTAACATATATTACTGAAATCAGGTTCAGTAACAGACCAAACAAGTTACAAAAAGTCTCTTTAGATGGTGCTGCCTCACTGATTTTCTTATTTTGCATTAGAAGACAAAGTGAACAAAACGTACACAGGGTCCAGGTGAGCACTTGGTTCATCGAGCAGCAAGATTTTAGCTTTGCTGAGAACTGACCGGGCAAGGCACATCAGCTGCTTGTGGCCATGACTGAGGACACAGCCTCCATCCACAAGAACAAAGTCAAGCTTGCCTGGAAATTGCTCAATTACAGACTTCAGCCCAACCTGCCAGAAAGAAAAAAGACAAGAAAAACTGGTGAGATGTAGTTACTGCCAACTGTGGCAATGTACATAATTGGAAATGTTAGGGAAAGTGATTTTTCAAAGAAAAACAGGCCTCTTTGGTTACTAGGAGTTAAAAAGAAATGACCAAAACTCATAGGCTACATTACAGCAACAGAGAAAACAACCCAGTCACCATGGCCACTACCTCTACAGCTCTGAGAGTGCTTCCGTACACTCCTTTTGCTGCCCCAAAGGTCTTGTGTGCTTTGTTTATACTAATGACATGAGGGGCTTCCCTCTGGCACTGGTGACAAAGCATTTAGACGGGTGCCCATGGCAAGGGAAGCTGCTGCCTTTGGACTAGAAACCAGAATCCGGCCCAGAAGTTGTTTTCTAACTGTTTCTTCCAGTGCTCCTGTTTGCTCTGACTGGGAGATGTATTCCCCAGAGCAAAGCTTTCCATCTTCCACAGATCCAAGCAAACTGTGCTCCTTGGCCTTATCAGCAGCATTTACAGAGACATATTTTTAAAATATGAGAACTAGGAAATGTATGTGAGCTGCATAACTCCAAAAAGCATTATAAAAATGCAAAGCAACCCCAGCAATGTATGAAGTGCTACCCCTGCCCCTTGGACTTCTAAAATATTACTGATCTGCAATTAATTTGCATTCCAGGGAAAACAAAAAATTGGAATTCCTACTTTGTGTTTCCATTCTACATGGAAACCATATTAAACTGTGATTTGTGGGTATGTATTGAGTGAAGAGTTCATGCTTTAGTTTATAAGCAAATTAAGGACTGTGCTTTGCTCCTCACTTCTCTTTTAAACACATCTCATGTTCTTTAATGAAATTTTGCATCTAATGGCTGGAAAAGGTGCTTTCTTCTTAAAATTGCACAAGGTCTCTCCATGTACCCATAGGGTCCAGAGAGCTGACTGCAAGAGTAAAACTTAGTCTCACAAGCTGATACAAGTCTGACAGAATCAGGTGCTGAAATATGGGGGACAATAAAAAAAAATGAAACATCAGACAAGGCCTTGCTCTCTGCAGTTGATTTGAGAAGCACAAAAAGTTGATGCTGATCTCAGCAGGATGCTCTAAATCCTCAGCAGATAACATGGGTCAGGAATAAGCTGACAGCTAATTTCCATGCCATGCTCCCAAAGTCATACCAACTCAGTGCCACTAATGAGACAGACTTCAAGAGCAAGAACTTGGTAAACAATCAAATCACTCCCAGTAAAAAACATTACAGCTCTTTTTCTTTTCTATTTGCTTTGCACTCTTGCCTGTGGAATGAAAGCCTCAGTGTCACATGTGGATTTGCCAAACTCCTTAATAATAAACCCTTAAAAGTAAATTTTTTTTCATGCCATTGTAAATGAGGCTTAGCTCTTTAAAATCCCACCCTAAATTCACACGCACACTGAGAACAATCCTCTAAAGCAGGAGAGCTTATCTTCTTCAGGAGAGGGGATGTTGATCCATTTTCTCCCCAGCTCAGAGAAGCAGAGAAGCAGCACTGAGAATCCTGCTACCTCTGCTAGGACTGTCTGAAAAGCTGCTGTCACACCACCTAAACAAAAATGTCATGATGTTTTTACTTTACAATATATTACTCACAGAAAGTGTCTGCTTTCCCCTTTTCCAAACATAGAGAAGAAATTAGATAAGCCCAAGAGATCAAGCAGAGACAGAGTTAACCTCTTGGATAGGAAAGGAAGAAGCTTTCAGATTAAGTCCCACACTTCTAAGCATTTTCTGATACTTGTGACTTGCAATGAAGAAAGAGAATGGCACCAATTCATGCTTAAGTCTGTATTAATTAAGTCATCTGCACCCTGAAAAAGGCATCTGCTTTCTAGGCTCACATACGGCTCACCTTCCTTTTCCCTGGGCAGTATGGACAATTCTGCAGCCCATGAAGCACCATCAGAGCCAACAGGTGGCACCTGACAACTGCAGTGCATGGGGATCAGTGCAATGGGGAAAAAATCTGGCCCTTAAGCTAGGGGAATTTGGAAACAAAAATGTTGCTAAAACCTCAACATAAAATCAGAAGAAACCCCTCAGGCTAATATTCCAGGTTTCTTATTTTCCATGACAGGGGACATTCCTGTGAGACAAGCAGTACATAAGCATGAATGCCTTGTCAGAGACTGCTTCCCCGAGCTGGCTTCACATTGGCATGAGAATTTCAGTAACTATTTATGACTAATAATAGATATTGTTTATGGCACAGCATTATCTTTCATCTGCACTTTTCCTCTAAGACTCTATATAAATGTAAAATATGACAATCATTGGCCTTGCACCCTTCTGTAACCACATCACCAGGGGGAGACAAATAACACTGAAGTCTTACCTCCTCTGCAACTTTCCATATTTCTTCATCATTCCACTGCCCATAAGGATCCAAATTCATCCGAAAAGTTCCAGAAAATATGAACACTTTCTACAAGAAAAATATATATAAATGTAGAGAGGTAGATAGCATACAGAGAAAATAATATCCTTCTGCAAATACCAAATAGTGCTTATTGCAGGTTTGTTTTTTATAAACATAATTTCAAAAAGAATTGATTTTGAAAATCCTTATATAATAAAGATTTGGCAACTGTCTTAAGAAAATCTTAGCCAGATTTGCATGAAAAACAGCAAACCCTAAATTTCAGCAGTTTTCAGAATAAAAGATTTCCTGTATTTTGATTCTGAAATAAGCCTTTTAGAAACTAGTTTTGATGCATTAGTATGCAAAACATATTCAAACAAATAAACACAAACCTGGCTAAACCAGTGTGTGTTTCTGCAATTTTGTTTTGAGAGCAAAAAACTATCGGATATTTGTCAGCTTTCAGGGACACTGTCCTAAGTTGTTTTTCATTAATTATTTTCCCTTTTTCTAATCAGTTGTAGCCAAATCCATATTTCAGCATCATTCCCTGACATTTCATCATGTCCCAGTCCTATCTGAAAGGTGGTTTTTTTTCCTCTCTCACTGTCCCATCACTGAGATGTGACAGGCCACGACCTGGGTCACAACTGCAGCAGCAACAACCAGCACTGTGCTCTCTCCCTGCTCCTACTCACGCCTGCCTTCCGCTGAACAAGATGAGGAGGACACACATTTCCTGGCACTGAGAACACACCCTTCTCACACTGAAATTCACTACTCTGTTCTGCTTTCCTCATAAGTTCAGGCAAGTAGATTTAAACAAACATCCCTTAGATACATGTTTTGTAGCTAAAAAAGCAATGATTCAAACAAAATTAAATATTTGTTTAATATTTTTTTACATGGGATGAGTATGTCAGATTCTGGTGGAAATGAGATTCTTCAAGGAACACTGAGGTTGTACAACATTTCTTAACAAGCCATTGTTTTCTGTGCTGTAAGGTACACCTGCTGTTTATAGCAGAGAAAACTTGCTCTCAAAGAATTTAAGTGTCTTTTTGAAAAATATTACCATTATTTCCTTGTACATAAAGAACAAATACCAAGAGGAGATATTTGAGACAATTAATTTCTTCTGTCCTAAAGAAAATATTTATTTAGAGAAAACCTATTGAAGTGCCAGTGATTCATAGTCACATAAATTCTTGGGAGTCTTGGTAATGAAATGCTACCAAAAACAGTGAATGACCAGCTGTACCAGCAAAAAGTAGCTGAGAGAATACAATTAGCAAGTGCTTTCCCAGAGTTTGGCCTGTCTAACACAATTTCCATCTGACCTAATCTGGAAACTTGGCATTCTTTCATCAGATTTTAAGGTGATTTATACACATATTTGTACTAATAATTTAATTATGATTAATTAAAAGTTTAAATGTTGCAGAGGAAAATAAATTCCATTAATTAATTTGCTTAAGATATGTGTGCCATTGCCAATAACTTACTTGGTACATGAGAGAAGGAAGTACCTGATTCAAGAGACCAGAGGAGAAAAGGAGTTGCACCATGGTGCCCTGCAGGCAGTGGGATGGGTTTAAGTACAGTGATACCTTCACTGCATGGCCAACAGCACACTCAGTGAGCTGCAGCACAGGCAGCAACACACACTGCTAAAAATGAATCATTGGAGTACATTTTGTATAGACAAGAGGGAAAGGGCAGACTCTTTCCTTTATAATTGTTATTGTTAATAACAGTGAAAGCTTTGATGAAGTACAGAGCAGCCTTTTTCCCATGTCCTGCACTGGTTAGGTGGCATGAGCGAGGTAACATATTTGCACCAGGATTAGGTTCTTCCAAGCAGTGGGTGTGGTGGAAACAACAATGCTGTGGAAACAGTGTCAGAGGTGGGTTTGTTCACACTGTGAGCGCCATACGTTTAACTAATGGAACAGGTATTTTCATTTCTCAGTTGTAAAGAATAGTTAACTGAACAAACCAGTTTTAAAAAAGATAGGGCTGAATAACATTCCTGCTGAAGTGCAGCAGGCAGAGCAATAAAGGGTACAACTTTCTTCAGAAGCTGCTGCTATTTCTAATAACTGTTCTTTTGAGAAGGAGGGCACTAAAAGCAAGCTATTCCCAAAAGTGGGGTTGGGGTTTGCTTTTCCCCACAAGGTAAATATTTCATTGTCCTGAATTCTGGTACTTCTCTCTCCATTTCAACACCTCCTTCCTCCCAGCTCATTAGAAACCATACAGGGTTCACTTGAGTAAATACCATGTGAATCACATGGGCAATTTAGAGTCTACTTAAAGAGAAGCAGAAATAAATCTCTCCACGTTCTTAAAAACTAGTGAAAAAAAGGGAAAAAAACCAACTAAAAATAAAAGTGAACCCCAAGGACTTATGTTGTTCAGAAACATGGAAGAATTAGAAATAAGGAGAGAATTTGAAGGGGGAATGGATGGCTGGGGAGTCTGGCAGCAAATCTGAAACCATTACCTTCTAGGTCACTTGTTCAATTTCACACAGGATAATAATGGGTGTGATCACACAACAAATAGTTTCTTAAACCTGACATCCACCAACAAGCAAAATACTCTGGAACATAAATATGGTCATCTTTCTGTTCTGACCGCCCCAAATATTGTCAATCAACCCCTCTGAAGGGCATTAATCCCCATCAGTAGCTACAGCCTCTGCATGTGGTTACAGAGTAGCAATAAGCTTCCTAAGCAATTTAAGTGTTACATGGAAGATCAAGACCCTGAAGGATCTAAGCAAATGCACACAGAAGAGTTAAGGATCAGTTGACAAGAGGCTGCTAAGGAGTGAGAGTATTCTGGCAGTGACTAGCTGCTGCTGCTGCAACCTGTGTGTAGTTCCTCAACCAGACCCATGGACCCCTCTTCCCACATGCCACAGGGCCGGAGAACAAATGCAACAGCAGCTGGAACCAGATAGCAGCTCCAGGCACAGGAGAATTACAAGTAGCAACAGCATGACCTCCATGCAGCCTTCTGTGCTTTGTCTATAATATAGCAGCAATATCAACACATAACAAAATCAAGTTATGATGTGAATGCTTTAGTATTAGGTGCGGAGTTAGAAGTTTTGTTTTCAGTAAGTGTCCTTTAGAGACTTTACATTGACCTTAACACACTGACAGAGAAAAATAAGAGCATGGGAGCAATAAACACCTGAAAGTTGTTTGGGACCTGTTCTGTAACATTCACCCTTGAAGATGCCAAAACATTTGCCTACTATAGAGCTTACTGGTAAACATAAGTGCTGTGCTCCTGACAACACTGTACCCGTGATGCACAAAGCAACCTATATGCTGCCCAGAAGGAGCCCATGGGGTTATTAATTACTGTCCCCAGTTGCTCTGTGTATGGGTCTGATGCAGCAGACACTCCCCAGTATGGTGATGCTGACTTGTCCCAGTGCCCTGCAGGAACCCAGCCCCCTCAGGACCCTCTGTGAGACCACCCTGGGGAGTGCACCAGGCAGGAGTGTGCAGGCACACTACAGCACAGCCAACCCTATGACCTCCAAAAATGAGCAGCCCTGAAGGGTATGAGAAACAGTGCTGTAGACAGACAGATGGAGATAGATAGATTCAATGAACAAAGCTGCTGAAAAACTGGAACTGTAAAGCTATAAGTTATGACATTTCACTTCTTCAGTAAAATAAAGGAGCAAAACTAATTTGATTTTTTTTTTGTCAGCTGGCAGTCCCACAAACTGTACTAATCTTGTACTCCATGCCAAGCTTGATTTTAACTCTATGTGGAGTATCTACATGCAGAAAACTGCATGAGATCCACTAGGATGCAGTAGAATAACACTCAAGAAAATATCAGAAGTCAACCCCTTCTTTGGAGCTAGCGGCACCTCACGGGTCTTAGGATTCTCATAATTTATTTTAATGGGAAATTGTCTGCAGGTCTTCTGTTTCCATTCAAAGCCAAATTTCGGAAGGCATTTTCTCAATCAGACTGCATTAAACACTTCAGGATACAATCTGCATGAGAACCTGGATACAAGAGAGCCTCATCCTGAAAATGTAGTGGGCAAACACACACAGAAGAAACATCAGAAAGGTCTGTCCAGAAAGAAGGGATGATGGGTGTGACGGTACAGGCTGGTGTTGCTGGTGCAATTGTTGTGCAGGACAATGACAAACAGCCTGTAGGAGCAGTGCTGCGGGCAGGCTGTGCTTCAGAAGCGCAGCCATGTGCGAAGGTACAGGAAGGAACTTCCCTGTGTCTGCTTCAGGAAACATGTTTTACCCCTTCACACCACTACAAGGCACCGACAGCCAGATTTAAGATACTGAAAGAAACGGGAGGTTTTGCCTTTGCTCCAGCTCAGCATGATCCCTGGCCATCCTGCAGGTCATTCCAGCCCAGCCTGCATGGAGCAGACGGCAGTGCCTTAGAACCCTGTGTGTGTTATGCAGTTGTGCATCACAGAGATTCCCACAGAGGAAAAGCACTTCTTTTGTACTAAATTGGAAAACTTAGGGTTAAGGAAGAGAAGGAGAGTGTTGGAAGGTTTTCAGGAGGAAGCATGCCTCAGGCAGAGCTCCATTCTCCTTTTCTTGGCGAAGCCTCTCCTGGAGACAGCAAATCCAGGTGTTGCTGTAGGTGAGCCTCCCAGGAAAGGAAAGACAACTTTATTTTTCCATACTGAAGCTGTAGGTGAATGGCAAAGAACAAAAGGCTCCCTCTGTTCTGCCGGGAAAGGCAGGGTGACATATGCAATTTCTCTGCTGGGAAAGTGCTGCTAAAAACTTCATTTTGTTCTGAATGTGGGAACTTTTGAGGCATAATGTGCAGTTCTTTGGCAAGGCTTTGGGACAAGAGCTGTGAGCTGAAGCATGCAAACAGGCTGGCAACTCTCTTGACCTTCCAGAGAATGGAGGGCTGGGATTATTTGGCATTGATCCATATATCAGGGACTTGCAAACTGAACTAAATGTCTAATTCTAACAATGAACTAACAATGCACTTCACTAGCAGAAAGGCAAGTTAAACTGCTTATGTAATAAGTATCTCCAGCATTTTGCTGATGGCTGCAGAATGATATTTTCTATACAATTAGTGACTCTATGGTGAGTATTCAGCTATAAGAAGTATTCCTCATATTTTTCAGTAGGACAATGAGACTACTTGTCACCAAGCATTCAGTTTTCTTCTCCATCCATGCATTCCCAAGGACAGCTGGAGACAGAAAGCAAAAACCCTGCTGGGCAACCACATCCCAAAGGGAGAAAGGACTGAGAGCAAACGGGTGTCTGCAGGAGAGAAAAGAAAGCCACTTTCAATACAGAAAGTTATACTTGGCTATATAGAAATATAGAAAAATTTTGTAGTGGAGACAGAGCTTGTACTGGTAAAAGCATCCTTCATTCTACACAGCCAAGCTTTGGAGGACAGATCTATAACATACCTGCCCCCTAAACAAACTAGATGCAGCTTTACATCCATTTCACTGCACAGCTGCCTTGACCTGAAGGGGGACTTTTTTTTCATACTTCCAAGCAACAATCACACCGCAGAACTGAACCAGCTATAATAAAGAAATAAAAGTTTAAAGGAATAGATAGGTATGCAAATGTTGAAGAGAGGACAGAAAGTGTGACAACAGGTCAGCTATCAAAGGCTGCTTTGCCAAGCAAGCCTCAGCTCAGCAGGCAGCATCTGACTGGTAGAGCTCAGGTAAGAAATGCATCCAACCAGTGGACTCACCACCGCTCTGTTGGAGTTGATTTGTTGCAGGTGTAATGTGGCAGTAAAGAAAGGGTCTGTTCTGGCAAGATCAAAGTGCTAAAAAATGGCTCTCTTTAAGGGAATTTCAGAGCGTGATTTTGGAAATGCACAGAGAGTTATGCCTTCTTTGCATGCCTACTTTAAATAAATGCCACTCAGGCTACTGTGGAATAACATTTTTGAAAGGGAAGTTATCACAACTCAGAACTGATAATCAAGCAGAAAATTTTAATTCTGAGTCCTCCTTTTGTTTGCAAAATATGGAATTAAAATTAGTATTATTATTATTAAATTGTATAAAATTATTATTATTCCTTAAGTTTTCATTCCTGCTCTTGCACTGAACAATCACCTTTTAGTGTTACTGTGTGCAGACAAAAATATTCATTTTTCAGACAGATAATCCACAACTGGTCCAGTGGTGGGGACATTAGCAAGGAACTCAGAAGCCCTAGCTTTAATAGTTTGCTATCAGCCTATCAGGGAAAACAGGTGATGTACAATATCCACATGTTAACCATAATATGTGATGTAGGGCTACAGAAAACAGTAGCTGAGAAGAGTGATTGCGGTTTTTTCTTCAGGTGGCAGTATCCTATTCTGAATCAACATGCAAACAGTCTCAGAGGAGCAGGGATAAGCAGGTTAGAAACACTTCTGTTTGAGTGTGATCTACCTTCCCATTTCTAGAAAAGTTCTTGTGTGAGTGGTGTAGAAACCCTAAAAAGGCAAAATTTGCTGTGAGACATTGCATCTGCTTATCCATCCATCCATGCCACTCCACTTTTCACAAAATCTGTGTTCTGTTTGTTTCTCAGTATACAAATAAAAAATTTCCATCTTGAAGGTAACTATGTACATATGGATGTAGAACCAATAAAAATAAAGGCACAAAAATATACAATAATCTCATTACCTGAGGAATCACGCCAAACGCTTTTCTCCATTGCTGCACGCTCACCGTGTTCCAGGAGACTCCATCAATCTGGATATCCCCTTCTGTATCCAGCAGTCTTAAAAATGCAAAAAGTAAGGTGCTTTTTCCTGAGCCTGTTCTTCCTAAAAGGCCTACCTGCAATGCAAATCGTAACAGCCAACATTTAATACTGTTCATAAATTAATCACAGACTAAGGCAAAAATTGGAGAGATATCACGAGTGAAGAACAGTCCAAATGAATCTTGATGGAACAGCAAATGGCATTCTCTTGGGAGTGATAAAAGGCTATAGCAAGGGCTGAATCAAACACTGGGCCAGACTTCTTTGCTATGTTAAAATTAACTAAGATGAAAAAATCTGATAACTTACCTTTACCTGAATTTGCATATCTGTTATCTTGTACTGATTAGCCCTGCTCTTTGAGCATTTTCCCTTCACTTTGCTATGAAGTCCTCTTCAGCAAAATCACAACCAGCAGACGAAAACTAAGTAGGGAGTGCACTTGAATCACCCTAGTAAGCTACCCCATTTTCATATAATTGAAAATAGAGGGCCTAACTCTGAGCACACCATGAATTTGTAGTGGGCTAGCTTGGGCCTGAGGCAGCAGTTACAGCACACACCATGCCATTTGCCACTCCCAAGCAGCTGTGCAAGTCCTCAGCCTGCCCAGCTGATGCTGACTTTCCTTATCTCTTAAGCAGGAAGAAACATAATACATGGAGGGTTTTTTTTTTAAAAAAAAAGCTGTTTTTCCCTTGTAGGGTTGCACCAACTAACTGCAGGAGCAATCAATATCTGCAGTAACCACCAGAAAACTCTGAGATGCTGCCTTTTCCAGCATCTGGGTTCATGTGGCTAATGATGTCCTGTCAGAGCATGGTCTGCTTTTGTAGGGCGTCCATATACATCCGAAGGTGAAGAAGAGGATTCTTCCTGCTGCCTGGCTTCTCTTTGGTAACAGTGCTCCAGGCATCCAAACATGATGAGCAGTCTGTGCTTTGTTGCACCTATCCCTATCTACTGATTATGTAGATTTGTATTCCAATCTACAAAAAGAGTATGAGGGAAGACCCAGCGAACTACACTCCTGTTAGTCTAACCTCAGTTCCTGGAAAAATCATGGAGAAGATTACACTGTGTACTATTGAAAGATATTTAAAGAGTAATGCGATCAGGCACAGTCAACAAGGTTCACAAAGAGAAAGAGTTTAACTAATTCAGTATCCTTCTATGATGTGGTCCCCCACCTCATGGATGAAAGGTAGATGGTAGATGTAGTTTGTTCTGGATTTTAGTAAGGCTTTTGATACTGTCCCTCACAGCATCCTTCTGGACAAGGTCTCCAGCTGTGGGATGAGCAGTTTCACAGAGCACTGGGTGAAGAACTGGCTGCAGGGTTGTAGTCAATGGGGCTACACCTGGCTGGTGTCCAGGTGTTCCTCAGGACTCAATCCTGAGGCCAGCTCTGTTCCATATATTCATTAATGATCTGTACACAGGAGTCAAATGCACAATTAGCAACTTTTCTTATGACACCAAACTGGGAAATGCTGTTAACTGTTTTGAGGACATGAGGCCTTGCAGAGCAATCTAGGCAGACTGGAACACTGGGCCATGGTTAATTGTAATTTAACAAGTCCAGAAGTTGGATTCTGCACCTGGGATGGAGTATAACACCAGGCATAAGTATAGACTGGGAGAGGACTGTCTGGAGAGCAGTCCTGAAGAGATGATCTGGGGCTGACACCATGATTAACAGCTGGCAGCCAAAGAGGACAAACCCCATCCAAGGGTTCATCAAACACAGCATCACCAGCTGGGCAAAAGGTGTGACTATCCTGCTCTATTTAGCATTGGTGTGGCCTCACCTGAAGTACTGTGGGAAGTTCTGGGCTCCACAGTTTAAGAAGGATGTGAAGGTCCCTGAATATGTCCAGAGGAGGGCAACAAAGCTGATGAAAATGCTGGAGGGATGTTCTGTGAGGAGTGGCCAGAGAGGCTGGGCTTACCAAGTTTAAAGAAAAGGAGGCTGAGAGGTGACCTCCCTGCTCTGTCCAGCTTCCTGAGGAGGGGGAGGGAAAAGGGAGGGGATCCAATGAGAGGGCATGTGGGAATGCTTCAAAGCTTCATTGGGGAGGATCAGACTGGACATAAGGAAGCTTTTGAGTACTGAGAGGGTAGTCAAACACTGGTATAGGCTTCCTAGAGAGGTAGTTGATGCCCCAAGCTTGTCAGTGTTTAAGAGACATTTGAACAATGCCCTTGATAACATGCTTTCATTTTTGGTCAGTCCTGAAGTGCTCAGAGAGCTGGACTAGATGATTATTCTATTCCATTCCATTCTATTCTATTCTATTCTATTCTATTCTATTCTATTCTATTCTTAATTCTAACTCTAGTCTTCCCTATTCCCTCAGCACAGGACAGTTCTCCCCTTTCCTATGTAGTTTACGTGTCCTTCTCTATGGGCCAGAGCCAAATCCTCTTCAGTTTAAGGAGCATGCTTACATCTGAACCCAGGGTACATTGCCCGATTTGGAACACAGCCCTTGAAAAAAGGATCTTTATTTTTACTGCTCTACCCACTCTCTGTACAGTACAAAAGTATCTTTCAACTTCCATACTCCACTGCTTCATGGGATTTTCCAGGAAATAAATCCACCTGACTGCAACAGCACCTGCATCTCCACGTTCCAGGAATCATGGGTGTCTCAAAGGCAGAGTGGCTTCAGGAAGTCAGAGTTCTGGGCTCAAAATTCTGGTGCCCTCAGACTTAGTAGATGAAACATTCAGTTCAGGTAAACCAAGACAGATCTACCAAACCTGGCAGAGACTGATGATATCCAAATTAGGAGAGAAGATTGGTCTCGTGTCAAGGCCAGGGAGCTATCACTGTACTTGTTTTCTCATCTACATGGGACAGTTAAAATCTCCTCTTCATCTGCATGGCTCCATCTCAGGAAATCTTGTTAACCTCTCTTCCCATCGCACCAAGGATGGTCCTTGAGCATGAACTTGAAGCAAAGTGTTAAACTCCTACCTAAATGCTGTCCTGAAACTAAAGGTCTTTCTTGAACGGAACCTCAAACACATATAAAGATTAATTAGAGGCTTGTCCATCCTCCAAAGAATACAGCTGTTTACAGTCTGTAATACAATAATTCAGGGTGGTGGATAACTCCCCTCAAATGGGCAGGACGGCACCTCCACCCTCTGGCTGCCAAAGCCAGCAGTGCATTACCCTTGGCAGAGCAGCCAGTATTCTTTTGTGCCCTGCCCCATCTGGGTCAGGCTGCCCCCAGCACTTGCCCCCACCAACAAGCTTTCCTCTTCCCAGGAGAAGGCAGACGATTTCAGGCACAGGAATACAGCTGCTTCATAAATGGTATATTCTGCTCCTTATGGCCAACAAACATCCCCATTGTGCTTCAATGAGCTGTAAATAGCCTCAAGGTTTCCAGGATAACTGAAGCAGATATTTTTTTCTTTCTTTGTTTGTAGTCAATAAGCCTACAAATGAGCTCTTTTTAAGAAGAGACATAAGTCCTTTCTGTTCTTCAGGTACTTTAGATGATACTTTGTTTAGCAACATACCATTTACAAAACCTTACTGGACTCAAACTCCCCATTAGTCACCGAATAGGTTTATAATGATAATTCTACAATTAAGCTTAATGAAAGTCAGAACAAACACAACAAAAGAGTGACTTACCCTCTGCCCTGAACTTATTGAAAAGGAAATGTTCTCTAACACAGCAGATCCTCCTTCACCATATTTGGCTGTAAGGTCTTTCACAGTCATTTGGCCCCCAGATGGCCAGTTCTCTTCTTCCTTCACATGCTTGTTTTCAATTACAAGGGCGTCTGAAAACTGATTAGTTTTCTGTGGTTTAATGCTTTTTTTCTCTTCTGTTGGCATGTCAATGAATTTAAATATTCGTTCAACAGATCGCATCTGAAAATTAAAACAAACAGTATTCTAATTGTAATTAATACTTAGCTATCAAAACAAATGAAATAATATTATTCCTAATTCCTAGCCAGAACAGTGAGTCTCTTTCCTGTGTAAGCTATACGATGATGAAATTTTCAAAGGTAGGATATTTCTTGTACAGAGCTCTAGATTGACACAATCACAGAATATTCTGAGTTGGAAGGGTCCCACAAGGATCACTGAGTCCAACTCTTGAGTTAATGGTTCCTACAGGGATTGAACCCACAACCTTGTCATTATTAGCATCATGCTCTAACCAACCGACCTTATCTCAGGGTATCCATTGTGCTTCTGCTACTGGCAGTGGTCCAACATATGATTCCTCTTGCTTCCTTTTTAAATTGACACAATAGCTCTTTCTACCTTTAAAAATACATTTTGAAACTGCTGATGACTTATATTAACCTGCTAACCTGACTAAGCAAAGTATAATCATAAAAGCAACCTTGATGTATTAAACTCCTTCCTCCTGTATGGAGTTGCCCAAAACCTGAAGTTCCTTGAATAATGACTGATCTCCGAAGATCAGCAGACTGTGTAGAATTTGAAAGATGCGAAGCAGTAGCATCAAGTAAAGAGGAACAATCATCAGACAGTAACAGCTGAGTATTTATGAGAAATTATCTATAGTTTTAAAAGAATTAGCAGGAAATTTGATGATACTTAATTTTTTATCTGTAATTACATATACTAGGTGAAATATTTAAGTCTTGTAATCCATAAACTTCAGACAGAAGTTGCTAGTAGCAGTCTTGGTGAATTTTCAAAGGAACATTGGACTGGAAAGGGTCCTCTTGATCTTATTTTTATTGAATGGGTCAACAGTAAATCAGTAAATAGTTCATACATGTCCTTCACTACAACTCCACTGCTCAGGTGGTCAGAGAACAAATTTTTTAATTCATGGTCCACTTTGTTGTTGTAACTTTATTATTTTTAAATTCTAAAGAATATTTATCCTTAGCTACTTTCCCCATTCATTTATGGAGGGATATCTTAGATCCAGTCACCATTTGTTTCCCAGGACTAAAGAAAATCCATGTTTAAGCCTCTTTCTTAACATATGTTCTTCTTCTCCAAACATCCCAGTCCAAATCAAGCTTTCCTGCCTGACCAGAACATACACAGCATTTTGGATGATGTTTAACAAGGAAATTATACAAATGCATTGATACTTCCCTATCTATCTTAGGAATATCTCCATTAACACATCTTAGGATCACACACTCTTTTTTTTCACAATCACATCTTATAGTCACCCTCTGATTGAGAGGTGGTCAGCCAAGCTTTCCTCTAAGACATTGCTAACCAAGGAGATCCTTACTTACAACTGAGGTTATTCTTAGCAGTCCCTAAATTCAAGCCATTGCACTTTGGTTACTGAAATCTATTTACATCTGCCATTTGAGGTCACCTAATACCTTTCAGCTCCCAGGATCCTTCATGCCAACATTGCCTTTCAGCTTTGTGCCTTTGGCAGCTTTCTTTAACACATTTTTTTCTTTATTGAGAGCATTAAAAAAAGATTAAAGGGAGCTCAGTCACAAATCTAACCTTTGCTGAGTAGCCTCCCTGCAGCTTAATACATACAGCTTCATGCCATTTCCTTTCTGTCCAACTCATTAACTAGTTTACAATTCTTGTAATAATCCTGGTATCCTTCATTTATGTAATTCCTGAAACAGAGGCAGAGCCAGTGCTTTCCTGAAAGCAAATGAGATCTACTATATTAATTTTGTCTGGAAAATACATCAACAAACACAGTTACCAGGTTAGTGTGATGCAACCCTAATGTCAGCAAACCTGAGTGATTCGGCTCTATAAGCATCACATTTTTAATTAATTCTTAAAAGCAGCTGATAAAGAATGCTGCCATCAGACTAATAAACTGATGGTGGCATCAATGATTTCCTATTTCTCCTTCTTAACCTAAAAGTGACAGGCATTATTCTATCACATGCCACCACAACTGCCAGTTCGTTGGATTTATTTGAAGTGGCCATTGCCAGATTTCCAGGTGCTCACCCAGTTCTTCCTGAATCCTAGGATGGGATGTCTGATCCTACCTGGTCTGGGCAGCATTGTTCCATTCCAGTTTCACATGTTTAACTGAAATGTCCAACAGCAGAACACAAACACCTCTTGTTGAAGACTCCAATTTTAGATGGACTAACTCAGAGGTGGTGCATGTGTTCCTCCACAAACTGTACAGGAAATTTAAGGAGACTGGGATTCTAGATGGTTTTGTGTATAACTCCCACCTCAGATAGCATAAATCTCATTTCTACTTTCTGCTCCACTTTCAACTCCACAGTTTAGACACTACCCATTTGCTGAAAATGGAGACCAAGCATTTATCCAGATTTTGAGCCACTTGTAAGCGTAACTACAACTTTGTCAAGTCTCTCTTTGCTATCTGCTTCTGGAACTCCAACACATACCTTGTCTATATCAACATTAAAATCCATCTGTGGAGGCTGTAATTTCTAATATACTTTCAGAGAATGCAATTGATGTTGGTAGTCCTAGAGTCTCCAAAATGTCCTATTTTTCTCCTATTCAGGAAATAAATTTCAGCTCCTTACTTGAAGCAGACATGGCTTTCCTTTACATTCGGGTTCCTAAGTGCTTTAGTCCAACTAAATTAATTAACTACATTTTTTGTTTTACAAAAACTTGTGCCCATAAACAACATTTGTTCTCTAATCAGTATCTCCAGTATAGTATCTCTAGTGGTATTGTGGAAAACTCCTTGTACATCTTTTTTTTAACTGCTTCTATATTCCTTCTGCAAAGTGTTTCTACTTCATCTATTACCATCCCTTTCTGCTCTTCAAATCAGATTGAAATATTACTAGGTAGATTTTCCCTGTGGAAGCAAATTTATACACAATGCAAGGAAATACCAGGATCATAGCTTACATCTCAGTATCCTGAACTGCAACTGTAATAGAAGTTTTAAAAACCATGCTAACACCCAAACCTAGGGATTATAATTTCCATTATAATCCATTGTGCAAGATGAAAAGGCATGGTTATCATCATGTTGATGTACGTATGTCATCTCACTTTGGTGACACAAACAGGAAGACCTTGGATCAGATTGACAATTTTCTCCTTTTCTGTCTGTAGTAAATCCCCAAATGAGCACCATGCATTTATTTTAAGTGGCATTTGATGGTACATTTGTTTTCAGAAATCTTTAGAGACATACAGCCACTTTGGAAATTAAGGTCTTCCTTCACTTCATCATGAGCTGTGAATATTTGTACAGGCAGAGATTCCCCATAATTTCCAAAGAGATCATATCACACACACTAGCTAATAACTGCTATGAAGCCAGCTCAACAAAAAGTCTTCCCATACAACAGAAAATTTCATCGCTATGTCCCAGCTTACCTGACAGATTTATCAGTCACATATGCAGATATTTTAGACAATTTAATATTTTTAACTAAATTCAGAAGGATGCTTTCCTTGTTCTATAATTTGAACAAGGAGTAAGATCTGGGCAGAACACAGCACAAATGTCAGCAACATTTTCCCATTCTTCCTTTCACAGGTAGAATCTTCTGTCATCACAATGACAGGTACAGTGTAGGTGACAGTGAGGTTCTTATCCATTATTCCCATTAGCAATGTTCCTGCTAATGCTTTAGAATAAAGGAGTGTATTTACTACTTCCATCTAAAACTATCTGAAGGATAATACACTATTTTAGGCTTGCCTAACTGTATTTTACTGAGATTTTAATAACACTGGAAATTGTTTAATTTATTTTCTCATTAATATCACTTAAACTCTTCTTAACATTGAAGGAAAATTCATAATATAATTATGTAATGTATATTTCCAAAAGATGGAAGAGGTAATTCTTTTACAAGTGCTCTAATATAATTAATTTAATCATGCTCTCTCTTCTGCTAAAAAGAGACCAGTCACCCCCTCCAGACCACACTCACAGAGTACTCAATGGCCACATTGCAAGACATCACCTCCTCACAAACATGGTGCCTGGAAAGTGCAGTGTACAACTGAGAGATCCTATGAGAGATTGGTCCAATGGTTCATGTTGTAAAAAAAGCCCTGTGCATTAAGCCACTGCAGAAACTGGCCCTGTTGGCAGACCATATGGTTTTACTGAGGTTTCACATCTACTGCTGTTTCATTTTGGGTGCACTTATAGGACACTTATACTTCTCTTTGCAACTTCAAAAACGAAATATTTAATTCATGGCAAATTTGTACTGAATTTTTTTCTCTTTTGCACAGCGCTGTGCAGACAAGCAGAAAAGAAAATGTTCTGTGTTACAATTTTTTCTTGATTCTGTTCTATTCTAGATGACCAACACCACTCATGCACCTCTCAACTGTCACTCTCATGCAGATTTTATAGTTAAGTATTTACTTGAACTTTGGAAATTAACAGTGTTCTCAGGTTTTCTTTCAAAAGTAGTAAAAGGTACATTAAGATCATGTCCTAGATTTAAGATAAATAAATAAATAAAATTGATTGAACAGGTTAAAGGAGAAACAGTACGAGAAAATGAAAGCATGAAAATCAGCATTATTTTTCACAGTTGTACTTTTTTATTTGGTCTTTTTCTCCATCATGTACTGCTTTAATTATTCAGCATCCCTGATTTACCAGGTGGGGCACCGTGGGGTTTAATAAGTTTGGTTCTAATATCTTTTGGGGGGATTCTTTTTATATCTCCTTATATAAGTAATCTTGGCAACAGTAAAAGCGTGGCATTTTCTCTTTCCCTGATAAAAGGAACTGTCCTTCACAGTTAAAGTGCTGCTGCTGCAGAATATACATCAGTGAAGGAGGAGGTTATAAAGCATTAAAACAGTTCACTGGGACTAGCTGATTCTCATCTGTGAAAGCAGCACTTATTGAAAAACATATTTTTTATTTCCTTATGAGGGAAAAAATCTAAAATACTACAAGACTGTCTAGAGGGATAAGAAAAAGACTGAAAACCAGCTAGAGGGATATTAACAGAAATGATCAAAGTGAAATGATAAATTTAGCCTAACTGATAGCTTTAAGTGAAACAATGGGTAGCTGTCAGAGTGACCATATATGTTTGGGTATTTAAAAAAAAAAAAAAAAAGCAAAGCAGACAAAGTATCAGGGCTGAAGGGAATGAAATACCAAAACCATTACACCATTACGGGGCATTAAGAGACAATAGGGATTTTTCAGTTAAAGCCAAACCTGTTCAACAGAAATTGCTTCAAAGACAATATCTATGTATGTAAAAATAAAAACCAACTTAGAAACTCAGATTTCTTCAATATGTGTGCCAGTGTCACAGAAAGCTCAAGAAGGAGATTGTGTGGAATAATGTCACATTTGTTACCCACCTATCTGTTTGGCTAGTAATTATTACAGTATATTTTTACTTTTTTTACATGATCTTGCTTCCCTGTTCTACTGTCTGAATTTATTTCAATGATATCCTAAAACCTTGAGTAACTTGTGAAATGACTCAACAGGAGCTTGATACTGTACTAAATTCAGCAGCTACTGCTCTGGACATGACTTTGAACCATGCAGCAACCACTGTAGAAAGCTCCAGCTTATCTGACAACCAAAGGCCACTGCCTACAGATGTGCTGCCCCCTTAGGCATGCTCATCTGCAGTCTTGTAAGCACAGATGTCACAGCTGCTCAAGAAAAGGCAAGAGTGATGTCATCTAGAGTGCTGCATGCATATCTGTAACTGGAGACGTCAATTCTAGTCAATCTGGTCCTGTGGTGAGCTTCAAAGTACCCTTGGAGAGAAACACAGAGTATAACCAAATAGACTACTAAGGTAAACCTTTACAGTCCATCTTTAACCAAATAATTGTAAAGTACTTTAAAGAGAGAAATGCTAAATGCAGAGACTGCAGAGTAGGAAATAATACATCTACATCAGCCAGTGAAGTAGTTTTATTATCTTGACACCATTAAGCTATTCTTATCTGCTTGCGTACAGAAGCAGCTTTTGAATGTTGGGAAAACCATCCTGCCAGCAATATCTATTAGTTTGTCATCTGGGATACCTAAAAATTCATGTACTGGGGGTGGGTAGTTATCCATTGCTAAAAGATGTCCAGGGGATCCACCTATTGATGTTACTTTAGAATGATCTCATTCATGTAATGTAACCAGTGCTCTAGTGCAGTAGTTTGTCTTAATGTAGAGCAAAGTACTCAAAAATGTCTAGAGCAACTTGAGATTTCATTTTCAGAGGAAAGGGAGTTACTTCCTTATTGATACTAATAGATGACATTTTATATCACTGTATTTTTAAAAAGGGGAAGTTCTTATTTATCAAAACACTAGTGTGACCAGCACCCTTTGAGTTCTAGAGTAAGAATTCCTGTTGTGAAACAATTTCCATTTGTATCAAGGCTTGTAATATGTGCCCATGATTTGTATCCAGATTGTTACACTTAGGAGTGATTACATTGTGCCTTACAGGGCTAAGATGAAATGTACAAATGAGAGCCGAGTGAGCATTGTTGTCGCTGTTACATTTTTGGGAGCTGACCTACTAGACAGTAACTCTGCAGAGAAGGACCTGGGAGCCTCGGCGGATGAGAAGCTGACTGTGAGCTGGCAGTGCCCTTGCAGTCAGAAGAGTCTGTGGTATCTTGTGGCATTGGGAAGAGTGCGGCCAGTAGGTCAAGAGAGGTGATCCTCACCCTCTACTCATCTCTAGAGAGGCCACATCTGTAGTGCTGTGTCCAGTTCTGAGCTCCTCAGTACAAGAATGGCAAGGAGCTACTGGAGAGGGTCCAGCAGAGGCCACAAAGGTGATTAAGGGTCTGGAGCGTCTCTCCTGTGAGAAGAGACTGCGAACTGGGCTTGTTTAGTCTGGAAAAGAGAAGACTGAGCAGGGATCTTATTAATGCAGATAAATACCTCAAACATGGGTGCAGAGGATGGTGCCAGACTCTTTTGACGCTGCCCAGTGACAGGATAAGGAGCAATGGCCATAAACTAAACCACAAGAGGTTCCACCTCAACATGAGGAAGAATTTCTTTATGCTGAGGGTGGCAGAGCACTGGAAAATGCTAGTCATGGAGTCTTCATCTCTAGAGACATTCAAACCCCACCTGGACACATTCCTGTGTAACCTGCTCTAGGTGAGCCTGCTTTGGCAGGGGGGTCAGACTGGATCATCTCCAGAGGTCCATCCCAACTCTAACAATTATGTGATTCTGTGATTTACCGATGATACATTTTACTTCATTATCGGTCACGTTACTGTTGTTCTGTGCATCTGGTAGTTACATCAATAAAGCCCTTTCACAAAGTGCTTGCTGTTCAAGACAGGCTGTTTTCACATGCAAAGAAAGAGCCAGCATAAAACATTTGATGTATAGAAAAAAATGTGTCCCTCAACGGCTGTCAGCTTTCTGGACTATCAACAGTCACATGTGTAAACAAGAGATTAGTTGTAACAGCTTAATTCCCAGTTGGAGGGCTCTTAAGGATTTCATTCAAGATGAGTCTGGTTGAATTACTTATTTAAAAAAAAAAAAAAGGTATGTTGAACTGCAAATATTGCTTCCAGTGTCACCATCTGCCCCAATTATATATTTTTAATATGGGAACTCAAACTAATTAGGATTTAATGGTCTCTAAGATCTGCCTTAAATTTTTTTTGTTTTGCAATACTGAAATGGTAGGCTCAAGAAGTTAATTTAGAATTCAGGGAAAGTATGACTGGATATGGGAGATTTTTTCTCTGACTTTTTTTTTATAAGACTACTGTATTTTG